>OX103979.1:48482884-48864183 GCA_944470395.2 Schistosoma turkestanicum
CACTGCGTCTATCCAAAAATTGTGGCGGTAACCATATTATATCAAATTTAAAACAAATATATGTACAGTTCAAAAGCAAACACAAAAACTTCAATATAAGTACAAAATATGGAAAGAATAACAATATACAATGGTAAAATCTCAAATTGGAATCAAATAAAATACCAAAAATGTCAAGAGAAAAAGTCCATCAGGTCATGGCAAGAATATGTAAACATGGAGGGATTTTCCCAAAAACAAAACATTCAAAAAGAATTCTACAGCCATTACATAACCAAACCGGAGATCAGTTAGATGCAATGTGGAGAGTAATAAGGGTAATAAGGATAAATTAAAATAATAATATGAATAAAATTTCAGAACTGAGTAATATATAGATGAATTTAGTTTGTTAATTGGTAGTGAGGATTGTGAGAGAGGACCGAAGTGTAAGCAAGGGAGAGGAAACGGAGATAATAGGCGAGAGAGATTATGTAAGTGATCTATCTGAGGAGATGGCAACGATAACAACTAGCAGGTCTCAAGATCTACATCATGAACAGCTTGTCCAAGAGGGTGATGATAGTCTGTATGTGAGTACGTGATTATCAAGTCTCTTCTTAAAGCAGTCCACTGAGGGGGTTGTGGTCACCTCGGCTGGGAGAGCATTCCAAGTTGCCACGACTCGCAATGAGAAAAAGTGTGCACGAACCTGGGTATTCGCTCTTTGATGTGCAATCTTTCGAGGATTGCCTCGAGGGGAGTGGTGGTGATGCATCGGTAAGATGCTCACATTGGGATGGTTTGGCGTGTTTAATATGGTGTACGCCATAATCCGTCCTCTTACGTTGCTATAGAGGCACTTGGTGGTTTGTCTCAGCACCTGGTTCACTTCTGCAGCAGCGGACTTTCAGACAAGTTATTCAAACCGAATCGGCCAGTTCTTTGGGAACTGACCCCAGCAGGTTTTTTGCCTGATCTATTGGTTCAATCATGTCTTGTGCCTGGGGTAGTTGAACGAGGTTAACTATCAGTTTTGTACGTTCATTTTGGCCTCCCTGTTGTTGTCTCACAGATCTAGGTCGGCTTTCGCAACACCTGATGTGGCTAGGTAGATGGTTCCTCAAACTATACCAAGCTTGAAGTGTTTTAGTCAGGTCTTCCCGGTTCCTAAATGTCACAGACATCAGGCGTGGTGACTTGATGGACGTAAGGTGTGACGGGCGGGGCAACCTAGAAACGCAAACTGCCATCGTGGTGTGGAGGGATAGGCTACGCGATAGCCATCGCCACTGTTGCACATCGTGCCCGTGAGCTTCGTCCGGGTTACCGCTGGTGAGTTCGGGTATACGGTGAACTACCATGGTGGTCTGTTCTTGAAGGCCTGGCTGTTGCACGGACCGACCACGGCTTGTCGTGCCTGATGCAAATCGGCGAGGACAATTAGACCGATGGTCTTTGGGATAAAAGGATGATGTTTTCAGCAAGTCGTACAGAGTCAAGAGCTACCGTGATTGAAGGGGTTTTTCTTTCGAGAAATTTTGGCCTTTGAAAAGGCGGCATATTTTGGCTGGGACGTTGCACATTCCAAGGGTTGTGAAGTGTTTATCCCACTGCTCTTTGTCAAAGGCAGCCCTACCTTCTAGCAAGCTTGCTTCCGATACTGGGACATTAAACAAAATAAGTGAGTTTGATCTGTCGTGCCCGTTCTTGGGTTGTAGCCGCTTGTGAGTCGGGGCGTTGCTATTTCCCTCCTCCAGGTTCACCTACCGTTTTGTATTACTAGCAGATACTGGGGGTTTAACAACAACCGACAGTTTTGTCGGTGTGTTAGGCAGGGTCGTGGTAGCCTGGGTCACTTGTTTTATTGGTTTAGTACCAGGCGATTTTGCTTTGGTCGTTTGGACGTTAGGGCTGATTTTGGGTGGGACCTTTGGCTTTGTCAGTGCCTCGGAAACTCTACACCGAGGGCGAATGTACCAGAACCGTGGGCAGGGGTGACTCAGCATGAATCCGTAGTACTGTAGTGTCGCAGTGACAATGTACCCATGTACTACAGAAGTTGCATTCGAAAGCACGGTCGCTGATTTCGACTGGTAATGAGCAGGCAAAACAGTCATCCTTATGCTGTTTCTGGGCGTTGGACTGTGTCGTCTGAGCCTTGGAGCGTCTTTTTCTCCTATTCTTAACTAGCTTATTGGTGTTTATGGGAATAGGAGTGGTGTCTTGCTTCCTCTTTGGTGTTTGCGTTGAGTGATCTAAAGTATCGACACTGAGAGGCATACTATCGACTGACTGTTTGGGTTTTTTAGTAACCCGTTCGCACGATAATGGGATTTTCGACGAACTGTCAACCCCGGGGTTTATGCCTCTACAAGTTTTCCTGGTTGTTATAGTCAGTCAGTCAGTCAGTTGCAACGTAGAACTTCGTACGTATGTACATAAGTTCATGTTGCCATACTACATCAGCACAGAGATGCAAGTGTCAAATCAAATCCCATAGTGATAGAGATAGTAGAGGTATTAATGTTATAATAAAGAAGACTAGAGTTCGAAGATATTATTCAAAAAATATAATTCAGTGAGATAAGGTTAGAAGGACAAAGGTAGAGGTGCTGGCTAATCCAGAAGATTAGGGTTTGAGAGAGCTCAAAGAGTGGATGCACCTGCGCCATTGCAAACGATTTTGAGCCATGTCGTTCAAGGTCTCTAACCATTGATGACTTTCGTCTCGCAGACCCCAACCAGGTAGTCTACATCTACCAACATGACTCAGTCCACTTGTCAGTGACTTCATGGATTTCTGCCATGTTTTGGTCTGGCCGCCCCTAGCTTTCTTCCAACCTACTCCTACACCACAAAACATAGCTCGTCGAGGCAGTCGGTGGTTAGGCATACGTAACACGTGTCCCAACCACCTCAACTGATGAAGTTTCACCACTTCATCGATTGATCTGCCATCCTTACCTAGTACTCGTTTCCTAACGACAGCATTGCTTACTCGGCTGTCCCACGATATACGAGCAATGCTTCTTAAACATCTATGATCGAATACTAGTAACCTACGAACATCTTCTACTCTTAACGGCCATGTTTCACAGCCATATAAGAGAACGGAACGAACTGCTGCGCAGTACACCCGCCCTTTGGTTAGCGAACGGATATCACGCCTACGCCATAAGTGACGCAGGTTGGCAAAAGCCAATCGAGCTTTCTGTATCCGAGCTGAGATTTCGTCAGTCACCAGACCGTCAGCACTGATGAGACTCCCCAGATAAGTGAAGTGATCTACACGCTCGACTACTTCACTCCCTATCACTAGTTCAGGTGCCGAAGCAACCCAGTCTTGAAGCAACATTTTGCATTTCGAGGGGGAAAACCGCATCCTGAACATGCTCGCATTGTTGCTTATGGTAGTCAGAAGACTCTGAATTTTGTCAGCGTCTTCACCGAATAGAACTATGTCATCGGCATATTCTAGATCAGTAAGCGAATTTCCTGGTAGAAGGTCAACCCCTGAAAAATCTGACGAGCTTAATGTTAACTCTAAGAGGATGTCTACGACAAAGTTGAACAAGAATGGAGAGAGTGGACAGCCCTGACGGACACCACTTGATGTAGAGAATTCAGATAACAGTTCGCCATATGCTCTCACTCGACCAGTGGTGTTCGAGTAGAGAGCTTGTATAAGGTTAATGTACTTCTTTGGTACACCTTTCAATGACAGACACTGCCACCTCACGATCCACTGAGTCGAATGCCGCCTTAAGGTCCAGGAACACGACTATTGTCGGACGTCTAAATGTGTGTCTGTGTTCCAGGACCTGTCGTAGTGTGAAGATGTGGTCTATACAACCACGTCCAGGTCGAAAACCAGCCTGGTTTTCTCGAGTCTGCTCTTCGCGAGCTCTAGTTAGACGTCTAAGTATAATCGAGGCTAACAATCTAAAAACTATATTAGTTAAACTTATTCCCCTGAGATTGTCACAAGAGGACTTCTGTCCTTTCTTGTAGATTGGGACAATTAGCGACTGAGACCAGTCAGATGGGATTACGTCCATTTCCCAGATTCTACCTAGGATCTCGGTCAGTCTAACTGTTAAAACTGGACCACCATCCTTAAACATCTCAGGGGTAAGCCTATCGGGACCTGCCGCTCTACCTCTCCTTAGATTTCCTATAGCTTTCTCAACTTCATGTAAACTGGGAGGACTTAAATCGATTTGCCATTCAGGATGACTGGAGATCGTGGGCAACCGAAGAGTGGCTGAAGGCCAGTTGAACTGATCCCTAAAGTGTTCTGCCCATCGGTCCAGCCTCCTAGATTGAGAATGGATAATAAGACCATCCTTTTCCGAGATAGTCTCACTTACATTCGGGTTCCTAATACCGGTTTCTTTGATAAGGCGGAAAAGTTGTCTAGTGTTGCCTATCGCCGCTGCCTTTTCCATCGCTTTTGCTTTCGCCACCGACCACTGTTCACGGTCGTTACGTAGGCTTTTTATAAGTCTGCACCTAAGCTGACTACGCTCTTCATCATGTTCAGAGTCAGGTGGGATGCGTTTTCGAGCATCCATCAGTTCGGTTGTTATAGTATAATGTGTACTAGCGACCTTATTACTTAACATGATGCCAGGGAGCTTAGGAGGTGAAGACCGAGATAATTAAAATACACGATACACAAAAAAGGGGTTTAGGGAAGAAGAAAGTTAGTAGTATATAGTAAAACTACAAAGAATAGAGCCTGAAAGTACTCCAAAGTTGCCTACCTCTACGCTTTCTGGAGTAACCACCCAGGCAACAACGGATACGTGATAGTTCCCTATCCGTGAAATACATGTACGCTACACCTTTCTCTTTTTCTTTCATTTTGTATCCTGAGCCCATGTCTAAGACCATCACCCTGTTGGTACCGTCAACTTCAGTCAAGTTTGGTGAGATCTGGCCTGATCACCCACGCCCTTTTCAAGGTACTCAGTCGATGTTTATGTTTCGAATGTTCTGCTATACGTATGGTTTTGAACTTGGTCGTTCTGGTTATTTTTAGGTCATTTGTTCAATCTGGTTATGTCCTACGTCTGCAGCCTTTTCTGTCTCGGACCGCTACGAACGCAATTTTCAGAATCTGGATACGAGCCACGCTAGTGTGGCATGCAAACACGAGCACTAAACTTGGAACGTCACTATCGGTACAGTTCAGCGTAGAAGAATTCCGATGACAACTCGAGATTCATTGGTCGCTTCCTGTCCGTCTGCTCTTCCGCCCAATAATCGCCCGTTAGCCGACCAGTGCCCCCTCCACACGAAACCGCTACCTAAGTGTAAGCCTTTTCCAGGGGAGGGGCTAATGTAGTGGTATACTTTTATGAAGATAACACAATCGCTGAAATGGAATTATTTATTATCGTACTTGATTCTAATAATAATTGTTCTATTGTACTCCTTTTGTTTAACTGTACTAAAGACTGTCTCTCGCGCGCCAAGCGTGTTATTCCCATTTTTTTCATTCGCGCGTCCCCTGCCTAGACGTTAGCCACTTGTACGCCCTCTGGACTCGATATTACTTCGACGTCACAAGGCTAGCATTAAATATACTGCTCCATCTAGAATCGTCTTTTATCTGATTACTAGATTAACGGAATAGTATTATATTTCGATTCTGCTACAAGTCTATGTGTTGAATACCAATAGATTTTAGCAACATATACCGGTAAACACTTCTACTTCAAACAGTGGCTGTCACTAATTTGGTGGCAACGGTTTTCCGATTCAAAAGTTCCATATTTTGGTGTGCCGTAAATATCAGTTTCAAAAATGCTGAGTAAAGAAACCGCACGATATTATATAAATTATTGGTGTAATTACAACCGCTGTCATTTTGAAGGTTTAACTGATGATTGGTGGCCTACTTATAAGGCCAAAGAGTGAATAATTATTTTAGTTAAGATCAAACAAATATCTTACCACTATCTACTCAAGCAGCTTTTAATTAGGAGAAACCGCTCGATCGCCTAGATAAGTGAATGTAAATTTTTACCCGAAATTTTCACAGATCAACTTTTCTAATTTAAATAATATTACACATACACACCCTGTATTTAATTTTAACATCGTTGCACACTTCACAGTCTTTCTACAAAGAGTGTGTTAGTTAGTTAAATTACAAGCACGAAGCACGAGTGTAAATGTTTCACCTTGTTTACAGGAAAAATTTCTTCATTAAAGACGATTAAAATCTTCATTCATAGTACATGATTACATAAATTTGATTTTCCTAGCATATTCTCATGATCAACTTGCAGAAATTTGTTGTTAAATGCGTGACAATATACAAAAAAGTTATAAATTGTCGAGAAACGGAATATGATAATAATTCATACTAAAAATTACGGCAACTCAGTAAATTAATGATAACTTAATTCATTCACTTGTGATCCAGTCATTTGAGTAGATTCGAACAGTGTATCTCATGGATTCTGTATAGTGTAATATCCCGTTAAAAAAATCACATGTCAGTGGACTGAATAACATTATTTATCTAAAATATACCTCTTACATTCGAAATACATTTACTTATGTTAATTACTATACTAAACGCAAAGAGTCTTCTGTATTCTAACTTTTAAGATGATGATAATCTAATCTTTTGATTCTAAACATGAAATTTCACTTATTACTGATTATCTTCAATAAGCATAAACTTCCTCATTGCTATTTCTTTCACTGAATTCATTTGGTTGATAGTTGATTGTATTTTACATATTTGTTTACAATACCAAAACTATGCTATTTGCCAATCGCCAACTATTTTGTTCTCAACGACTAAAAACGAGTGTAAACCCTTAAAACTGACCTTTCAACAATATTTTCAGCAGTCAAATCAGCTATTCTACCATAAATTAAACGATATCTGTTCACTATCTTTCTCGCAGACTTACATTGGATTGTTCAAAATAGGTTAAGTTCCCAGGTGATTTTTTTGATGAAACTCTTTATTGGTAAAATAAACAACTTATTTTACTGTCTTTGTAAATAGATCTTGTGTCTTAAAACAGTGTAATGGATACTTTATCAGGAAATTTAAATAACACATACACTTGATACGTCTAGCGAGTGGGTCTCAAGCGATGATAAATACTGTAACTATCTACCAGATTAAATATCTTGATGTTGCCTTATCAAATGTGGCTATTTCAAGTTTTAAATACATCCTTCAGATAATCTAAATTTAACAAGAAAATACATTCGACAGAACTAATTCATAAAAATGTTCTATTCAATGCATGTATTCACTGTCAGACTGTGTTAAGAATTATTGACCTCCTGTTACATAAATGATTCAAGTGGGAAAGTATGTAAAATGGTGTTCATGTTTACCTCTGTGGTTATTTAAAAGCAGTGGTTCATACATCAAAAACCCATCTCTATCACCAGATCATTAAAAAAGCTAGACAGAGTATTAATATAAAAAATATATTTCACGATATTATAAAAACAAAAAAGCCAAGCAACACGCACGAAAAATAACTGATAAGAACATTATAATTTTACTGCATCCATTTTATGGCTTCGTTTGAATCAAACGTTAAATCGATCGTCTAGAAATCGTAAAGAAGAATTATTGAACGTGGTTTAAGAAGGTTCCAAATAGCAAAAACACATAACATAAAAGTAATAATCTTTGATTAAAAAATGATATTGTATGGAGTCTATGAACCCAATAAATATTGATTTGCCAATCTCCATATGTCATCAGCTCACACTATTATAGTTCAGTTACTGATGATCAATGGATATTTTATTTTTTACTCTGAAGACACTTTGATGAAACTACGTTAAAAGAGCTGGGGAACTTAGTCATTAGTTTTTTGTTGTTTTCCGAAACGATGCGAATAGCACAAAATTTGGATAGAAGTGAGTGGTTCGAGTCCTAGCGTTCTTAAATGATCTCCTCAGTAAAAATTTTGTGTGGTCGTGGTTACACGTCTTGTGGTTATCCGCACATTTATTTTGATTTTCCCTTCTTACAACCTGGTTACTTTTATATGATTGTTCATGATAATGTTATTTAGCCGAAAGTTTGAGGTTTTAACTTTTTAAAGTTGAATATATATGTGTGCAAAGAAAGTCAGTTAGTCAGCTACAACGTAGACTTTCGTAAGTATGCACATACTGCATTAGCACGCAGCGATAAAATCGTCAAGCCGAATCCCATAGTAGCAGATTTAGTAAGATTATTAACGGTAATCAAAAAGGTTAGGGTTCTAACATATAATACATGAATTATAATCCAGTGAGGTAAATTTAACAAGCGAAAAAACTTTAAAGCGGGATTCAGAAGATTAGAATTTTTGAGAAGAAAAACAACAAATGCACCTGTGCCATTGCAAACGACTTTGAGCCATATCATTCTACGTCTCAAACCATCGGTTACTGTCTTTCGCAGACCCCACTCAAGTAGTCTAAATCTACTAACATGGCTCAGTCCATTTGTCTATAACTTCATGAATGTGCCATGTTGTTGTTTGGCCTCCGCTTCTAACCGCCTACCATGACATCACAAAACGTCGCTCTTCAAAGCAGTCGGTGGTTGGGCATGCGTAACACGTGTCCTAACCACCCCAGATGATGAGCATTCACTACTTCATCAGCTGATTTGCCACTCCTATCTATAATCGTTTTCCTAATACCGACATAGTTTACTCGATAGTCCCAGGATATATGAGCAATACTTCTAAGACATCCACAATCGAATACTAGTAACCTACGAATATTCTCGTTTCTTAGTAGCCAAGATAAGCAAAGAAATGGTTGCAAAAGCATTGGAATTATTAAGCAAGCAGATATAACTCATTGTTAATTGATTTGTTGGGTGAAGTGAATGTAGTTGTCTGTCAAAGGTTACAGTATGCTGTTTTCTGTATATTCTCAGATCAAAGGGTTTCCATTAGGTAAAAGTACTTTTATGTTAGTAAGCCTGCAATTCACCTACCGGTGCTGATAGATACTGATAGATAAATACGAACCAGACAATCACGGATGAAATTTCTTTAATTCCAACGTCTGTTACGCCTTCCTTCACTGATAAACAATAGTACATAAAAGTTAGTTTTTGGCAAAACATGTATATGGTTCACAATTTAAAAAATTATTTATCGACATGGTAAATGCGCATCAATATTTACTTAGTTCTGAATATTTTGCAAAATCTTGCCATTGGTTAGCTAAACATCAGTCAATTTATCAGTCAAACGCAACGTAAAACTTTGGTTCAAGTTACCATAGTACATTAGCATGAGAAGATCAAATTATTACGGCGAGTCACTAAGTAGTAGAAATAGTAACAGTAACAGTTTCAAATGAGACTAGGAATCGAAGATATGATCCAAGAAAATGTGAATCAGTAAAATGAAGTCTATGAGGAATTTGAAACCATAGAATGCAAGGTAAGTTAAACAGTGGATGCACGTCCACTATAGTAAATGGTTTTGAGATATATCGTTCAAAGTCTCTAAATACTGATTACGGTTATCACGAGAACCCTAGTCAGGCAGTTTTTATGCATTAGCATGGCTCATTTCAATTGCCAGTGAATTAATATATTGGTCTTGCTTTTTGATTTGACCACCTCTAGCCTTCTTTCACACAAGACAACATAACCAGTAGAGGAATACAATGATTGAACTTATGCAACCCATGTCCTGACCATCACATTTGGTGAAGATTTATCAACACATCAACCGATTTGCCATCCTTACCTAGTACCCTATTCCTAACTCAGGCACAGTATACTCAGCGGTCCTCAAATATATGGAAAATGCTTGGAAAACACCTAAAAGTATTTTTCATTTCATGAGCATAAAACAGAACGGGTTAGCAAGGGGGTATCCAGCCAACATCATAAGTGACACAAGTTGGAGGAAGCTAATCAAGCTTTTGAAAGCCATATCAAGATTTTTTCAAATAGCAACACTTCAGGACTAATAAGATCCGTCAGATAAGTGATGCGGTCAATAAACTCATTTGTCTCGATCCTTATCAAACCCTTATGTGGGGCAATCTTGAAATAACATTGTGAAAAACATTTGAATGCCATGACATAGGATTTCTGTGTTTTTAAAACGTTCAAACAATCGTATCCAATTTAAATCTAACCTCATGTAAGTGAACTCGATCGGCTAACAATGTATTAACATACCTTTAGTCATGTAATTACAACTGATCTTTAAGTGTTGAGTACTAAATAATGTGAAGCCATTAAAGAACCACATCTTATCATCAACTTATGTTCCTGATGTAAAAAGGGAAAATAAATTCAAAAGAACTGACAAAATTTAATTTCAGTGAGGAGTACTTGGTTGATATGTTGGCCTAATTTTATAAATTTGTCCGATATAGAGTACTGGACATAAAATTTCACCATCCAGCATGTTCTGAGTACAAAATAAGGTTTCCTGAAATACTCTATGAGCTTAATACCGAAAATCCCTAATTTTCTGGGGCTATTTATACGCCAACGGAAACTGTACATTCGATACCATAGTTATGGAAGCTTAAAAACTTTCTGACAAAATAGTCGCTATCAAGCTGAAAGAAATGCCATTTTGAACAGACATTGGAAAAATGCCCAAACTCATTATATGGTTAAGTTTTTAGAAGTGTCTATTTTGCAGATAAACAAGTAATGAAACGCAACTGCTAAGCCTGCAAAATATGAATCCATTAAATTCCACTGCCAGGCACTATCGATTCTTGCTTACAGTGCTTCTGATTTGATGTCAACACTAAGATATTCCAGATATGATGTACTATGCCAAAAGGGATCGACCAACTGCAGTCCAAAAGCTTTAATAAGAAGATCCAAACAATCAATATATATGAGTCACTGTATACTTCACGCAAAAATCCATATAGTTTACACTATCCTAAGAATCTATTGTAAAAGACAGAGAATATAAAGGTATCGAACCGCACGGTAACTGCTATTGTACTGTGATATTTTCAGGCGTACTTATTGATAACGCACTTTCTATGAGTAATTTAAAGTGATGAACATTTTCTAACAACTACAAGCCCATTTGTATCTAACATATTCTAATTTTCTATTGAGTGAACTTAAGTTTTTATCCGCCTTATCAATGTGAAACATCAACATGATCGGTTGTATTATATATAAAAAGGCGTGAATTCAATCAATTGATTTATTTCAACGAAAGCTGTTATCTCAATAACTGAAGTAAATCAGTGTTTACTTAGCCTCTAAAACAATTCATTTGAAGATTTATGAAATTCTACTATATTTACCTACAGATGTGTAGTCAAATATTATGCAAAAACTATACGCTAATAGACAAAATGATATTGCATAAATTTTTCAAGTTGCAATAAAAAGAACTCAACTTACTCCGAACTTGAACCACGATCGCTAGAATGGTTTCGACGATTTGAGTGTGAACCATGTCGTCCCTGACTGTTTTACAAAACAAACAGTGAAACAAACATTGTAAACATATAAAGAACGACTAAACGTTAGATGTTAATTTGGCGTTTTTTACCGTAAACTGTGGAGCCTCATTCCTGTCAGTAAAATAATGACTGCGCTTGACACTAAAACCGTTTAACTTTAGCACACAATTTGGATATGATAGGATTTTCACTGGGAAAAGGTTCAAATTACTGGAAGTTTATTTTGCCCTTTTTATTGTTAACTTTCATATCTTTGACGTGCATTTATTTATAGTACTTAGATAACTAACTGGATGACGTGGTTTATCTTTTCTGACAGAATAGTAAAATGTTAATATTTAAATCACATGCACAGTTAAAAATATCTTAGGAAGTATCATAGTCACAAGTGCCATAAAAAATAGTCTTTGTTAAGATTGAACTGAAATAATGGTTAATAAGTTTTTATATTAAAAGCAAAATAACAAATGGTCTTGCGTTTTTGACGCCCGCAAAATTAAAACTTTAAGCCAAAGTAACCAAGCGTTTATGAATGATTGATTATTAAGTCATGCTTTACTACTATATCCAAGTCTCAAACCAAAAAGAAAGTATTTTTCATCGACTCTTGTTTTGCAATAATTTCTCCATCATTACTAAATTACCATGTAGCATAGGTGCTTGATCTTCAAAGAATAAATATAAATGGTTTCAAGTTATTTAGCCTTATTGTGAATTCGGATTAATATAACTAATAAATATGAAGTCATACTACCTTCTGATTCAGAAAACATTATACAGACAAAAATAGGGATTAAACGTACTTCCAACCCGGTGCTGAACCTCTGTAATTACGTCTATCTATGTCAGAGTCATCCTGAAATGAAGAAATAACAGAAAATTTACACTAAACGTACGAATTACAGAATTAGTATGAAAAATGCGATTACACGAGACATTTGCGTCAACCTTCGTCGAAATTATCGTAGAATAGGAGGGATGACTTATTATTTTGTGCAGAAAAGGTTCGAGTATATTAACTAATCAACCAAGAAACTCGATCACGGTTCTATTACATTCATGGTAATTCGATAAAGGCCTTTATAAAACATATAATTTCAAACTAAACAATCACTGTATGCATTTAAGCAAAACCAACGTGCTTTTGTTGTTAAGAGATCTTTTTTATGAGATCCTATACCACTTCCTACCATCTTGTTTTGTGGCTATTTTGTTCACGCTTATGTAAATTAGTGTAGAAACGTACCCTGAATGAATTTAGAATATTCAAAGTTTGATTTATAAATTTATTATAAGTAATAACATTTATAAACATAAAGACCCACTTTATTAATGGTTAAGTGGCAAGCTATTTGACTCTGATTTTGACAAACGTTTGAGTATGCCCCATTCAATTTCTGTATTACATCAATATCATACACACATTAAGGTTAAAAAGCACTTTTTTGTTGATGCATTTAATCAACAACCTTTATTTTTTAGAAGTCGATTTGTTGTATGAGTACTGTGTCGACTAAGAGAAAGTTTGAATATCTATTAAACGTCTGCACCAGTGATACCACCAACCTCTATTTTTTTGTCTAATTTATGTGTCTTGTAAGAACTTGCAATCGACCATTTTACTTCAAAATGTGAATCGCTTTTCATTTAGGCATGTACTTATAAAATTCGTGACATTCTCAAATGATATCGCTCGGTGTTTTAATCCAACTATGATGGTTTTAGTAGCTCACAAGAGAGATGATATTCACCAAAGAACACTAGAAATAATAAAAAATGACGTTGCTGAAATGTGCTTACTCACCGAATCCGAGCCATTATTATGTCTCCTTCCCGTATTCCAGCCTTCATATCCAGGTTGTCGGTTATAACTATCCTGTCCGTACATCCCATTTCCTCCAAAGTTTCCCGGCATTCCTCTGGAATAGTTTGACTAGAAAAATAGTAGCACAAACAGATTGAAAATGTATTTTCTAATTTTCCATATTAATTGTGTGATCAAAACATTTACCCGTAAATGTAAACATTTCTGATGAAAATGTTTACTTCATATTCAGAACTTCAATCCCCAACTTTTCCACAAAATTTAGGCGGCGAAGATTATGAATAAGGTGACATTTAATAACATGGACAGAATCGTGGAGTGACAAATATGAAATCCAATCAAAATTTAAAATTAATGGCAAGATAAAAGATTCCACGCCAGTAGGACCGCAATGAATTTGTACGACATCATTTCAGGTGTTTAATCTTCGGTCGGCACTATATTTCGAGCCTTAACAAAAATGTCTGCATCGTTGAACATTCTCAGACACAACGGTCAGTTGTTAAGTGGACTACTTTTAAGTCAGATTTTACGATCCTTTTACAGTTTACTAATGCCATCATTGGTATGATAAGTCAAGTTCAACCTAAGATTATACTGCGATTTCAAATAACTTTCAAAAAATATTCCCCTTAAATGCAGACATACGGGCGTTTCCGAAGTTTAATTTAGGTAGTACGATACTCCAATGAACTAAATTAGAGAGCAAATTACAAAACCCATATGTCATGTAGACGGAGCGATATTCGCTTTGAGTGTGTAAGCTTTTGAAACAGTACAGAAAAACAAGAATCAAGCTCAAAGAAATCACGTAGCTTTTACTACCTAAGAAAACGTTCTCAAGTTTACGATATAAACAAATAATGAAATATAACAAGCATTCTGACTCAATCCATAGTTTAGTTCACACTGAAGACTTGACACCTGAACTCTAAATATTTCAGTGTCAGTATATCAGTTTTTATTGAGATATTGAGTACGAACTAAATGATTCAGCAGTTTATACATAATTCTCTTAGGTTTACTGTGATTAGATTATTTTATTTCTCAAGAAAACAAGATATCAGCATTGCTAGCTGTATCTAAAACTGGACACCGGAAATTACAGTCTACTTCTGAATTTTGGTATGCAAATTATTAAGATATACAAATCTAGACAGTAGGTGTAAATATATAACATATCCAATCATTCAACAATATGTATTCGGACAGAGCACCTAGCTTGTTACAGCTAATCACCCATATTTAAAGTTTCACCCTCATTTAGAGAATTCAACAATATTCAGTCAGAAAACTTTTAGGAACTCTCAAAGCATATAAACAAGTATTGATTCTTAAAGGAACTCACATTCATATTACCGTATCGAGGATCCATGCGATCATCGAAACCAGCTGGACTAGGTCCAAAACCTGGATCAGTCAGGTTAAAGTTATTCTGGTTGGCATCAAAATGACCGCTTTTGTCTCCACGATGAAAAGGCATTGTGTTCAGAGAATGGTTGGTAGCGACAATGTATTCCCATATTTAAATACATAAAAGACCTTGAACTCAGCATCACTGATTAAAACAAATCAGCAGCCAAAAATCTTATCATTATTAGTTTTAGAGTAAAGTATATAGTACATACCTTCTAGTTTTTCAGACTTCTAGAATTATCAAATAATTTTTAGAATATCATACATGTGGGTATAAACTCTTTTTATTAACACTGCTACTATTTACAATCTACGAAATAGAAATGTTAATAAATAGTGGCAAAAGTAATCCCGTTAGTGATATCTCATCTTAGATTTCGCATATACCTGTGAAAATTCAGTTTTTGCCATGACTATATTGTTTATAATAAATCTAAAACTTTTGACCGTTTTGAGTGTTCATGTTTTCGTTGCCTTTCTAATAGAAGTTTCCAATTATATAAACTGTCTTCCGTATCATGGTTGTCGTACTACCCATAGAAATAAGGGACATGATAGAATTAAACTAGAACTGCACATTTGATATGTTACTAAGAGAAAGGTAGAGGATAGTCGTAAACCTTTTTATTCAGCTATTTCAGCGATTTATCTCTACGTGACTACGATAAATTTCCTTTACGAAACTAACTCACATATCCAAAGTTTGCCGCTGGCAATCGATGACAGAGGGCAAAATTTTGACCGATATCCGTGTGAATTTTCATTCTAACATATTTCGGCCCCGTACTGACGTCATTAGTTGACGCATCTTATTTACACTAAACCTAAGTTGGAATTTATATAAAAAGTCTGAAACAATATGTTGAGGACATAAGAAGAACGACAAAAACTCAAAAGACGCTCAGCTAGGAGTTCGTGGGTCGTCGAGTACATGATGAAAGTTGCCTATATAAAATTGCATTTCAAGTAACCTATAAACTATATGTTTTGACTGGTTTTCCAATAATCAGTGACGGTCTCTATATGTTTTTTCTGTGGTTCTCTGCTGGGACACATTTTAACCTATCTGTTAACAAGCAAACAAAGTGAAGTCTATATTTTCAATGGAATGCCTAGTAAAATCATGCTTTTATATGCAGCATCTACTTACTCGTATTGAAGCTTTTAATGGAGAAAAGAGGTTTAATAATAAAAAGCAAGTGAGCTGACAGTTCATGGACTTAAATCGTGTCAGTTTAGAAGCACACACAAATAAATGCATTTGTATAGACAGCCTAATGATGATGCGGTATCAATAATAATAATAATAATAATAATAATAATTTATTCTCAAATAACTAAGTTACAAGAGTCACGCCAGTTTACAGGCTAGATCAAATTGTCACAAATGCTTTTACAATTACTGTAAAAGTTATAGCAGTTAAATTAAGTATAAGAGGCAGTTTCTGATTGCATATTTACACCATATCACTGACAGAAACAGTATTATACAGCCACATTTTCAATATTAGAGTACAATTGAGGAAGGTGCACAATAGGTTCTATTGGCGATTGGCCGAGATCAATAGTGAATTTGTTGGGAAAGGTCATATGGAACGCGCTTGATACGAGCTGTGATCCAGACAGTCATGTACATTGGGTGCATGTTCCCATAGAGTGCCAAGGATTTGCTACCGTGAATGGGGTTCTGAAAAGGAGAAGAGAGAGAGGAAAAGGCAGCAGTGTGGCAAGTGTATATATATAACCAAAGCACTACTTAACCTGTCATGTTAAAGTAGTCAATACAGTAGTAAGTCAAGATAAAATTCATACTGACCACTTAAACTAAAGTAAATTATGGGAATATAAGAATATAACGCACAGATAAAGGAGTACAGCAAAAAGAAGGGAGAGTTGTGCAGTGTCAGGTGGATAGAAGAGAAGTCGAAGTAAGAAGCTGGATTTATGTACGTTGAAATCTAAATTCTAGTTAAAAGAGTAGAGTTTGTAAAAATAAATATTTAACGAATAAAATCTCGCACTGTCTAACTGTTTTTTTTCTTTATTATTGAATGCCAACCTCTAAGTCATACTGTAAGCGCCTGAGTAAGAATGTTGCAGGTGTCTCGACAGAATAGCGACCTCAGCATAGTTTTGGAAACATGAACCACAGAAGTAGCAAGCGTATAAGAGCAACCTCAGTGTTACTGATTAGTCGTCTCATCAATCTAAAGAGCCGAAAGCAAACAAAATGTTCTGCCCCACAAACATGGGTTGTTTGAAGTTATCGCCCATACCATCAATGTTTGCTGGTCAGTAACTCCACCCTCCCTCCTTTTGTGTTGTTAGGCTCATGTTAAATGTTTAAAAGAAGCTATTGAGTTCTACTTGGTGTTCTATGTCTCGCATCCTGTTGAGAAACACTATTTCTGCAAGTTCCTTTCACAAACTCGTCTGGCTATTACAACTTATGAACTATTGGTTAGACATCAATGCTATACAGTTAACAGTTATGGAGAAATAGTAAGAATTTTCAAACAAGATATAAGCATTTTGAATGTAGTGGGGAAGATGTACTTAACTAGCTAAGCAGGAGATATAAAGAGTATCGCGGTTAAAAGCGGAGCAATAGATAACACTAAGGGGCCAAGGTAAGTCAATAGCGTGTAAGTGAGAACAGTATAATTGATAATAGGCAATGTGAAACTCACACAGTTGTATGTGTTGATAAGGTTGCGCCCAGGAGAGTAGAGTGCATTCTAATCAACCAGTTTACAGTTGAACAGTGTCAATCGACCCAGTTAGTAGAGTAACCTGTCTATTTCAAATAAAAACTAAAGAGATTTATATTCAACTAGAAAAATTAGTGATACTTGGGAGTGTAAAAATAACTAAATAAGACGCAGCACTGAGTTCATTGTGTTTAAAGTGTATGCAGAGCTATTAATATGAAAGCAGGGTGCGAGTGAGTTCACGAGCGCAGAAGAGTCAGTGCAACTGAGAGCATCATTAAGAAGTTCAACAAACTCATGTAACCCACTTGCCATGCGTATTTTAGAGGGAAGCCTATTCCATATAAGTGCATACTTAGAGAGGAAGAAGTTTTCTCGAGTTTTGGATTTATACTTCTCAAGTTTGACCGTAGATTCTTTATCTCGAAGGTTATGTGTACAAGGGCCATGGATAAGGACTAAACTGCAGGAGGAATATGTGAGCTTGTGCAGGAGTTTAAAGTAAAGGATCAGATTGGACTTAAGCCTTCTTTTCCATAATGGATCGAGCCCGAGTTCAATACATCGGGTTGGATAGTCAATGGGTGAGCTATGATTTAGGACTTTACGAGTAAATTTCCTTTGTATTCCTTCAAGTTTCAACATATCAGACAGGCGTACGTTAGAAAATAAGAAAGAGCAGTATTCAGCAATAGGTCTTACACATGTTTTATAGAGAATTGTTCTGGATTCTCTATGAAGGAAGTTACGAAAGATGAAACCAAGCATTCTTCTCATTCGAGAAACTTTATTGGAGATATGTTCGGAGAAGTTAAGGTTGTGCGAATAATGCACTCCAAGATCAGTTACGGATGTGAGTTTGGGCAATACACTCCTGTTGAGAATGAGATCTAATTTGGGAGCAGCGTCTCCGAAACACATCCAGCCACACTTCTCAGTATTAAGTTCAAGGTTCCATTGCTTACACCAGACATCTACAGTATTGAGTTCGTGCTGGATTGTGTGCAACAAGTTTCCTAAGTCAGATTTGCTAGTTTGATAAATCACTTTTAGGTCATCCGCATAGAGGTAGGTTTTACCAGTGTTGAAACAACTGCATATGCTGTTGATGTAGATTATGAAAAGTAGTGGACCCAAAACACTGCCCTGCACAACACCACTGGTAATTGGTCGAGGTGTAGATGTATGTGAGTTGATTTTGGTAACCTGATATCTGTCTGTGAGGAACGACTTAATCCATTGCAACAGGTGGCCACTAATACCGACGGACTGAAGTCTGTTGATTAAAAGACTGTGAGGTACCTTATCGAAAGCCTTTTTGATATCAAAATACAACACGATTACTAGTTGCTTTTGATCGCGTATGCTGGTAACCTCATTAAAGAAATCTAAAAGACATGTGGTGCATGACCTAGTTCTAATGAAGCCATGTTGAGAGGGGTCAATGTGACCTTCCCTGAGTAAGTGATCAGATAGTTGATCTTTTATCACTTTCTCCATCACACGTGATATAACAGGAGTGATATTAATCGGTCTGTAGTTTTGGACTAAGTCTTTCGGTCCAGATTTATGTACTGGGACAATATGAGTCAACTTCCACGATTCGGGGTATGTACCAGACTCAAGGGATAAGGTAAAAATTTTAAGCAACAGCGCTGAAAGGTTCGGTCCTGCCATTTTAAAAAGTATGGAAGGTATCTCATCCGCACCACAGCTGCCATTGGGTTTAAGGGTTTTAATGGCGGCTTGAATATTATTAAGATCAAATTTGATGGTACAAAGATTATGCATGCTGCTACAGTTAGTGTTAGTATCAGGGGTAGGAGATGTGTTCAGATTGAGGGAGAACCATGTACTAAACAGTTCGCAAATAACAGCTTCGTCATAATAAGTCTGTCCATCATGTAGTATATAATGAATTTTTCGATCTGAGTCCTTTTTCATGCGTTTGTTAAGCAAACGACAGAGGTTTTGGGACTTACACTCGGTTGCGAGAGCATTATTTTCTTCGATTTGCCTACGCACTTCATGTTGATGTTTAACACCGTCAAGTAAAGCGTAAATTTGGTACAGGATGCTGAAGTCCTTAGATTTGCAATACGCCCGTTTTAGTTGACGTAGTTTAGCCCTAGCTTTGTAGGTGATATAAGGAGTAACTGTTTTGAAAGACGTTTTGAGTGGGATAGTCGTGTCTAGAGCAGATTTGATGGTGACGTTGAATATATGTAATGCATCAGAAAGTTCAAGACAAGAAAAAAACTCAGTCCAGTCGGAGTGCTGAATTAGAAACCGAAAGCTGTCCCAGTCAGCATGTTTATAGTCTCTGTATTGAAAACGGTTTACTGTTTTAGATTTGTCACATTTAGCAAAAAACGGAAGGGTGCAGAGGACAATTTTATGGTCACTGTTGTGAAACGTTTCGCAGACAGACACAGATGTCGGGGTGACATCGTGACAAAATACCAAATCGAGGATGTTGTGGTTCCTAGTAGGCAGGTGCACATGTTGTTGCCAAACGTGTGTGTCTAGGGGACCAAGTAAGCTATCAAATCGTAGTGGGCCGGAATGTGTCCGCCAGTTGATTCCAGGGAGGTTGAAGTCACCACAAATAATTTTGCAGGTGAATTTAAGACAGGCAGCCCTGGCAAACGACTCACCAATAGCAACGTCAACCGATCGACGAGTGTTTGGAGCTCGATATATGCATCCAACCAGTATTTTACATTCATGGGCGTGCACAGTCAGCCATATCGAAGAGACAGAGATTATAACATAACCGCTCCTGTTACGTTCGCTCATATTTTTGTTGTCTCAATTAGATTATTGACAGTTAGGTGTTATTATCTCCTCATGCTAAACAAACTGATATTTTTCTAAGAATCACTACTTTAAAAATATAGGAAATTCGACTGAATGAGAGGACATCTGGAAAGATAACAAAGTTAGACAAAGTATTCAACACTATGTGTCTTGTTCCACAGTCCTTTGAAACAAGCATTATGGGTTGATGAAACTCAGGTCCAAGTTTGATGAAACGTTTATGTTCTGAAACAACTGAGCTGGCATTTAGTAAGGTGGTTTACTACATTCTGGAAAACATATACTTATTATCCTCAAAATATTCACTCCACTATCAATCGTAATTACCTACTAATTAAAAATTCACGGATGATCGTGCTAGTAGAGAACTAACTGTTAGACAATCCCGATACTCATATTTAAATCACTTCTAAGGATCATTTATTTCTTCCAGGTCATTAGTGTTTGTTTGATTTCAAAGTCATTCTCTAGCTTTGTATCCTCAGCGGTTAAACATTATCAAAAAACAAATAAAAACACCCCAACTGAAGTACGTTTTAACATCAGTAGTTTTCAGTCAGCTTAAGGTCCTTATTTGTCCTCAAACCGATAGCGTCTTTCTATATACTCCGACCTTTGGTCTATCCACAATACCATTATATTTTAGACAAACATATTTTAAAAACAATGCACATTAAACCACAGCACACCATAGATTGAGAAAAAATATCTATATATGAGTGAGCCGGAATCGGCCGTGAATAGAGGAGACTGTGAATGATAAATTGAAAAAATAATAAGAATATTCAACCGTACAAAATTAATTGATGGGTTATTCAAGAACAACAATTGATAGGATGTTAGTTCCTTTTATGAAAAAAGTGATTCTTTTGTCAAAGATGGTGCTTTACGAAACGAATATCACGATTTTAATTTTCTCAAAAACTAAGAAAACAGATTATATAGGAAATAAGTCATTAAAATTCCAAAACAGTAAATGCATCGGCCGACTTCATACCAGATATATTTATCAACATATAACGCAGTAAAATCTATCTACATTTCCAAACACAAACCAATATTCGACAAACTTCAATATGCTGTAAAACATAGGCTTACTATGTAAATGTTGGAAAATTCTTAGAAATGTTTTAAAACCATGAAGGACATAACTTCCCTACTGTGACAATAAATTAGATTACTTTTGTTCATTCTAATAAATACTTGTCACATGTGCATTTTTTTAAGCTAAAAGAATTTATTTATTACTTAATTGGTAATAAAATCGGTGGTATAAAAATTACTTAGAATAAAATTCATAAATAGTATTGATGCATTGATAAAAATAAGACGTTTGAGACAGAAAATGCTTCATGAAATTTCATGAATCAATCTAACTGAAATCATAGTTTAGCCTTGAACTCAGGCATTCAATTATCAATTAAACGAACAGTAGCTGCCAATCTAATTTCACCGTACTAAAGACATGACTTTCAGCTGTAAATATAATGAAAGCAGAATAAACTGGTCATTACTCAGCCATAAGAAATTCTAATAAAATGAACATGAACCAAAGTATACAAATATCTGACCGTGGTTAACATTCAGCTACCCTAAATATATATAGTAATGAAAATCCAGGATAGAAAATCGTTTCCTAAAGAATTCTCATTGTATTCATGAAGTTCGTGACTTTAAGTTGATATGCTGGCTGATAAAGTGATTTCATTTTAAACGTGGATGAAATTCCCATCACATATGAAAACCATTTCTTACTACTTTGTATTACTAAAAGTATAATTAGTCTGAATTAGATTTCAAAAGCGTTGAGCGTATCAACCACTTCAATTATATCTGAGGTTTCATCATGGCTGGTGGCCTGGTGTCTGACGAAATCTCAGCATGGATAAAAGAAGGCTCTAATGACTTACGCCAAGTAGGGTCACTTGTGGCGTAAACGAGACATCCAACTGCTAACCAGAGAACCAGTTTGCTGCACAGACGTTCGCTCTGTCGAACTTTGTGGCTGTAAAACATGAGCAGTAAGAGTACAAGATTTTCTTAGACTACTGTTTTTTGATCATAGGTGTCTCCGAAGCATTGCTCGTGTATCATGCTATCGTGAGGAAACGTGTCCTAGATAAGGGTCGCAGATCTATGGATGAAGTATTGAGACTTCATCAGTTGAGGTGGTTGGGACATGTGTTACATATGCCTAACCACCGACTGCCTCTTCGAGCTATGTTTTGCGATGTACGAATAGGTTTTAAGAATGCTACTGACAGCCAGACAAAGGATTGACACAAGTGGGCTGAGCTGCGTTGTTAGGTATAGGCCAACTAGTTGAGATAACAACCGATATTTAGAGACATTGAATGACAGGGCTGAAAAACGTTCGCAATGGCGCAGATGCAGCCATTCTAATCTTCTGAATTCCTCATCACTTCTGTCTTTCTCTTTCAAAATTTATCTACTGAACTAAATTTCTTTAACAATAACTTCAAACCCCAATCCTTCCGATTAGTGTTAATACTTCTACTACCTCTAATACACTGAAATTTTAACTGACAGTTGCTTCTCTGTGCTAATGCGGTTTAACAACTTGAACTTATGTACGTACCTATGAAGTTTTACGTTGTAACTGTCTGAGTGACTGATTCGTCTAATAACACTGCCTCACATTTATTTTCTAAACGTAATATCCATCTCTCTAAAAATTCGCTCATAATAATTTGCAGATATTTTACAGATTGATTTCGCTAACTGTTACTTTTTAA
Organism: Schistosoma turkestanicum; assembly: GCA_944470395.2. Taxonomy (NCBI): domain Eukaryota; kingdom Metazoa; phylum Platyhelminthes; class Trematoda; order Strigeidida; family Schistosomatidae; genus Schistosoma; species Schistosoma turkestanicum. Next base: position 48,505,858 of record OX103979.1, read on the forward strand.
TCTGGGAACATCTGAGACATTTTCAGCCATTTCATGCAACATATTTTCAGTTAAGAAGTAAGGAGGTAGGTTGAAAAGTCAGTGTCTGTAAAAGTTAGAATCTTGGCGAATAAATACAGAAATTGAACCAGTGTTAATGACTGAGCTCCAACAATAAGAATTATTCATAATATTTTTCTCAATTGAATGGAGAGTTTTTCATAAGTTTTTCTTCAGGCAACAGGTATCACTCAGTGGCAAGAAAAGCTGCAGATACTCCTGATCAGAAAGTAATAAAATTAGTTCAATGGTCACCTGACAACGGTATCAAGCCTTTCATCGCATATAAATAAAATCAATCAACAATAATTTCTTTTTAATCTTCATTATTTTGTATGATAAAACATATATTATATGAATACTCTTCAATGCTTAATTAAATGGTTTGGCAGAAATTGGGCGTCACGTTAATAGAAATTATCAAATAAAAGATATTCTGTTTTATATATCAAATCAGTAGAGAAGTATGCTAACGTAAATAAAAAGTCCTTAATATTAGTTGTCAGTTTATTTTCACTCTATTGAATGACCCATTTGAAATTATCTCATGCATCATCACATACAACAGAATTAAAAGTAATAAAAGTTCGATGACCTAATGATTGAGTTTTTGAAGTTTTTAATGGTACACGAGATTATTAATAGTTTTTTATTTACCTACAAGAACACATGGAAACACTATTTTTAAACTAGATAAATACGTTATAGTTTATACTACGTCAACCAAACATATATATAATATCTAGATATTACAATGTGAAATACAGATTTTAATATTTTAAGATTATCAATAGTTGAAATTCAGCTGTTAAGTATTTTGAATGGATAGCAGAGTTATTTACCGCTGCATAGGCCTTCAGTAAGCAAGAACGAATTTTGATATCCCTGTGAAATAATATAGAAGCAATAAGCTTGAATACGATCACTCTTACAAGTAAATAGAACTTGTAAAGTTTTTGTTAAGCATCCTCTCCGCGAGTAAGGACTTGGCTAATGACTAAAAAACTAAACAGTAATTATTAGAAAAGTGTATCGTCGATGTACTCAACAAGAGCTTTTAAGATTTTCAATTCTATCAGCTGATCATAAAACGAATTCATTGATGAGACCATCCTTATATCTAGAAATACAACAGCAGTAGGGATTTTGAACCTTCTAGTCAATGATTATAGTTTATAAAAGAGAAAATCATTGACCTCATACTCTAAATGCTTAAGCTACTTGGATTACCTACTATCCTTTCTGTCCTAGGCATTTGTTAGATTAGACTTTATGGAGTCTTGTTGTTCTGATTCGGCAGCCTTTACGGATAGAAGAGAATATCTCACCCTCCGTCTTATTCATTTTGCTTTGAAATAACAGTACGCAATAGTTTCATTAACTCACTTCGTGGTTAGTTATTCTAGTAGTAAACTATGTTTCTGAGACTGCAATAACTTCCGAAGTTCAAGAGTCACTAGTGTCACGGAGTTCAACTTTTATATTTATCATTCTATAAACATTTATATGACAGATAGTTCATACTGTATAATTTTTCAGGACCACACAGAAAATGTTTTTTATATTTCGAACTTCCGAATTTTGATACAGTTTAACTCTTAAGTGATTTTCAGTGAGACTCGACAGTGTTCTTTTGACTTAACTTCTGTAGCTTGGATTTTATTATGATTTCTGAAACTAAAGGGAGCGTGAACATGAATTTCAGATAGAGGAAACTTGAGAGAATTTCTAATCAATAAAATAAATTTTTTACTAAATCTATGTGTTACATAAGAAAAACGATGCAAAGGTATTTTTATAATATTGGGTTATTATTCTGCCATAAGTAAGTTATGGATGCTAACCTCTATCACAGCTTTCGAATGTCATTTGAATTTTATGAACTGAATGTTGTCTAAATCATTTCCAAACACATACTATCGATTCTCATCTAAAAATTCTTCACGTTTATACAAAATAATCAAAGTTTAAGAGATCATTTCAAGAGAGTCTAAGTTCAATTTATTCTTTCTTTATCTGCTGGGTAATAGAACACGGAGTATTATTTTTCAGTCTTATTAACCGCGTTTTACAAATCCCTTTAGTCATTTATCATAGTCAAACTGTTAAATTGGCTAATCTTTGGGCTTTGATCTCGGCTTAACTATCCCATCTTACTTGATCTAATTACCGTTATGAAAAATATGCCTTATTTTTGTGCTTTCCTAGAATATTCGGATGTTTTATTTATAAATGAGATAATGTTTAACCAATTTTAATTCCTCCATCCTTTTGATCTCTTAATATTATCTTCACATTATAACTTCAGTTTATTCTTCATATTTCCAATATAAAGTATGTACACTTGTTTCATTTCTGATGATTGCCAATATGATTTAAGTTGTAAGCAGCTGAGATGAAATAAATGAATCCATGTTATTCAGTTACGATATCTGTTCTTCCTTTATTCCAATATACTAACTGGAAAAATTATACGAAATGCCTAATTGTTTATTTGGTCTTATTGATTGATGTTTTTATTTCTCTATTCATTTCACTCATAGTGATACTTGCCATATCCAAATGAGTCGTTTTCTTGACTTTCGAAAATCCATTATTCACAAGACTCACAGTATCACTAGTGTCCATCTAATGCCTTGTTTTTATAATCATTCTCTTTGTCAGTGAGACGTCTCTTATGGATAATCATCGTGCATATGGCCTTCAGAATCGCAGAAGTTTTATTGAAGTAGCAAGCGTTAAATTTCCAAATTGTCTTTTCATGTATAAAATTTGTCAACTACTACTGACTAAAATTTTAAGAACCTAAATTCCATGAAGGACATATTAGTTCACTGAAAGAAATGTTCAGTTGAAAAAAAGTCATCAAATTAAAACACGTCTCAGATGCACAAATGTAGTAGCTAAAGCGAAACGAAAAACAAAAATAAGTCAAGACATACAATGATTGTTCTCATTCTCGGAATGAGCTTACATTACAACACACAAGTCAACTTACTAAAAGACAGTGATAATCAAATAAAATATCAAAGGTTGATAACACAATAAAATACTCACTAACACATGATCTTAATGAACAAGCGAAAAAAGTTCGACAGAAAATGAATATGAAATTGTTGTAATGAGTTGAACTCGACTGATTTTGTTCAAACAAGAATAGATTGTAAAACAGTGTTACTTGTGTAATGAAAAAAATAAAACACCAATATATTAGATAACAATATTTGAAAGTCACTATAAATTCAAAAAAATATCTAAAAATGCATATTTAAAAGATAGGTAGAAGATCTTCAGTGGTTGTATATTATTCAACTCAGAACATCTTACTGGTATGTTCACGTCAGTTGTTTAACTTCAAAGATTTTGTAATAATTATGATTTTGAGGTGCTTTATAACAACTAAAAAACATCACTAATCTTAAAGTCTGAAATGTAATTTTAAACATTAGTGCACATTGAACACCGTGATCACAAATACCAGATATTTATTTGTGTGATATTTTAATTCTAACATGATATAATTAAATGACAACCAAATACTTGGTGTAGTAGTAGTAGTAGTGGTTTATAAGTTTCAGTACATTTAACTAAGTAGTATATAATATCTTACAAAAATGCTTGAAGCTTATCAAAACGATGTGACCAGATGTTAGAAACCGTAAAAAGATAGAAGTTTGTCATTATCCTAAAATCTTTTTCAAATAATGGTTAAAAAAGCGCATTACTAGTAGTAGTCACTTAATTAGCATTGTGAGATCATTGAATTGTAAGTTTGGATATGCAGCAAGGCAATGATCCATTGACTACTAAAATAAACACTTTTAATTCATTTTACATGCTTTTCATCTTTTTCGTATACTTTCAGACGAAAATTCCTGTCATTTCGGTGTTTAATGGTAAAAAATCTTCAGTTCTATAAAATTAGAATTTCTTTTTACTGACTTGTTATTTTTCTTACAACTTTTTAATTTTCAGTACTAAATGCTTAACATAATCTATCTATGAAAGCTACTTACATTGCAACCTTAAACTAGTAACAACTGTTTAGTATTAAAACCACTTTCTTGGATTTTCACAAAATGAAATATTTTGAAATATACACCACTTCGGGACTCATCGTGGATGCGCACTATTGATGAGTTCCATACCAGGACGAAACGGCCATCCAGTGTTTCCAGGTTTCTAATGACGGTCTAACAATGATTGGTTGATGATTTTAAATGTGTAAAAACACTCATCTCCGTAACTCTAATTTAGAAGATCCTAATAATAACAATAATAATTGCTAGTACCTAAGAGTTAATTGTCATATTTTGGAATTTGTCATAATTTTTCATGAATATTTTCTATTATTTCTGCCTATTAGATAATCACTACTTGTCTAATCATACTAAAAATACGAATGTTAATTATAACTAGATCTTGGTAATACATTAACATGTCATATAATTTTTTTTAGTGCCCTACTCATTAACATGTGACATTCATAAAATACAATAAGAATTTATAAAAAATAAAAAATAAAATAATACTCAAAAGATTACACTTATTTATCATCATAACTAAACTCATGTAATAAATGTCACAAGAAATTAAATTAATTAATAAATGTGAATTAACTACTTGCATATTACTACTGACTCAATCATATTTTCATAATGTAATAAAGCTGACTAACTAAATTATGGTATATGACTATATCATCTGAAAAGTATCACATTTTCAGTTCTACCTATTGAAAGAAAACTGGTAAACCGGGTAATCACATTCGAATTATATAATTTAGCTTTTAAAATAATTTAATATTATTTCATGATATGAATATTATTCTATTTGATATAAAATTCAAAAAAAAATATATAAAAATTATCATTGAATCATTTGACATTTTAATAACTGATTCCTGATTAGTAAAATACGAAAAAAATTTTCCGTCATTACCATATCAGACCACATGAAACAGAGAACAACAATTAACAACCACTCTCTCCCATAACATGATTCGAATTATTTCCTGATTGTTTTACTTTGTTAAATAAAGTTGCTTTGTTTGTAAGATGAAGTTATTATTTGCAATTAATTGTAATTTATCATCGAGCATTTTGAGAGTATAGAGAAAAATAGTTACAGTGCAACAGCCTGAAATATGATACGTTTATCGGTTATGCAACTGTAACAATTTATTAATCACGAGAAAAAGTAAAAGTAATGTTGTCAATCGCAAACAATATTCTCTTAAGCATTCAAAATTGACATTGTGAAAATTAGTTTTACAAAGCAGAGGCTTGAATTTATCTTGTTTAGTAATAGAGTTTAAGGTACTGTATAACATTATAGGTAAACTCTGGAGACAGGTCTGAAGCAAAACTTCAGTGGCAGTTTAGTTAAAATCACTATTAATTTTAAAAGTACCTTCCAAATGTACATTCATTTTGCACGTGGAACAGGTTTCAGCAATTATAAAGAATGGTAGTCAGATAATATTACAAGTTGACAAAATTTAGAAATTAGAAATTTAAGACAGTGAATTCCAAAACACACACCAAACCATGAAAGTCTCAAGTTCGATTCTTGGTGAGGTTGTAGATGTTCAGTACTGAAAAATCCAATACCAAGACTTGGTTGCTAACCAAGACTTCTCAATCTTTGATATCTGTCTAACAAAAATCAGTCGATGACATAAAATACAAACTAAACAGTCTTCACAAATTTCTTAGGCAACCTGAATTTTTTTATTATATAATCATGTTATGTTCGTTTGTATTTTTCACACTTTGGAACAAACTGATAACAATGAGTAACATTCTTGATACGCTGATTTCGGTGTAAAAGTAATGTTTCATTTAAAGAGTTGTACTTTTGTTGATCAGTATTTGTTTTACCTGTTGGTAGTAGACTGAAGAAGTAAGTAACTGCAATGCTCTTACTAGTAAAATTTAGTCTGATATAAGGCTTCTCTTTAAACACTTGAATAGAGTTTATAAAACAGCTAATCATATTCAATTTGACAAAAATATTGTTTGTTCACAATTTGAAATTATTTACTTCATTCATTAGGTAATAGATATACATACTTTCACATTTGAAATCATCAATCAATCATTGTTAGACCACCATTAGAAACCTGGAAGCACTGGACGGCTGTTTCATCCTGGTATGAGGTGCCGGGCCAGTTGTCCGATGGTTAGGCGTTCGCGCACAATACCGAAGGTCCCGGGTTCGAATCCGGCGCGGTGCGTACTGCTGATGAGTCCCATACCAGGACGAAACGGCCGTCCAGTGCTTCCAGGTTTCTAATGGTGGTCTAACAATGATTGATTGATGATTTCAAATGTGAAAGTATGTATATCTATTACCTAATGAATGAAGTAAATAATTTCAAATTGTGAACAAACAATATTTTTGTCAAATCGAATATGATTAGCTGTTTTATAAACTCTATTCAAGTGTTTAAAGAGAAGCCTTATAGCAGACTAAATTTAAATGTGTAAAACACAAACCTCCAGAACTCTGCCCGAAAATACATACTTTTATTTTGAAGTAAACACATCAACTGAGCTAGGAGACCATATATATATATATATATATATATATATATATATATATATATATATATATATATATATATATTCATATTCACAACAATACCAGGTAATGAATGTAAAGAAACCAGTATGAGTTCTAAATGGATTATTGATATATATATATATATATATATATATATATATATATGTAAATTTTTTTAGAGATAAAAACAGTCAGTCATAGGAAGAATATTCTGATAAAATGTTTTTATAAATAGAAAATTGCCATCAAAAGTCGAATATTTAAATAAACTTTAAGGAATTAACCGACTAAAATAAAATGAGATGAGGTGAATTTCCACTCTACTAGATTTTAAAATTCCAAGATGTTGAGTTATTAAAAGACTGATAAAATTATTTATTTTTATCGTTCGCTTGAATCTTCTCTTTGATTTTAAGGACTGCAACTCACCTGTCTCTTTTAGCATAAATGAATTATGTATGCATTACCTTGACATTGCCATCGAATCAAAGGCATAATGAGCAGAGCTGGACAGTGACTAGTAGGGAAGTTCAAGATGAACATTTCATTCTGTTTTGAACTCATCAGTTGGGTATATCTGTTTTTTAGAGTAGATGTTCATTCTTTGATTCGAATTAACTATTGAAATGATATCGATTTTAATCTTAGACATGAACTGAAAGAATTGAATGACCAATATAAATGAAGTGAAATCCCCTCTGTCGCATAAGTCAGTATCTTGGTAGTTAAATGGATAACGCATTAGCAATATCGGGCATTAACTCTAGGATACAGATACATCTAGCTGACGAGTCCAAAATGGAATAAAACGCTCTTCGTAGACCTCAATGCTAGCCATCATCTAACTATGCGGATAATATAATTTTTACTAATGCATGAATATTGTTCATGTTCAGTATTGATGATGTCAAATATTCTAGCGTATCTAATTACTGACTATGTTGAATGACTTCATCATGATGTAAAGAAATTACTTCGTAAAGTGTTCTTTGATCTACTTTATACCAACTGAACCTACTCAACAGACAATAACCGACATAATTCCAAAAAGGCATATTATTAACAAATTTGCAACAAATTACTGGAACTCTCCGAACTTCTTGTGTGAATGAGGCTGTAAAATGATGGTCGATTATTTTAACTATGGCTATTCGGTAATTATTTACATAAAATATAATTCTCAGAGTGACCACATATATGTAGCAATTTTATGTTATGACCTCTTAGAATCTATATGCATAAAAAATCAGTATACATTTATCTGTCTGCTAGAGCAATTTCGACATATGATTCAATTGTTATTTAGAAGCTATATTGAAAGTAGTTAAATGCTTACAATTAAATGCATGAAAAGACTAAAGTTAACTTCATTTACCACTAAGTAGTTTATATTCTATCCTGACTAGATTGATTACAAAGGCCTACCTCGCACAGTTGGATAATATAGTTACTGTTCGTAAATGCGCACTAAAAGATGATCAATCTCAAGTTTATCCAGTCCTCAAAGCTGGTCCAGTTTTATTGCAGCCTTCAATTCTAGTGACTCGACACATCCATAGTGAACATCAGTTCTCTCACAACTCAACCTCCATTTTTATTCTACAGTTTACTTAAAATATTTATCACTCATTAAGTGAGCGTTGAATTCTCGAGTGTTTTGTAATCGTTTTCTTAAATCAGTCACCTAGTGCATTTCTGATTTTCCTGAAATATAACTGTTTAAAAAAACTTACATTCTAATATCAAAAAACACTGCCTACATTTTATTCAAGAGTTAGTTTTATTCGCTCCATAAATTCAGTTATCTGTTTTGGCTAAATTTGTTGCTACAACAAATATGAAAATCACCAAAAAAAAAATGCCTGTTCATTTTATTCACATTGGTTTACTTGTTAACAGTAAATGGGATTTTTCTCTGCAGGCGCTTTTAAATTAACTTCAATGTTTTCCTAATGCGGCAGATAAATATGAAAGACTTAAGATCGCTTCACAATTCTAATAAATGTCCTGCTCATAATTTTTAATCTTAAGCTTGATAACAACTGAATAACCTACTACCAGTAGGAAAGATAGTTAAAATGAAAATGCCAAAATTCAACTATAAAACAAAGGAATATTTTTGCAGGTTTTATTTATATATTAAGGAGCATAACAATGATTTAGATAGAGTAATTGTTCCTTAAATCGGTAATCCACGATAAAATGTGGTAGTAAGTCTTTTACTTCGCTAAAAGTTTAGCATGCTGCGCACACAACTTTTCATCTCAACAAACAGTCAAGATGCTTTGCTCTTCGGCCATATGATCTTCAGTAAACGAATAAATCAAACGCAAGATCATAACTACCAACCGTTAATCAACGGAAAATGACGGCTGTTTTGTTTGAGTTAGGATGTTTTTTACAAAGTCCACTAACATGCTTTATACGAATCAACTCCATAAATTTCTGGTACTTCTACCAGATCATTGCATCAAAATCTGATGATCCTCTTTAGTCGATTTGCAATATGGTGCGACAATAATCCATTTTATTGAGAACACTTTTCGCAGTTTTAACTTTTTTGAACTCCAGTGTAAAAATTTTCTCATCCACATCTATACCTTACTCAGTAACCAGAAGACAACTTATGCACGTGTGATTCGATATTGATATTTATTGCATAATCCGTTTGGTTTCAGCACACAAAAAAAACCTTATAAAGGAGAAGATTTGTAAATTTTCATCATTTTAGAAATAAAGGCGACAGTTTTTCTTACCAATCAATGACTTTCGAGAATATCATGCAAATATTTCTTGCATATTGTTTTTTAAGTTAATCACTGTGATCGACATGTATCGGACATTTAAACCTTAATAATCAAATATAAAACCGTATCTGATATTTCAAATATGTAAGGATGTTTTGCAAGCCATTTTCCCTCGAAAACATAAAATAAGTATTGTATAACCACGATATCTTACACTCATTATCTAATGCCAACTAGCTTATTATAATTATTTATTATTTTGACACGATTATTGGTCAGAAAGGGATGCCTTAATATTTGTGTTACAAGATTCATTGATTATATGAGCTGGCTGGGATACTGCCCAGGTACTCTCTGATCCTTTGATTCGCAGGACGAATGTGGCCTCATAGCAGCTGGTGATGAACCACAGGTCTATATGCCAATCGTTCCTTCGGATCCTATGTACAAGTTTGATTTTCCAACTCATCAAAGTGGATTCTTCATATCCATGAACCCGCTTTCAGAACTGGACATAAATTTTTCATCCTCTCAACTTCGGGAACAGCACATTGGTCACGTGGAGACAGTGATTGTCACTTCCCTAACAATGGTATTATAACAACATTTTGAGGGTAAGAGCGGACCCTCTTCTTTGTCAGCCATTCAGGCCACTAGGGAATTTCCTATGACTGTTTATAGTTAATTGTTATAAATAACCATGTACATGAATGCAGATTACTGCACTTTCGAGGTGTACAAAGTTTCAAATCGTTAGGTATAACTGATAATAAACTATGATCAGCAAAGACGGAATAACTAAATTTCAGCCGCATTCACATAACGCAACACCAAAAACAATTCCCCGAAACTGATAAGTATTACTAAAAATAAATATACATTTATACGTTTCCTCTCTACTAAACATATCGAAAGATTTTCAGAGAAGTAAAAAACTAAAATAAGTGATCCTTTTAATGCATAAGCTTTGTATGTATGTACTCATGAATAATTAGTCCCATATACATTGAACTATAATTGACATTGGTGTTCAACTTCCAGCCTCACCATTTAGCGATTGATATATTCGAAGAAATTTCATACAATCTTATGACTGGACGAGATGGATTAATTTGGCGCACAATTTATCGTAATAGCAAAGATATAATTTTGAAAACCGATTACTAAGAAATCTACTCAAGTAACCAGATGCATTGAATTGACTCTAACACTCACACATTATGAATTTCAGTTTTTAGATGACGTGCTTTTTGAAAAATCCTAATTCTTAGTATTATGATAATAAAACCAATAAATTGTGGAAGTAGTAAACAAACTTCAAATTACAGGTGTACACACATGAAACCGTTTATTTGTAATGCCGAAATCCTCTAACAACGAAGTGAACAAAAGTTGTGTTTATTTTTATCCTTATTTTTGAGGATTTATGATTGTAAATTGAATTGTGTAACTACCGGTACTGTTGTCGTAACCATGAAATTACTAATATTTTGTAAACTGAAGTTAGAAACTACTGAATTAAATGGAATGCTGTTTCAATATACCCATAATTATATGTATTCGATTATCTTTTATAACATACCGTAAATAAAGAGAAACTATATTACTCAAACAACTATTTAAATGGTTTTTAAAGGACATTTTCTCCTCTTTCAAACTCTTAAACACTGTCAAGAAATAAACAAGAACAATCACGTTGACTTTGTACTTCCTTCTGTGATAAGTTGTGACTAACTATATCAATAGTAGAAATGAATTTACTTATACTGACATATAGTAAATGTACTTTATAATTATTTTTTTAAAGATTTGTTCAATAAGCATAACGCTGGCTTCGTGTACGTCGTGTTAGTAAACTTGTAAGAATTATCATTCATTCTCAGGGTCACGATTACTAGATGTACAGCTGTGTACATAATGATCTTTATAATTTTTGACGATTTACTTATGATTATTTTGAATTATTCAAAATCATAGTACTTAACTGAACTAGGAAACGAACGAAAGAACAGTTACTTTGAAAGCTGATCCATTCTTTTTAACGCAATTATATTGAGTTCAGTAAATATAATTTTCTTGTATAACTGTCCTCAAGATCAACTGTTTCAACATTTCATGGACACCACGTGCTAGTGCAATGAACGGAAGCGTTAATATCGGATGAAATAAATGAGTTATTTAGACAAGATACAGTTTACTAGTGAAACTGACACACTTTTTCTTCAGACTTCATTCGCAAGATAAGCAGATTCTTAGATTTTTCCTTACACATGTCTTCTAATCCGTCATCCAGTTTCAACTCTCTTCACTTTAGTTGTAACTTCTCGGCGAAATTTCTCTGCATACTACTTATAAGCATGTATTACATACCACACTAAGACATATTTAATTTATCTGTATACTGAGTTTATACTATCAACCTTCGTAACGTGGTACACATGACAATGTCAGAAAGAATTATTTGATGATATTCATCGATTGTTTGCAACCGCTAGATAACTAAAATATCTGAAATTCTTTTTGATAACACAAATATTAACAGGATTTTACAACGCATGTATATCTGCGATGATGGTGCTTTAAACAAAAGTATACTTATTCAGTATAATGCTGGTTTATCAAGTTACATTATTATTAGAGTTGCAGAAAACTGACTTCTAAGTTCTACGTGGTTACTTACAACGTTATTGTTAACATAAGTAAACTAATTTTTGTAAAAATGATTAAAGTGAACTATAAAATCCTACTTTAAATACGACTGAAATATTTCATTTGATCTATTAATCGGATTTATCATGTAATAGTATTTTGTGTTAGGTACCATTTTCAATAATTGGCCTTCATGAAAACATTTTACTATTTTCATGAACTTATAAGATTGTATTTCCAACATTGTTTGCAGTGGGTGAAATTTTTTGTTACAATAGGAATTGTACAGAAATGTCAGCTTATGAACACCGTCGTTGAAGCGTTCTACACAATAATTTCCTGAGATATTATTAGGAAAATTTATATATTCATGTACAATTTCAAAGAAATAAATTTTTCAACTTGGTATATTTAAAACAGAATGCATACAAAAAAAAATTCAAAATCTTATTTTACATGTAAGTAGAAAGAATTAAACATTTTAAAAAATATATCAATATATCAATGCTCAAACACAAAATTGATCATATTCAATGGTTTTATTGTGCAGTTTGTTTTAAATCCGAAAAGTTTGTAAAGTGAGTGAAAATTGACACACCTAAAAATTGTGTAACAACAATTTCAAATGTAGTATTAATAAGCAGTCAATCAACAAGAGAAAAAGTTTTTTACAAGAAATTTCACTATTCAATTCTGTATCACCAAAAATTATGTGTAAACCGTTTTCATCAAATAATTTTGCTTGAATTTTTCTTTTCAAAAATTCGATCATCAATTTCATGCTTGCTAGTGAAAAATTCATTTACTTGTACAGCATGGTTTGATTATTCAATAAGTAACTCTGATTGACTAGAGATTTATCTAAGCCTCATAAAATATATGAATACAGATGAAATCAATTACTATTATTACTATTATTATCATTAGTCGCAATTCTTATAGTAAATCACTCCAGGGTTTCAATCGGTTTGTTGTGAAAAAAGGAATGTAATTCCTAATGTAAGGTTATATTCATTATGAAGTATTATTATAATCTGATATATATATATTACTCACCACAGTCACTTTAGATATTACACATTGAATAGTATTACTTCTAATGAAAATGATCTCATGTTTCATTTTAATCACCATATCTGTTAAAATTATTTTCCCTGAAACATAACAGTAAATCAAAATTAGATTATTTAACAATTTAGAGGAGAAAATATTGCAAGATTCGAGTTTAAAGTGAATTTCTTCATAACAGGATCCATCAAGTAAACAATTTCTCTCTGTTATTTTAAACAACATCTCTTACTAACTAATTCATAGATTCGATGCTCAATGTAAAAACACTATTAATTGTCTTTCCTTCTGATGGCATTTGTCAAGAATTGAAGTCTGCCCTAACAATAAATCTTCAGGTTATTTCAGAATTAACACTCAAATGTTTATCAACAATGATAAAACTACGTAACGACTTCAATATCATGTTCATGAAACGTTTTCAGTAGAAAAAACTAAACAAAAACAGAAATTATTACTGCATTTTAAGAGTGATAATGCAATCGGTACAAAATAAGAATCAATTTCAGTCACCTTGTTTCGGGGTACAAACTTATTTCAGTACTAAGGAAATCTTTTAACAGTTAGTCACTACAATACTATATATCATTACATTATTCGGTTATTTTTGTCATAGAAATCATTGAGCTGCTAAATGAAGCTGATCAATAAATGTATATACAGCCAGTTGAACTTACTCGCGAACTATTTTCAAATTGGGACGCTGTGGAATAGAGTATGAATATGTGTTTCCATTATTAGAAACTGAACTAAAAAAGTTGTAAAGTCAAAAAAAAAAGAAATTCAGTGATTACAATTATTAATTTATAAATTAAAAGATGAAACTAGTAGAAAAAATGACAATAGTCATTGTTGCACAAACAAAGATCCTACAGTGAAATAATCTGAATGGACAACGCAAACTTAAAATATTTTATTTCGCAATAATTCAAGAAATTTAAACAGTAAAGTCAGTCAAAAATTCAGGTACGGCAACATTCAAACTAAACCGATGACAGCAGAAATCATAATCACTTTCCACATGTATTGCACTACAACTGCCGGTTCAGTGTTAACAATCTAAGTCAAAGAAATGCATTTCAACAGATAATTGTTAACTCAACAGAATCGGAAAATCCAATCTTTTGTATATTTGATAGAACAACACTAAACAATGTAAAAAAAGACCGGACTACTATGATACACATCAATATTTTCATCATACACGTCTCGTATATAAATATATGTTTATGTATTATATAAGTTTGTACAATATAAATATTGTCCACACTTAATTCAGTGAAACAAAAATGTAACGAGGATCAGTGACAGATTTTCAAAAGGATAAAAATGAATCCAATTTACAGCACTATGAATTTCAGATGAGCTTACAAAAAAACATGCATCTGCAACAGATTTTAGAAACTACATCATATCTTGATAAAATAACACAACAAACTACAAGAGGAAATGTAGAGTTTAAATACACTGCAGAAACAAAATATTTGTCAACATTCGTTATTACGCAATTTCTTTTCAATTATACAGACCGAACTACACTTACCTCGGGGTTGGTAAATCACCCATGAAACTGTTTGTGTATCGACGTGGTTCAAATTCATTTTGAATATTCCTGAATTGAAAAGCATATGAATAACATATATTTATGAAAAAGAATTTCAATTCATTATGATTCAAGCTAGTAAATGGTAAATGATTTGATTATGAACTGATATCCGGCTCACATAGTGGCACTGTTCCATGTATTTCGATGAATGCATTGTCGTTTCAACAATATAGGAAAATATTTAATAAATTAAAATCATCATAATTAATGAAAGAATTCATCATGAACTGTTTATCATTATGATATGCAATGAATGTGTATGGAACTAATTGTTTGGTAAAAAATTACTCAGAGTTTTCCAAAGTGTAAGATTCCAAAAACACATTTCGTTATGTATCCCAAATATGAAGTCATGTCACTTCATACACACGTAAGTATGTACGATTTACGAAGTTGAAAATGCCTAATTATGGTTTTCTATTCACTGGCCTCATAAACTTGATTAGGAGAAAGATATATATTCGTAACCAGAAAAAGAAGATAAGTAACAGGAGTACCATTAACTTTAACAATTTACATACTGAAGGAACATTCTGAGCCTGATTGGTCACATTACATAATTACTCAGATGGTCATCAAGCAAACACAATCAATAAAAATGCTTTGCAGTCCAAAGACATATAGTTCATACCATCACCATGTCAAACCACTTGCTAAAAAATTGAGGTGATTGTAAATTAATAAGTTTACAGTGTGTGAACTTAGTATGAGTGACATAATTAATTATCAATCAATCATTGTTAGACTACCATTAGAAACCTGGAAGCACTGGACGGCCGTTTCGTCCTGGTATGGGACTCATCAGCAGTGCACATCCACGACTTTTGCACCTCACAGGATTCGAACCCAGGACCTCCGGTATTGTGCGCGAACACCTAACCATAGGACCACTGGGCCGGCATCCAACGGTGTTAATGTCTAACTCTGGTTGATCTACGGATTTTGCGCGACATCACCTATTTGTCTTTGGTAGTTACTGCCTACATCCGACAGGGTAGAACTCCATTGGTCACGTCTTCTCAACTAGAACTCCGAGAATTTCCTCACAAAGGTAGTTACTAGTGAGCACTGTTACGATATTTTCAGGCAGAGTTTTGGAGGTTTGTGTTTCTACACATTTGAAATAATCAATCAATCATTGTTAGACCACCATTAGAAACCTGGAATCAAATTGATTTGAAAGAAATAAGACAATTCAAATCATAAAAATGTACTTTCTAAAGTGATGATGGAGCCAGTAGGAAGTTAACAACAGTTTTTGGAGAAACCACAAAATATCCTGCGAATACTCTATACTAACAGATGTTTTTCATTGATACATTATTTATTAGTTGAATGTTTCACTTTCCAGGTGACTAATGGTACTCTAAACATTTAATTGTTTAAATACAAGATATTTTATCAATACGATAATTCTCTACCGCAGTTAGCATGTTATTCATTCACTGAAATGTTTCTGACAAACGTTTGTTTAAAAGTACTTAATAGATTAAAAAAAAATAGAACATCTTTAGAAATCAAACTTGATTCAAGAGATAATGGTTGAATTGCAGATTGAAAAACAAAATCACACACCTGTAGATCTCAAACATACATATCATTTATTGGTCAAAAAATAGGCTAACAGACTTGGTTAAATAGTCTTAAACACCAATACTTATCAAAATTTTTTATTGCTAATAATAGGAAGTTAGAGTTTTGAGAAACATTTAGTCCGTAAAGCTGTCTTGTTCTTACAAATTCTATTGTAAAACCGTTCGTATGTAGCAAAACCAATTAAATTGTGACTGTATGGTAAGAATTCATATTTTATTTTCAACTCATACTGAACTAATTGACAAGTGAATGAATATGCATTTATGCATTAAAAAAATGTATAATTTTTATGATGATAAAAAACTTCAAGCCTAGACGCTATTTTATGTCAATACAACATACACTGATAATTTTGTCGTAAATAAATGGCCAGAAAGCACATGC
Source organism: Schistosoma turkestanicum (assembly GCA_944470395.2). Classification (NCBI taxonomy): domain Eukaryota; kingdom Metazoa; phylum Platyhelminthes; class Trematoda; order Strigeidida; family Schistosomatidae; genus Schistosoma; species Schistosoma turkestanicum. The sequence continues at coordinate 48,522,514 of OX103979.1, forward strand.
CTTTGAAATCTTGATTTAGCATTTCATGGTATAATTTAACGATCTTATGCAGCAACCTAACATGATGATCTGATAATAATTTGTGTAACATCATTCAATCATTTGATGAAAATTGATAAAGTCACTGTTAGTTCCAAGGTCAGTAGTTGATTGATCAACTGTTTGACAGTCGGTTCTTATGTACTCGGTCTAGTTTAAAATTACCAGAAGTCAAACGAAATTTTATACCAATAAAAAGATCACAGATCTGTCACACCTAAGCGTTTAATAATCCTAGTGTTGACATGCGTGCGCCTAGCTTTCAGGTTATTATAAACACTGATTCTCATCATGTTAGGAAATTAAACTGGATAAATTATTTACATCAGTGACATTTGAAAGACTCTTTGTATTTTTTCAGCCGAAAAGACTTTTCCCTGAAATATCAATTTAAAACTGTGTTTCAAAGAAACAAAATATTTATTATTTTATATATTATCATCATTTGTTCAGACGTCTAATCACTTACCTAGGTTCTGACATATTATTCACGTAATGATTCGGACGGTTTGATTTCACAGGAATATAATGAGGCTCATATGCATCTTGAATGTTCCTGCAGTGGAATAAGGGAAGGAAAAGAATCAATCAAGTCATAACAACATAAGGTTACTTACTTTTGCAAATTATACTCGTACAAAAGTAGGGAAATGGAAAAGAAAAACAACCATACTGGATTAAAATTGAATAGAGATCAATCAACTTTTTTCATGAATAAAATTTGAAATATGACTGTCTAAAATAAATTGCATTATATCATGTTACAACTCTAATCAATATACGACGTACAAAAACATTCATTACGAATCAAATGAATGAAAGTTAGTGATGAGATTCCTGAAAAATCAAATGACAGTGACATCCTATGGGGATAGGTTAGTGAAAGTATTCTGTTATTGCTGCAACTACTAGACAAATGTCATTTCAAAATGAGAAAACATAATGATTTGAATGATTCAAGTAAGAAAATAAAAAACAGGTTTCTCAGAAATTATTCTGCAAGCTTATTATTACTAAACTTTCATAACCATGCAGACATTGTATCACTCACCTTGTTCCTGGTAAATCACCCATTAAATTATTTGAACGATTTTGATACGGAGATAAGTGTCGTGGTTCATATCCATCTCGAATGTTTCTAAATTAAAAATTAATTCAGAGATAAAACTTGCTGTACGTTTTTTGACAATAAACATGATACAAGAACTTTATTTCGAATAAACCACTGGACAAATACAAATAACTATGTACCACTATGTTATTCAACAAATTTTATTTGGCCATTACTCAAATAATACAAACAGCAAATTCAGCTGAAAATTAAGGTACGGTAAACCAGTAACTGCAGAAATAAGTAACACTTTCTACATGTTCTGCACAACAGTTACCGATGCAGTGTTACTCACCTAAGTCAAAGAAATGCATTCCAACAGATAACTATTAACTCAACTGAATCGAAAAGTTCAGTTTTGTAATAATACTATTGAATAACATGAATTAAAGCATACCAGAAGCATATACAATATAAAAATTGCCAACACTATATTATATGAGTCGAAATAGCAACAAGGAACAGTGAGAAATTTTCAAAACAAAACATTATAGAATATTCAATTTGTGATCTCAATACTTGCTTATCAATGCAAATTTCATATCACTGACCTAGATACTGGTAAATCACCCATTAAGTTATTCGTTTGTGGAGCAGTATATGGTGGTTCGTATCCATCTCGAATATTTCTACATTATTCAAAAATAACGACCTCAAAATTAATCATTTAATAAGATTATTCATTAGAGATTACATGGTTTGTTAAATACCTGCAACTAAATATTATACACATTTCGATTTCAAGAACTAAACATCTATGTAACAAGAGTATCTTAACAATGTTTATGCAACTATTAAATGTTGTCAAGTCATAAAGCTCTATCTAACTCATTGAAATATGCGATCTTCAAATCAGTGAAAAATGTATTCCTGTTGTATTATCTGTTTTATTTTCCTTTGATTTTTCACTCACATTAAGTATAACGTAATATTTCGTACAACAATGTGTTTCACATGTCGGCTAATTGGTATATTAGCTGTTTTCGGCTGTTTGTTTATCTAGTCATCTTACTTAACTTATTTATTCCATTTCAGTTAAGTATTTTTGATTTTTATGTACTATATACTATTGACTAATTCTTGTTAAATGTAAATTTTCCCTGTAAGGATTATCATTACTTTTCGTCTAAGAGTTTTTCTGTTTGAATGTCATATTTTGTTAGTACTCCTGCTTATTCTTCAATAAAAGTCAGGCTTTTGTGTGTGTGTGAAGGAGACAATGTTATCGAGTTTTTTCTTAATTATGTTTCATATCAGGAAAATCTGAACCATTCATATTTAGGTTGAAACGTTGCCAATTTAGAGATATAACATGTAGTAAAAATAGTATTAGAAAACAGTCTACTAATAGATGCTTTAGTTAAGCTGTTTCTAACAAATTGATTCTGTTTATTAATTATCAACAAAGTAAAAAGCAGAATGAGTTTACCGGCTGAATGCGCTATCTTCAATTCTATATGAATTGATCGGACGTGAACGATCGTAATCATTCCATTTTGGATACGACCTACAGAAGAGTAACAAAAATTATATATATATATATATATATATATATATATATATATATATATTTGAAATCCAAAAACATTTTTCAGGTCTTTAAGCATTAGATAAAGTATTTTTCTAGGCAAAGCCGTTCTTTTTTATGTAACACTTGTTAGCGACATTTAAAAATCTCGATAAGGCCTGATCAGAGTCATTATAATTAATGATAATAAATATAATGTTATACTTCCTTCCCTTATTCTTTAAAAAAAATATCGGTATTATATTGTTTTTCGATAGATATGTCGGAAAAATAATGATGGTTTGGACAGCTAATGGTTTTTGTAGGAGGACAATTAATTTATTGATATACCTAAGAAGACATTATATAGAAATTATGTTTAGAATTACATTTTCTTATTTACTAACACTTCATTTTGTCGCCAAGTATTCAATCTTTATCCATACTTTGTCGAATGTCACACTAACAGGACTGCAGGATGCAGAGTATCGTGATGTTTTGAATAACGAAACCTGAATACCATTTTTACCATATTTCCTAAGTCCTTACCCTATTAATTTCTCGTCAATTCTCCTTAAAAATTCTAAGATTTCGCAGAGTTACATGTAGGTATTTCTATATATTACTGACTCACAACTACTGTTTAAAAAGCTAGAAAATCATAATCTACTCCAATTTTTAATGTGATGCCGTAGTAACAAAATTAAACTATCTCCTTGTTATTGACTAACTTTGGGAGATGATTTCCTACTTTTCACTGAAAACATATGAACAGTATATTTTAATCATCTTGAGCACGTGATAAATGTTACTAGTTGTAATGGACAATGACTGTATAATATTGTGAAGTGACAGAAGTACGAAATATGAACCACAAGATGCTGACTCAGTAACCTGAGATTTAGGCGCTAGCTGTATCACTTGAAGTCTCTACATTCGAAGTTTGGGGGATAGTTTATTCTATATCACGTTATCTAGTGTTTCTTGGGTTTCAATGCTTCCTTAAATAAAGCCATCGTGATGTAAACAAAGAAAACAAATTACCAATTATTTGGTTTAGTTAAACTGTAAATTTATTCATGGAACACTCCAAAAGATTATTCTAATTAGAGCGTTCACAGTTGAATGTATTCAGTATTATTATAACAATAGGCAGTATCTAAAACACAGTCAAATCCACCTAATTTGGACTAGGTTTAAGTGTCTGTACAAATGCTGTCTGTAAGTTATTTTTGTTGTGAAGTTGATTTTCTGTTATTGACTTATCAGTACACCATTTTAAGTATATAATTAAACAACTTTTACCTGTAACTACTGATTTATAGTCAGTTTAAGGAAATAAATACATTTTAAGAAAACTGATTTTTTTAATAAATTGGCGATTAAAATTAAATAAATTACTTTTATTATTTCTAAGTTTCATCATTATTCAAAAAATGTAATTGTAAGTCGGAATAAATGGTGTTTGGTGTATGCATAATTAAGCTTTATTGTTAACCACTGAAAGGATCCCTAACTACAAATATTCCAAAATCATTATCATCATAGTTGTATTTCAGTCTCGTAAGTCTACTGGCTTAAACCATTCAAGAACTTTCTAACATATTTTAGAAGTTAACATAAAATGTTTAATAAAAAATACTAGTAAAATTGAATGTGATTGACTATGAAAAACAATGACTAGTTTAAAAAAAATGCAATGTTGGTAGATTGTTAACTTTCAAAACATACACATTATAATTAGTGATATTTCATGTTACTAATGTTCATGGTAAGAAAATAATTGCAAGAAATAACTGAATAAATCACGGACGCCACCACACTGATCACAATACAGAATTATTAATTGTTAAAATGTTATTAGTGAAGATAATTTATTACCTTGCATTGTTTGACAAGTCTTTGTATATATCGGACGATTTTGTACGATCGTATGCATCCTAAAAATTAGGTAATGGTAGAGATTCGGTGTCAGAGTACGATACGATACATTTTTCCAAATACTCATGAAGTTTATAATTCAGTGCTTCCTTTTTAAAAAATAACAATACGTAGTTAGACATAAATTTAGGTAGAAGATAGAGAATTACATAAATTATGGCCTTAATTAACTCAAGTGATACGAAAATATTTTACTGTTTAATGAGACGTAGCCTGAATGAGAATTCTTTATTTCAAGAAAATAAAACATTTTCAGGAATTATATTCACTCTGACAGCATTTAACCTAAAGACAGATGTTTCGGAGAGTGTTAGTTCGTTCAAGAAATATTAATTTCCTGAAATAACTTAGAATAAAATTTTGCATAAGAATATTTTATTATCATAAAGTAATTGTTGTTTGTTTTTTCAGCAGTTCAAGTTGTTGACTTTTTGACTAATCGATTACAGTCTATATCTTATTTGTTTGCATAAACTGTATTCTATTGTTTTCAAAATTAATAGACTTCACATCACTTGATAACTATAAATTCTGTATAAAGTAACAAATTAAGTATTACATATTTCAGTTTCACTCATTCGTATGTGATAACCAGATATTTTGCTTGCATAGATTAAATTTAGTTTATATTCTACTAAGAGTGTAGTTCTATATTATTAAACTATTTTTTTCACCAAATTCAACTAAGAATACTAATGAATTAAATCAAACACTACTTTAATATATTAGTAGTACAGTAATAATTTTGACGACTTTTTATCTTTTTATAGCTGTAAACATCATTGTATTCTTAGCATAAAAATTGTTTTCATTTTAATAACAATGAAAAACTTCTACTATCATCTACCCAAAAATTAAACAATAATAAGTGCTAATAAAGGAAGAATTCAGTGTGTAGATGTTGTTTACACGAAAATGACACAAATCAAAATAAAGCTGTAAACAAACAAATGCAGGTTAAAATTTCAAAAAAAATCTATTCATTGTCTAATAAGTTGACTTTTCTATTATACATTTTGTCCAATGGTGTTTTTTGCTTAAAAGAGTTATATGATAAACTTACAAGAATTTCAGATCGTTAGTCAGAGTACAAAATATCCTTACTTTCGAAAACCAATTTTTATAGCCAAAATGGATTCTTATGAAAAATTATACTGCAGTTCTGAATGATGATAATTGTTTATAAAAAATACTCTTTAAATGTTTACTACAAATATTTTTCTTAATTTATAAGTCCACTATACATATATATTATTCGTAAACAGTTAGAATCGTCAGCACACTTCAACATCATTTTAACCTGCAAAATTTAGAGTGGTAATGTTTACTTCTTTAGGTGATATTTCTAACCATTAGTTCTTTTGCTGTTGTGATACTATCCAAAGTTTCTCTACATAGATCTGAAAGTAGGATTTTCTTCAAAATAATGTTGGCTATATTAAGTTTAGTAGCTTCAGGCGATATAGTGAAGTAATCTATTTGATGAAATGCCGGATAAAGTTAAAGTGCATGGAAAACTAACGTGTGCAACCAAAAACAACTTAATCTAATTAAAGTTACCAAGTTAAGACCCTCAATTGGTTGTTGTTTGTAGAGACGCTGTCCATAAACTTGTTCTTTCATAATGTTTTCTGGTACATTTCTGTAAAATACCTGCTGGAAAAATTATTATTTAAATTTTAACGAATCGATATCAAGAAAAAACTTTGATTGTGGTTAGTTGACTAATTCATAAGCTCATCATGCAATTCAACCTAGAACAACACATTTGCATGCATTAGTGCTTTTAACTTGCCTGCTTGTAAGTCGTTTTAGAACCTACTATTAAGGCGTTAATTATAATTTATAAGGCATACTTTTAAAGTACGTCTTCAAACTACTCATCAAACAATTAAAATCATCAATTGGTCAACATATAATGGCTTAAGTATCAAAAGTGACCAATTTCAAATGATACACTCCATTGATTATAACCTATTGTAGAAGTTTCAGGAAAGGTCTATGCAGTGTACCAACATACTAAATCATTTAGGTCTGATACTAAAAATATATCACAGTTCAAATAGTTTAAAGGATAAATTTCCTTTCATGTTCGATTAAGTTATTAGGTAACTCATATCCTTTTATCTTATAAGTGGGTAGTAGTTTTTAATCTATACGATTCATGAACAATGAATTATATTGTGGCGGTGTTTCGTTCTCTGAGCTGGTTGTTTTGGTTGTGGAGCTTTGATTGTTCTTCTGAAAAACATCATCAGCACAAACTCGAGATAGAAGTGAATGAATGAATGAATTATATACCCTAAATTGGATACAACATGTAATACATGATCAAAGAAGTAACCAAGAACACAATCTAAATAGCCAACATAATCCAAGCTTTCAACATTACGAAATACTTCTTCATTAAAAATGAGTTGCCTGTAACTTTTGTATGTTTTCCTTGAGGTACAAGAAAGCCAGAATAATTCAAAACACTGACCTCTAGATAAAATTTATAAGATTAAACAAACTTAAACTCGCAACTTTTTTTACGTATCAATAAAAACCAAACATAAGTACAATAACAACCAGCCAAGTTTTTTTGAAAATCCTTTGAAGATGGGATCAATTAGTTGCCCACCTTACTTAAACGTCTTGAGTGAGTACAAAAAGCCTAAGTGAATTCGTTTACTTGTTTGATATAAGTATATCCAACAAATCATTTGTGTGTATGTTTAGGCCTAAAATGAACGGAGAATGAATCTCCGCAGTTTGTTATAGCGATCTGTTGAATTAAAATGGTGGTAGTTGTTTTATAGTGTAACAGTGGGCTGATATAAAACCTGGATTATCATTTCACATATGTATCGGGCTAAGTTAGGTAACATTGAAAATCATGGTTACAAATAAATCTGCTTTCATTCAGGAAGCAGTTTCTGAATATGTACCCAATTACAGATGACTACTTTGATCATTTTGATAGCATGGAATCAAAGCACATGAACCTATTCAAAGACTAGCTTAGGTTGGAAGCTGTTGGATATTCCAGTTAGTAAATAGTAGGTAATTATTTCTTATAAAATGTATGAGATAGATTCGTACCTAATTTCTAAGATAAAGTAAACTTTATGTATCATGTTTTCAAAGAAAGGAAAGATTTTAATCCATCCAACTTGAAGATACAGCTGATTTATAATCCTTTGATGCAGTCTGATTGGTCTGCCTTGTACCAAAAACACAGAAGCACTTTAATCTGGACTTTTAGTGTATCTTAAGACAGCATTTGAACACAAGCAACCCTAAATGCATGTCAAAGAACGTAAAATAGGTCCATTATAGGCTGTAAATAGTTCAATACTGAAAGTATAATTTATCTCGGACATTATAATCCTCTTCGAATTTGTCATAATGTAACCGAAAAGACGATAAAACATTGATATTAAAAGTATCTGACCAAAGTTACGCAATCTCAGTGACATTATCCTTCTGAACTACAATTAGTCGTCATAGGAAATCAAAGTTAATAGTTGAAACCTTCAATTAAAGGATAACCACACATGATAAGTTTATCTGAAAAAGAAGCAAATTTAGTATTCCTAATTTACTTTAAATTCAAATAAAATCACTTACTGTGAACTAAAATGTTTTAAAATATTCTGTAGAAACAATGTATATAGAGTTCTAGTTCATCAGCTCGATATAAATCCAAGCTATATCTCACAAAGCAGAGTCTGTTATTAACTCTTTTGTAGCTGATAAACAACTTACCATAAGCTTTTATATTAATGACCCATGCTTATATGTATCAGCCAGTCTGTTAGTCAGTTAAAACGTAGTATTTCGTACGTACGTACATCAGTTCACGTTCCAATACTACATCAGCACAGAGACTCAACTGTCAGTTCTAATCCCTTAGTGGCAGAGATAGTAGAAATATTAGCAATAATCGAGACGAATACGGTTCGAAGAAATTATTCAAGAAAAGTAATTCAGGGAAATAAATTTAGAAAGAGAAAATTTGAAGTGATGATGAAGTTATAAGATTAAAATCCCAGAAAAGCCAAAGAATGAATGCACTAGAGCCATCGTAAACAGTTTTGAGCCATGTTGTTTCATGACTCTAACTGTCAGTTACTAAATTCTCGTGAACCGCAAACAGTTAGCTTAAACCTACCACTTGACAGAGACATCATGGATTTTGCTATGCTTTGGTCTGGTTGCCACTAACATTCTTCAAGCCTGCTACTACGCAACAAAACATAGATTTACGAGGCAGTCTGTGTCCGGAAATTCGTAACACTCGTCTCAACCGTCTCAACTGTTGAAGTTTCAATACTTCACCTACTGATATGCCATCCCTGACTGGTACTCGTTTTTTAACGACATCATCGCTAATTTGGTTGTTTTCGAGTATACGAGCAATCGTTCAAAGATACCCACGACCAAAAACCAGTAGCCTATAAATATCTCCTCATCGTACTGGTCATGTTTTACAGCCACAAAGTAGGACGGAGAGAACTGCTGAGCAGTACAATCGATCTCACATGGAGTAACATTTACTTTTTTGAAAAACAAAATTAAATTAAATCCCATGAATCTAAATGGGATAGCTAATGTGCTACACCTACAGACCTCCAGATATATCAATTAATAAAAACTCACTTGACTACATTCATTTCAGTCATCCGAGTTCCAAAACGGGAAGTCATAGTAAATTATAATTTAAAATTGATACACCTGCATTTGTATGATGGGTAACGTTCACATTGTTAGTTACGACTAAGAATATATTTTTTCATACAACTATTCCGATATTATAGAAATAAATCGTAATTACTGATCGTGAAAACTTTGATAAGTTTCAAATTTTCAGAATAGCTTAACGATTAAAACTTGGCTGAACAGAAGTATTATTCAGGATATTTCTTATATTTTTCATGTTCGTAAATGTTTAACTATATTAGAAACGTTCGCAAATATAACTGAAAACGTAATTTCTAAAGAATAAGCAAAGAGAAAGTCAAACCACATTCCTATTTTACAACAATCTGTAGGCTGTTCTCCATTACTATTGTGGAGCGCAGGTCAATAAAAAGTCAAAACATAAAGAGTTTAGTTGATATGGAAATACGATTAACAGGGCTCATGCCAGAAGTTCAACTGTTTCTCTAAACTTAAAGCAACATTTCGATCATTTTATACAAGTATATACTTATATACTTGAAACAAAACATGAAATAAAATCATAGGGCTAAGCTTACTTTCATACGATCGTCTACTGGGTCCGCGTAATTTCGCAAGTTACGTTCTCCATCTCTAAAAACAGAACTCTTCATATTTTGGAACCCATCATCATTTCTGTACGGTAACTTTTTTTCTTTGCGACAACGTGGCATTCTTAGCTTCTCACAATCTATAATCGAATACTTAAGGTATAATTATAATCGTTTTTGAACTCAAGGTCACATTTTACTGTATTCAAACACAAGGAGAAAACAAAGTGTGAAGTACTGCGTTGATAAGTATACGATATTTAAGGCAGTCTTTATCAATAGAAAAAGATTTTTTGGGGTCTCCTAAATACCAGAATACTCCAAGTTTAGTAAATAACTTTGAATTACTCTCCGTTTCGACATGTGTAAATGTAATTACGTCAGAAATAAAAGAGCAACTCTCAAAGAAAGATACTAATAGCTGTATAGAAACATTATTATGAATATAACTAAATATTTTAGTATACAATTAACTGCCAATTCTTGGATTTATATTTGTCCATTTTCAGGTTTGACTATATTTCCCTGAAAAAGCTAGGATTAGATTTTGAAGCGAAACATTGGATTTCTTGGAAATTCAATCATCTCGGAATTTGATAATATAAATTTTCTCTTAATCTCAAACTACAAATTAGTTTTTGATCTTATCACCTTCTGTAAACGTTTTGGCTGGTGAGTAGTGGACAACCTTTTAAAATAATCACAACCTAGAAATAGGAACGACCACCATTTTTATGACCTCTTATAACCATAAATTTATTAGCTTCTGTAAAGGCTTGCTCCTTTTTCTCCGGTCATTCACGGACAAGGAAACCTAATTTACTTATCTCCAAGATTTTTATCCACTCTGTAAATGTTTTGTAGCAGGCCGCTGATTCGGTAAGGTGAATGTACTAGCAATGTAATCCAGGCTAGTTAGAAAATGTTTGTCCAAGACAACAATGAATATAGTCAGTCTAAGTGGCCTATCTCTTTTGCACAAATTTTCTTATACAGCATGGGAAGCAATCGGATACAATATGAGACTATATGTACCATTTCTACGAGTATACTATGATTGATAGCTCTGTTGTCGAAAAGGCATGTTATCACGGATATGATAACCAGTGAAACCAAAAATTAAGATTCCAAAAGATTTTAAAAATTGTCAATTTGTTTAATAAGATATTATTTAAGTCGACCAGCTATTTCATGAAATCAGTAGTGTTGCGTACCTAATTTTCAACTGATGCGGATGCTTGAACAAGTGCCTTCACGTGGGAATGAATAAAGCAAATTTACTGAGTGTAACTTCATTCTCGAAGACCAGCAGAACAACAATAACTGCTTACCGCTACATAATGGTCAACCACATCCATGTTTCCAACATGAAGGTTAAGAATGTATCCTTACGTCTATCTACTGGTAATGATTTAGTAAAATATGAAGTTTTGAAATTCATACTAAATCTCCAGCTCTATCGTAGAGCAAGCGAATTCCCGAACTACATTAAGATCTACCTTTCTATATGCGACGCTTCTTCAAGTTTTTATTGACTTTGCATACCTATCACTCGGATTTTGTCTGCTTTCGGCTATCATGTGACAAGAGTATGAGATTATAAAATCCCATCCTGGATAATTTATTCATGCGACCGAACTGCTCTTTAGCGGCTCACGACTGTATTCTAGAATAGACGAATGATCGAGTGTGCAATGAAATAGATAAACCTGTCCATATTATCATACCTAAACAAACCCTGTTCCTGCGATGGCGGTAGAAAGCAGCCAATTACGTGTTGCAGATTAATTTATTTTGCGGATTTACCTTTGCAGACGGACATGAGAATAGAAAGCATTTAATCAGAGCGAGACGAATTGGAGTGAGCCAATGCTCATTCGCTGAAGCAACGACTACGTAGATATAGTCAGGCAGTAATAAGCTAGATGTAGTAAATAAGAAAGTAAGCATGCACGTACGCAATCAAGTATACAATAGTCGATACTCTTATCGAATAATTTAAACGATTATTTATTGAAGTACAGTGAATCAATTGTGAGATGCTTCAGCTTTCCTTACATTTCAGTGAAATAAGAATGAGTTTACTGTAGGTCAGGACAGCTAGTTATTTAAAACTGGCAGTTAGTTGTGTACTCGTTATATTTCCCACTCAATTCTTACCTGAGTTCTAACTCTTATGTCGAATAATGGCTAAGCTGTTCTTCTAATTTCATCATAAGGTTTTCGTTAGACCAAAATCACTATCTTCAGCATCGTGAAAATTCGATTTTATTAAGTGCTGTAATCAGCGATACCTTCGTGGACGCTTCTTTTAAATTGAGTCCAACAGGAACGAAGGAGTTCTATAAAATCAGTTTATTTTTTCTTATAATCCGTTTGTTGTTTTTCGATATGAACCTTGCTCATTTTATCTGTTGATAGAGTTTGTAGACATTCGAAGGCTTAATCGTCCTCTGTGTCTCATCTATGAATAAGATGCACGTCGACTTCATTTAGCAGCTGACCAATTAAATAGATTTCGTCCTTTTTTAATAAGCGGATTGATTATATTTATCAAAAGTATGAAAAGAGAAAAACCGTTGGTACTTTTTCAGTGTTTGACGATGTTTATTTAGACGACCGATACTTCCAAGCAACGCCAACCTAAATTACGTTTATATGAGTAAACGATTTTGAAACGTCAGCTACAGCTACTATCCGTTCTTAGAATATAAATGAGAGATTATCATGCAAAACGTGACTTGGATTGCTACATTTTTCCTCAGCTCACTAAAAAATGTGACTGTTCGGAAATTTGTGTATTTTACATACCAATACACAAACCTCACGAGAACCACATGACTATATAAGAGATGCGTGTTATAAATTCTGCCTCCTGGCTTCATGAAAGTAAAAAAATAATAGGTGTACAATAAGTACAATTTCAAAACTGATGGAACTGGGGTATCCTGTCGGTCCCATGGCTTGTCACTTTAACTAAACTGAAAGGAGTGTAGAATTGTATCGTTCAAGTAGACTGGTATAAAATGTTGTTTGCTTCATAGATCATCTTTAATAGTATACTGGAGAAATGGATGTTACGGAATGCAACTGCTCCATTAGTTGACAACTATGGTTACAATGTCGGCATCCGATCAACTACATTATTCAGTTCAATGAAGCCATCATTTTTATTAGGTTTTGTGAAAAGTGATGGATTCGCATGATAAGCGCTTAGACCTCAGAGAATATCAAGTATACTATTACACGGACATCCAACTGGATTAAAATCCTGTAGCCTAATGTTGCTGAATTATGAATAAATCTATCTCATCGTCGGATGGTGTTACAAGTTACATATTTTGGCATCTTTACACCTATTGATCTGGGTTAAGTTCGGGGATTCCAATCGCGTTTTCTATGTGACTGATTTAACTATCCTATGATAACCCTTACAATACACTGTCTATTTTCTAAGACCACGAAATCAAAGACCCCAACATTTACAGAAAGTATGCTTTTCGAAAATTATACGCAGGTAAAACCTTGTCTGGTAGTGACGACAAAGAAACCAGGGTGAATGAAATCAACTAAATGATGCGATCCCTGAGCCGAGTACAGATCCCAATGAAAAAGGCTTTGACGATTTTTTGGTAGTGTTTGTTCCAAATCACAAGCAGTAACGTTAATCTCAATGATCTGGTGGGAATTTTGAGATCTAATCGTTTTCTTTACTCTCAAACAATAGATGAGTCGAACCTCCTGTACATGGAATGTTACATTTGAGCTATTTAGTAATAAATTCTGTATGAGGATAACACAATAATACCATGTTTACATTTTGCCGGTATAAACACATCTTCATGAGAAACTGAGCATCTCCTTAGTCAGGGTTTCTAACCAACTGATTTAATACAGTACATCTTATTTTGTCATATAGTATATGCTTTCGAAAAAATAGCAAAACGTCCACCTAATGCATTTAATCTACTGCATCCTGAAATATTTGATTTGTTTGCCTAAAAAGTTCCACAGAATTAAGTTTTGGTTTAAGTCTGAAATCTCAAAGGTTTGTGTGATTTCATTTGCTCCAAGGAGTGACCGAAAGAGACCTCGATATCCCAATAATTTTGCCTTATTGGTTGGTTCACACTACCTCCTAAGACATAATGTGTTATTAGGCGAAAATAAACATGGAAAATACAGACGAATACCGAAAGTCAGACTACATTAATTATCCTGTTTTTTAGTGCCAAACATACATTTGGGATAATCTAACGGAATGCTAGCAGTTTTATTCAGTTAGACCTTGAACAAAGTACAAGTAAGGACTAGGACTCAAAGTACGTAGTATGAAGTAGCTCTTTTTCGATATCAAATTTCAACTCAACACATGATATTTAACTCTTCCAAAGATATGAAAGTTATTAAACAGATTTAGATAATGTATATTTTTTGTTTGCGATAAGTAATTTTCAGATCAGCTAGAATGTCATGATTTAAATAAAGAAAACCGACAATGGAGTCGGGAAAACCTATTGGTTACATCAAGCACTCGGTTTATATCTGTCATTATATATGAATAAGAAGTTGTTTAAAAACTTTACGGTAGGCATTCATATTTAATTGAAAGTAGCACGTATACTAAGCATTCAAAGTGGTAGATTTTTAAACGTGTAAAAGATGCGATAGACAACTTTGCAAATGTTCCGATACCTTTCGGTACGGTTCCAGGTGTCTGGTAGTGTCCAATGGATGAGGATCTAGCCAGTGGACTGCCTGATTTTAGTTATTTGGCAGTTGTTTATGTGTTTGTTTGTCCTATGTTTCGAAGGAATACGTTTGTCTGAGGGCAGTAGGGCTTCCAGATACCAGTAGCTATCACGTTATCAGGCTAGATACCAGTTAGTTGCTATGTGTAAAATAATAAGGAGAAACCTCTAATGCCAATAAAAATAAGATTTCAGGACTAAGTAAATAGGTGGATAATGTAGTTTACTAAGTGGTAGTGAAGATTGTGCGAGAGTACTGAAGTGTAAGCAAGGGAGAGAAAACAAAGATAATGATTGAAGTAGATTAAGTTAGCGATCTGAGGAGATGGCAATCATAAGAACTAGCAGGTCGCAAGAAATGCAGCAGACGCAGCTGGTCCAAATGTTCATAATTTTTGTACCAAATTTTTGAAAATTTACACTAGGATGATCAGGAAATCTGAAAATGAAAACTCATTATTGTCGCAAAAACAGTTGCTATTTAATACGGACATATAAAGCTTTCATTAATATGACCTATCAATCAAATAATCGCTGTTCAGTTTTTTGTATATTGATGTACACGAATAAACTGATATTTTCTTTATTAGTGGATTCATGAATTGTTGCGTTTAGCAGTCAGTCGTTCTAGTAAATAGACAATATCCAGTCTTTTTAAATTATATTTCTGATGTTTGTCTTTTTCATTTGTATGGTTGCCATCTCTTTGCTATTATTTGTGTTATTTCTGTCACACTGTGCTAGCATGGTTTTTTAAGTGTGTCAAGTCAGTGATAGTTTATGTGCTGAAGATATCTATTCGTCAGATGAAGTCGTTAATTAAAATGAAGCAACCACTAAATTGTTTACTTGTGGCATTTATTTGCTGTTAAAGCTCATGACATCAGATGATTTCGTTAGAATTTATATGCGTTACTAAAAACATGAAGTTATCTGACTCCTATGAATTCCTTTTTGATCCTTCTCCTATAAACCAATACTGCATATTTATATCTAACAAACATAAGTTGAAAATTCTCTAAGTACCGATTGCATTAATACTAAGATTAAAAATTTATTTTAAGTAGCTGAAATACAATCAGCATGACCTGCTTTTAATAAGCACTTTAAACTGCAATCTATTCAGACTCCCTCAAAATATGTTATAGTGAATAAAAAATTGAATTCAGTGTGTAAAATTTACTTCAAAAGACATTTATATCCATACGGCTGTTTCTGCGATGATTTTCAGCGCCCTTGTATAAGTGAGTGAATTGTATCGTAAGAAAGAACAACTCACTAATGTATGTTAGCTTATGCGACAGCATTATGTATCAATAAAATTAAAGAAAACTGAAAACTGAAGATCGTTCAAGATGAATAAGACGATTGTGAATGGAATTTACGTAAGCGAATAGACAAAACATTCAACACTAAAGCAAAAGTTAGTGATGGACAGATGTTTAAAAATAATCAACATAGGGTTTCCCGTCATTGAACCTAACCGATTTTACAGCTGCAGCTGTGAACCTTCTCGGTATGAGATAGATCATCAGATGCTTATGTCATGAGCTGATGTCATATCATTTCAAATCTTTGAATATAAGTTTCTAACAGAATAAACGTATCCTAACTGTTTCATGTATAAAAGGTGAATGTAAAGCGAATATTTTCAATCTTACTGAAAATCTACCAATAGAGATATGATATTTTAATAATTTTAAAGAGTTGCGATTAACTAACTGAATGTAGAAATGACATTTTATGAAAAATTGTCAATTAAACAATAATATACTACAAAAACAACTGCCTTATTTCTAGCAACTTACTGTTGACAAAGCAAATGGTGTACAGTTTGACCGCAGCCTGTCAAAACCCAACTACTTTTTAGACAATTTTAAACTATCTAGATAAGCGTTGCAAAGTTTACTACAACAATATTAATATACAATCAAAACCAATTTTATTCTCAGTGGAGCATTTAAAATTAGTTCACGGAAAATAATGAATTTATAATTAAACTTAATTAAAATCGGTATTACTACACTATTATCATTTTCATTTTTCAACCATCAAACCCCTACCCTCCATTAAAAATAGAATATAACCCAGCTTTCCTATTCCCTTTCATGCTTCGAATATACTGGTGATTTTATTACTACTAAACTCATCATAGTTACCTAGGTAATTACTGAGCGGAATGTGTAATGGACTTTGATCAATGAGATCTCATTAATAGACTTCAGTTTATTTTAGAGTACTCAGCTGCAGAGTTTTAAGTATTTATGATTATCTATATCTAGATAAAAATATTGTAAGCGTAGTGCAATAGTACTCTGATCACATGAAAATAAATTTATACTGACAAGCAAAATGATTGAATTTCTTAAATAAATATTTTATTGAAATGTATTTATTATTCAACAACAAATATGCGAAAGCTTCTAATTCATGAAAAGCATACAATCTTTATTTTTTATTCAAGTTTAAAAAAGAAAATAAGAAAGCTCCCTAAATAAACGTAAATAATTGTGTTACATCGTTTTAACTATTGTCATTTTCCATTCAAGCGACAGCTGATGCATTAATCTTCATACTATTATATATCTAATTAAAAAGAAAAGATATAAAAAGAAACGTATTTAAATATTGATGAAAATTTATAAATTTTGCTCGCAAACTCATTTTTATTTGAACATTTTATTCAAAACTTTTACATTTAGCGTACAACCAAAGCATCGCATGATACATTTCATAATCTAAAAGAAAGTGATCTTTTATTATAGTTAAATCTATGATCAACCGCTTATAAATTTCACAAAAAGCTTAATTGATTTAAACAGAATGAATATACAAATATAAAGAATAATTTTACTTAACACATTTCTGCATAAAAATATATTAGGAAACTATTTGTTTCTTATTTCACTCTTCAAGAATACCAAAATAAGGACAAAACATTATTACTGACCTGATGTTCAAAACATTTATTTTTTGACCAATACATCTTATATTGTTAAGATAACCTTCACATAAGACCCGCTTCGTTCGGCTGACTTTCAAAGTATCGAACATTAATAGTGACCAATGATTGATTTCGTTTTTAATGTAAGGAAGAATTGTCTACTTACTTTTGAATTCAAACTACAACAATAGAATTAATAATCGCTATCTCAGCAATATGTAAATCATAATTATCTTCTCTTTTACATTCCGGATACATTACCCAAGTGTTTGACGTCTGATAATTTAATCGCTGAATATAGTGTTTTATTCATTATATTATCATTACACGGATCTGTTAATAAATCAGTCAAAAGGTATATATATATATATATACACATATATATATCTATAAACATTACATTGTGATGTGTAATTACATACTGAATACAACCACTAGGTAAATGTTTTCACATACATTCAGGACAATCTTATTCTAAAATCTCATTTCTACAATATATCTTTATCGATAGGTGGTATTATTTAAAATGTGAAGTTTTGTTTATAACAGCTATAAAGGAAGTCTTTAAGTCGTACCTAGCGATTGAATATATAATTTATTCATTTGAAGAATCCCATTATATCCAAAATATTTGTTTTGAATGTAAATGTTTTCCTCTCAAACTTATCTAGATATCCTAACATTTGAATAACTTGTAATTAGGATTTACGTATTCATTTCTTCCATCAACATATTTCGGTTGCTATATGGTCACAGTAAACTAGGTGGGAATTATTTTAAGCTGAGAAATAAACATCAATTAACAGTGAATAGAATATTCACGGTAATATAGCTCTTTTTCACTTAACAATAAGCAAACAAAAATTTTATCTTTTTCTGAATGTATCGTAAAGTGAAAATAAACTGCTTGTTGTGTCTCAAAGTAAATGATTGAAATAGAAATCATTCTGTTAACTTTCAAATAAAATGTTCGATATAAAGAAGCTTAAAGTACTTGGTCTTCATATTTAATTTAAGAGTATTCAATGGACATTTTGAAAGTTGAAAACTTATCTGTCAAGTGTATATGTGAATAAAATGGTAAATTAGACACCTAGTTGTTAGAACCAAGCATTATATTGAGCAAATCAGTTTTTTTAGAATAATTGTTATTCCTAAATTTGTACAAATTTCCTTGCACATAAGTCAGTTTCCAGTCTAAGCATCAAGTAAACGTAATTCTCTCTCCAAATAACTAACTTTGTAAGAAACATGAACATGTATCTACATAATTATTGCTCAGGAATGTCAGCAGAAATGAAAACGAATCATTAAAGGTTCCATTTGTAAATGTATATGCTTCTGAATTCACCAGAAAAATGGACAAACAACAACTGCATACATTTCAGTTTTATCCATTTTTGAATAAAATGTATCATTTAATAATGTTAGCAATCTGCTTGATCATAGCTTTTAGTTAACTGTATTCAGTCGACATTATCAAGAAATACTGACTAGGATAATGTTTCTGGTGCTTAAAGGGAAAAAAAATAAAATTTACATCGCATAAAAATGACAGTAACAACAAACGGCATATGAATTGTCTCAGTGTCTTGAAACAAAGAAAAATTGGTTCAGTGAAGAGTTTTCTTTTAGGCGATTTCATTGTCTAAGCTATACATTCACAAGTTTATACTTTGTCTCATAGTGATGATTTCAATAAGAGTGACAAAAAGAATTTCGCTAAACAAGGTAACAGTGAGGTAAATTAGACAAAGCTTAAAAAGTTATTTTGATCAAAGGAATTCAAGTTCTTAGTCATAACTATTTTCCTAATTCTTTTAATTGAAATAACGTTTAGTACCTTTATCTAATTTGCCTCACTGTTATCATGTATATGAAAATTGTTTTTTTTTTTAATCTAATAAAATAATATCAAAAAGTATTTGATCAGCTAATCGATCTAAATATTGCTCACCAAAATTCTACATTGTTTAAGCAGAAGCAAGAAAATGGCTGGCCTCCTCAATAATAGTACCCATCGTTCGTATTCCTTCTACAAATATTAAAAAATATTTCGGATAAAACTAAAACGTTTCACAAGAGAAAACTGTTTATATTGCTTGTCTTGGTTATTCTGTTTGATCCTCTTCAAATTTGGATAAACAGACTAAAAATTACTTGCTAATACAAGATATTGTACTTTTGGCTTGAACAAATCAAGATCAGTTAACTCAGAGAAGTACAAAACGTCACACATGAAGCACCAAAACGATTGTAATTAGAAGGCTGATATGTATGATTTGTCAATTAAACCAACGTTTACTTACACTGCCATCTGTGTCAATTACATCAGTTTGTTGAAATGTCATAAAAAATCATGCTTAATTGCTGAAACCAGGCAATAATGCATAAACAATCTTCTGACTAGACAGAATATATTTCAGACAATGTGTATCAGCATTTACGACATGATTAACTGTATATTTTCAAAAATCTTGCGGACAATGGTTTACTCAATTATGCTTAATACACTCAGTCTAAAACAAGTAGAAATGTTATCAAATGAATTGACTTTAACTAATCATCCCTAAATTTTATAATACTTAGGACCATCCAACACATTTATCTCTTGTGTAGTAAAGGAAAACGAAATGCACAATTTCGACTCATATAGGTTTTAGATAAGCAACAACCAAAACATGATCTATACTAGAATGCTCATGATTTTTGAGTCAGCTTATATGTCCCGTGGACACGACAACTATTTCAAACTTTATCATACGTGTCTATTTTACATGCTTACTGAAAACAAGTGAAAAACAAAGCGTGTGGTAGTAGTAAATCACGTGAGAGGTAATATTAGCATGGCTCATTAGTTTAAAATATTAAATACTTTATATTAATGCACAGATTTCTGTAAAACTACATGAAGTAAGCTATTCATCTTGGATATTACTCTTTAAGCTTCTAAATTCCTTAGTAATCATAAGAGTTAATGGATTGCATTGAATGAAGTATCATCAGACAACGTTTTCTTTCTTCATCATAAGGTGGCATTAAGTGTTTCTGAAGATAATCCTGTAAATAACTATATCAACACTTGCTTAATTTCAATTCAATATGTGGTTTTCTACCGAAAATGATAATGACAATCACATGACCGCAAAACATAATATAAGTAAGCACCAAGAATTATAATCTATACTTAGTGAACAAACACCAACTAATTTGTAAAAAATGTTTGATGTTTACAAAAGAACAAGGTGACTCTGCAGAGTTGAGAGACTGACGAAGATAAATAACATATTTTTACCTTGATTTTACTTCATTTGTAAAATGGTGTTTCAGTTCTAGTTTGTCCTGTCGTCCTAGTCAACAAATAATTTGGTTGAAAACTTTTTTTTAAAGAAGAATCCAAAGCTACGGTGAGAGAATTTGTGTACTAGTTTTTGTAATGATTTCAACTTGGTTGACATGGACAATGGGATCCCTCATTTATTTCTATTTTTAGTTTAATGTCATTTCGTAAAATCACAGTATGTCTTTACTATCCGGCTAAATACTGTGATTGAAGTTTTAGACAGTATATGACCGAGAAACAGATAAGCTTTTCTAGTTCTATATTTGCAAAAGACAGTTGGTTTTATCCGTGACTTACGAGTGATCAGAAATCTATGTACATTACTGATGAAACATGTACTTTTAAAATCTAAGTTTTATTTGGCTTTAATTAGTTTGAATATTGTCGAAGATTCTATCTGCTGTAAAACTCTTCTTCGAGATCAATAAATATCAAGAAATAGAGTTCTATATTCACTCACGTGTGGTAAATCTGAACCCTTGGATATGTATGAGGAGAATATGAAATGGTGTTGCCATTATTGGAAATCGTGCTGTTTAAAGTTTGAGATAAGAAAATACAAAGAATAAGAAATAAAAATATCAAATAGGTAAACTTTTATAAATCTATTTCAGATTAAACTATCAAATGATAACTCTTCACCATTTCTGAGACAGCTGTGAAAATTAATAATTATCACCTTACTATATAATACGTGCATTTTCTCAGTTGTTAATGATGTTTGCACTGGCTTCTTTCAGCCATTGTGAAAAATATTTTGGGCGATAAAGTTTAAAACAATAAAGAGATTAGATATCACCACCGCATTTTCTAACGTATTCTTGAGGAACTCAAAAAACAAATGGTAGAATAAAATCACATATCAGAGGCTGTATAGGAAGGTAAAAAGAATACGAACTGCGTTTTAACTGCATAATCGATCCTATTTGAATAGTGAAATTATTAGGAATGATAGCTGGAATCCCAAAGATAAATTCCTAAAAGATTATTGACTTCTTCTGCAATAAAAAAGTAGCAGTGTAGTTATATTTTAGGTGATGTTTTTTAGTTAGACATGATACTATCTCTCATAAATAATTTTCAATCTCTACAAATAAAAGGTTGTACAATCTATTTTAGCAGTCATAAACTTTAAGTCACATGGTAACTAATTGACATTTAAATAACTTCTCCATATTCAATTTTGACATTCTTATAGATGAAACATTTACGAACTAAAAATTATATCACAACATCCATTTTGCCTACAATAGTATATTCAGAGCAACTCAGTAGGCGTAAGTAAGTGAGTAGTCGGATACGAACTTTGTAATAATAAATCTTCTTTTGAACACTGTGATCCATACACAGAACTTAAATAATAAAAGCTTTTTGAAAGGGTCTGTATTTTATGATATAAAGTAAAAAAGCTAGCAACTATTACGTCAAGAATCTCATAAAGCGTACACTTACAGTCATTTATTCAGAAACTTAATGCTTTAAACTCAAAACTGTGACGGCAATATGATGGATAAATCACTGTAACGTAAAGTGTTCTGCAAGAATATCTGTTTAGTAGGTTTTCAACTTCAATCTACTCATTTACAAAATTCCACCAAAATATTACAAATTAGATTTCGTCCGGCGAAAGCTGATATAAAATTGTGGATAAAATCATAATATTGTCGGGGGAAAAACTCACTCAGGATCTATCGTTGGAGGGTTGTATAACGAACGACGATATGGGTACGACGAATATGTTCGTGGCGAGTATAAATCTCCAACAGATCTGTGATAAAAGTCATACAATGTCACAGTTAAACCATTCAATTATAAACATTCTATTATATTCATTAAATTAATCGGTATCCTCTTAATAAAATGTATGTGATCGTGAAAGCTTACACTAAATAATGGACAACAACATACTCTAACCTTAACGTTACACAATATTTACTATAAAACTGATAGCTTGAGTACTAGTTAACGTATCAAAGAAACAGTATCGATCATTAAACTGACAAAGGATTTTAACATGCCACTATGTTTAAGATAGTCATGGGCCCACTTCATTCCAACATAACACTATTAAATCCTAAAATATTAATTTGTAGTCATGTAGAACAACTGATATCTGATCATTTAATTCTCAGTCCTTCATTCAGACATAATATACATGGAGACTTATATAAGTGCTATCACAAGCGGAAATCAACAAAATGAACTTGAAAAGGACCTTAATGATACATGAGCAATAAAGTTAAGGGAAATTGAGGATTCAGAATACGATTCGAAAAGACGGAATGAAGAGATGTATGAAAGAATTTATGTAGTCATAATCCAAGGCGAATAAAGAAATCAATGCATCTGCACCACTCTGTTTGATTACAGGCTATACCATCCAAATTTCAGCTAGAGGCAAACCTCACTTGAATTTTAAAAAAAGCTATAATTAGTAAACGATTGTAGGAACAGTTAAAATAAAATAAATATTAATCAACTATTTTTTGTGATCTTTAAACCAGAATACTTACGAGCGATATGACGGATAAACAGGCTGATAAGAAACGGGCTGAACATAACTACGACGCTGATAACTGTTTGGCATAGGTCTTCATAAAAGGGGAAAAATAAAAAACGAATTTTTAACATCAAATTAAGCTTAATAAAACTAAGGTAATATCCACTAACTACTGACTGCTCAAAAATGTTCCATTTTGATCTTGAAGTTTTCTTGTACTTGTGGAATATTTGAGATGTTTATCTGATGGATGACCACTAGCGTTTTATACAGCTGGCATTAGAGAATCTTGGGGATAGAATCGTCGTATTAATAACTTTCACTTTTACTTATTTTTTAATGAAATGAACTTTCATCCATTTTTTGTCCGACAATAGGTCTAAATGTTTTCGTGAATGCCGTGTGTGTCTCAATATAAATACCAGTTTATATAGTTGTTAGTCAAACTAAACACACTAATTCAGTTTTCAAAAATGAACTGTGCCGTTATTTTCAGTCCCTGTTTGCTTTCTAAAACTTTCGAGACAAATGTTAATAGTTTATTCTATTATTCCTTTCCTTCCAACGCAATTCATAACAGCAAAGTAACAGGATTTGACCTGAAAAATTTGTTTGTAATTTAAATAGGTAGATGTAATCCATAAAAAGATCAAGTTAAAAAAAGATAAGTTGGTGAGCTTATGTCAATAACAACAAAAATTTATCGGAGCTTTAACCACCATATTTTTGTTAAAACTCTAAATACTCACCCAGGATAAAGTGTTTCTGTAGGCTGATAAACTGAAGGAGGACGAGAGTAGTAAGTCTCACGTGGTCTATTTAAAGGTAGAGAAAAAAAACATATGACGAAGTGGGACCATATTTACAAAGGGCGCTTTTAATGTAAGTTCAAAATGCTTATTATTCTATATATATAAAATGCGAAATATGTAAGTCATGCGATCGACAAACATATATAATCTGACAAGTTAAACTTCATCGAAATTATTTAGTTCAACAAATTTAGGAGTCGGTATTGTGGTGGTTTAAATAATTGTATTTTGACTCACCTATTGGTTTTCACTTTCATTTACTTACGAAAACCTTGTTTGGAGCAAAAACGTCTATATTAGGAACACCAGTAGTCCCAAACTTCGTAAATATACTACTATTCTTATCTATACTTCTGAATATGAATAGAAATTTGTTTTTTTTGACAAACGAAAGGACTGAATAATTGTTCCAAATAGAATATGTTCTAATCGTATCATTACATCCTGAAAAGTACTCGAACGAAAATCTCAAGAGCTGATGTTTTTATATGAACTAAATGCAGGTTCAACCCGCAGATATCAAAAAATATTTTGAGCCAGCTCACATTACTGAACTCTCACTAATTAAAGTAAGTTCAGTATTTTAGTAAACGAGAAAAAATCCAAACGCATCTGCCCTAGTAATTTCTGAGGTAAAAAGGCTGTTGGTGTTGTAGAAGCATACCGTTCTGGCTACAGGATCCTTATCATTAAATCCTGAATTTATGAAGGAACTCTCGATATCTATTGGAAAATGAATTTATTCTCACTTGTTTCTTGACTAGCGAAATCCTCTACTTTAAAAATAGTATGAATTTTTTCATATGAAGTTTGGTGTAACTCGACTAATTTAATGGCCCAGAATCTGACTTCGATTCGGAAAAACAATTAAATAAATCTCTTTCTCAATTTTCGCATACCATGTGTAGGCAAAACCCGTTTGTGTGATAGCGGAAAGAAGAAACCAAATACCGATTCAGTTGGATGAGCTTATTTCATACAGTCGATCACACAGACAGATGCGAGAATAAAAAGCAAAGCAAATAAAAAATGGGCTAGACACATGACGAGCGAAGTAAGCAATGCACACAAGTAAAAATAACTAAGATGTAATCAAATAATTGACAAGACCAAAAGATGTATGAATAGTGAATCGGGCAGAATGGGTTATTGTTTTTTTCAGAAAGCTAGGACGAGCCATATAGGCTCAACATCTTAGTGCACACACTACACCATTCTCCTTCGTCCCATAAGTTTTAATTTTTGAACCATTAAACTTGCACCTAAATGATTTATTTACTACAAGGTGTTTGGTTAAGACTCAGTGTAACTTTATCTAAACAGAAAAGTTCAATAAATGTTTTATCAGGAGCACAATAACCAAAGCCCTTGTCTCCTTCTCAAATGGGATGAACTTCTTTGGCAATCGTTGGACATTCGTCTCAATATTCCAAACCAAGTGAGAAGAATATTTCTTCCAGAATTAAGGAATTCTTCAGGCAGATAAAAACGTTTGCTTTCCGAAACATGCTTTTTTTACAGTTTTCCAAAATAAGGCCTCTATAGTCAAGTTTTTAATGGGGTTTTTCCTATATTTTTAGCAAGCGTCTAGTCTTAACATCCCCGAACAGATAACTTTTGCTGGAACCCTCGAGTAACAGGTAAGCAGACGAAAAACGTAAAGAAATACATTTCATGTAAATATTGTCTACTAACCTATATAAAATACATTAACGAAAAGGACGATAACATACCATAAGCTGATAAATCCGTATAAATTTGCTACGACTATATACTTACCTTGCATAATATGTCTCGACAGGCTGATATACAGAAGGCGGACGTGAGTAGTAGTCGTAATTTGGTGGATAAGGCCTACAAGTTACATAAAAAGTGAAAGACAACAGGTTTATAAGACATTAAATCCATACTAGACAAAAAGAACATTAACAGCATTTTCTTGATTTTTGATAATCAGATTAGGATAACAGCCTCTCGCGATAAACCTTTCCTTCCAAAAACTTTTATATCCAATGGTGATGATATGTGTGATACTAAGTTTTTTGAACCATGGTTTGTTCTTCGATTGATTTTATTTGAGTAGACTACAACCATCACAAAATGGTTGTATTTATTTGATCTCAAAGTAAGTACAGCCTATGATGAAAAAGGGAGCTTAATCCAAACATGTGTCTCTAAAATGAAACTCCCATCGGAAAATGGAACACATAGAACTATCAAATTAGAGAAAAATAATTCTTTGACACAATTATTTGCTGTTACACCATCTGAAATGAAAGCCAAGTTAATATTCCATTATTTTTTACATTGAGATACATTTAAGGTCATGTCGAAAAAAAACATACCTTGAGTATCTTGATGTTCGATAATTATAGCGATAGTCGTCCTAAGATAAGAAAGCATATATATATGCATAAAAATTATTGTGTATATGCCAAATGCAAATATATAAAAATCAACTTAAAAAGAGCTCAGATTTACCACGTTTGGAGCGCTTATATCCGAAATTGGTGTTGCAGTATCGTCAACGAACCTTCGTTCACACGACTATATAAAGATCAATCAAACTGTCCATTCTTTTATCAAAAACACACCATAAGAGAGTATGATGAGATTATTTATTATAAACAAACACAAAGGTGTGGTTTTTATACTTAAAAGAAGTAACTTGATGGAATTTTGATGAATTTCACATAGTCAAGGGATTTTCCAACTATACTATAAAACCTTTTCAACATTCACCAAACCAACAACAACATTACTGCTACGGTTTTGATGCGCATATGCAAACATGTCAAAAACAGCTGACAGCTTCATTTCTTACAGTTGAAAAATTAATGCTAAATTTACATTACTCTTATCAAGGGACATACATATATTTTGCCGCTTATCTAGGACGTTATCAAGGCGTGAATAAATTTTTTATTACTAAGAGATACAAAAAATTTAATAACGACTAAAGTAATAATGCTAAATAGAATCTCAGTAGTTTGTGATTTTTGTTTTGTCCAAAGGTTTATAACCTTTTTATGATACAATAGGCTATATAGTTATTATTGAGTTGAGTGTTTTATTCACCAGGTTGCTTCCAGTTCACACAATGCTAAAAACCTGTTATTTCATCAATATCACCAACAGTTACAATCTCCAGCAGCGAAGTGAGTGTACGCCGAAACATCTTCAATGTAAGGAAATTAGACGAAAAATCTGATTGCGCAAGTTGGCATTGTTTCTAAGTAGATACAACATTAAACTATTGTCTATCGTCATCAAAGCAGCCATTAGCCCCAATAAAAACGGGAACAACTTCACAAGAACAAAATATATTCAAGCTTTGACCTGTACAAACTGTTCGTTTCAACATACTGAATGAAAAGCACATCCAAAAGGTTTTATTTTACAGGAAAAGAGATTAAATTGAGTAATAATCGGATGTAGTCGTGCAACTGAAATTTATATCAGTTGTGTTTTGCATCATTGTAGGCAATAAAGTTTGAAAGGTAGGATTTTTATACTCTAATACAAATAAGATAGCTCAATGTCCCTTATTTTTAATTTATTTGAATATCTACCTTATCAAAGTATCTGCCCTTTCAAAAAAAAATTTTATTGCCTAAAGCAAGCAACTAAAGGGTGTAGAAAGGGCTTCGATAACTGTAAACAACAAAAACGGATGATCATAAAACAAATGAACAGACAACGAATGCAAATGAAAAAGCTAACTGTAACATATACCTACCCTGATCCTATCATCCAAACTACTGGCTGGTAAATAACCCGGAGTAGTTCGGCTTCTTCGACGGCATGACATTTGCAATGTGTTTCTGAAACTGTATCACGAATACCTATAACGACGTTTTATATGTTAGTGGTTCAACCAGTAAACATTTAAACAAAATAGAAAAGCAAAAATATATTTACTTTTATTTCAAAGTGTACAACAAATTCATGCTGGTCAAGGCTTTGTACGCTCAAAGTAGATTAACTACCCCGCTTTTCACCAGCACTCATCGTAAAGAAGTTTGGAAAGTCTCATCAAAATGTAGGACACTCTTATATATGAACGCATCTTCAGTCTGATGTGGTCCAGCAGCTAGACTGTAATGCTCAAGTTTCATATTGGCCGTTTTATAAAACGCGAAATATATCCTCCATAAGGTATTCGAAAGCTCGGTGATGTGACCAGAGCACCCGTAAACCTTTGGTTGTTGCTGCAATACAATGTGCATGTTCATGACTTTCTTTTAATTACTCCTAAGTCTTCTTGTACCTTTATGCAATGAAAGTAATACACTGTCACAGGCCTACTGATAGCTAATTCCACGTCCAATGTGTATTTGCATACTCTTTCTAAAACTGATTTCTAAGCTTTAACATTTCACTTATCCATAATCGTCAGCTTTATCAAGATGATCAGCCTCACTAAATAATGTTTCGCAAATGTTGACATCGTCTGCTAGCGAAAGTGTTAATGAATTAGGCATTCCTCGTATTTCATTGACGTTGAGACGAAAGAACAGAGAATCCAAGACGGTGCCTCGTCGTTATAACACTTTAGACTTGTTGACCCTCACCCTCTATCTTTGGGACATTTTTACACGCTGTATCACATATTCTAAGTCCATATGTGTCTAAGCGCATATTCAATAAAGTTTGACAGCTGGCTGACGTCGAAGTATCCATTTAATGATGTTTGATGTGTTGAAATCTCCAATGAGAAGACACGTATCAGCCTTACTCGAAGTTCATATATGAACTGGGATAAAGTCTTCAGCCAGACAATATGGAATAGTAACATTTTTGGGAAACCATTTATTTCACATGTTACAATGCATACCATCTTCGTTAGAGAAAAGGCGCAACAGTAAACCTTATCGATGACTTTGGATAACTACTCTAACCAGACGGATGAAGGTATAACAGGAAAATTTCGGACAGCTACCATGGAACGTCAGAAACTATAGCGTGACCACAGTGACTAAAAAGATGTACCGAAACCGTAACTTTGACCAGCGACACGTATTGTGCTGAAACGTCAAAAGACTAGCGAAAGGTAAAACGGTGCATGTACACAGACAAATTACAAACCAACAAAAGTCTTGAACTGTCCATAGATGAAGTAGCCAACGTGTTTGAAGGGTACTTTTATGAACCGAAATAGCGCTAAAAGCCTTGAATCTGAGTTTCAATCTAACTTCTAGTACTATCGACACCCGGAAATCTAATGTCTCAACAAGCGAAAAACTTCGCTTCCTTTTATACGACCTCGTCCTACTCTATATACAGTTTGAAACGAGCCGTAAAAAACCCTACACAGATGCATATTTATATGTATTGCTCATTCAAGTAACATAGCTGAAATATAATTATAGAATTATTTTGACTAAACAGTCTAGAACTAATTCGATTTAGGTCTCCTTTGCTCTCGACTCAAAAATTTACATCGTTGTGGATTAATAAAAAAACATACGCGCTTTATTTCGAGGCAAGATCCTGAGGACATGACGTGTCAAACTCGCGCGTTCAGTTCAGCGTAATCTTAAGTTCGTAAGAATTTTATGTAAATGAGTAGAAATGAATGAGCCTAAAACTAATCAGTTCCCTGATACTTCGATGTTCATCCAGGTCAGTACTATTCGACGCACCCTAGCTGAAGGCACTCAGTGATGTATCGGCATCAGGTTGCTGTAGTAAATTCCCTTCGTGATGACTAGTTAGTTTAGAATAAGCGATCCTCAACCTCTTAAATATACTTTTGAGCTACCTCATTCCTTTCGTCTGGTTTGATCGGGTTCGATATTCTCAATTAGAACGTTGTTACTGTCGATTGAATACCCATGATATCTTTATGGTCCTAATGAAAAATAATATGGACGATTCAAATAGTAATAAAATTCGAACGACACAAAGATAATATATTGTTACAGATTTTTAAGTTTGTAGACAATCGAAAAAGTTTAAAATCTTAAACGATGAAGTTTAAAGCTCGAGCCATCACTTACTTAATCATAGTTAGGAATATGACGGGGATAATATAGACGTTCCCTAAGAGAATGGGGTAGTTAGTTTTGTAATATCCATAGATAATTAAAATAACAAATAAGACTAATCTAAAAGAACAAACTTTCTCATGGTAGTATTGCGTTAAACGAAGCTTTCGTATATATCTTGTCAGTGACAAAGTAGCGAGACACTCTTCCATGATACATTATACATAGTACATATTACAAAGAATTATAAATATAGTATACCATCCGACAACATAATGAAAGAATTGGATTATATTCTGAATTCAGATCATCCAGTGCTTTTCGAGTAAACATTTGTAATCTTGAAAAACAGCTTAAATCCTAAGTAACCTAATGTACCAGACAGTATCACAACAAATTTTTGAATGTGTACATTGCTGATGACTGCACCACTCGACTGATATGGTATAAATCAGAGATAAATACAGACATAAAAGTGGCAACAGCAAGATTAATAATCTAAGTCCAGGACTATAGAAACTTTATAGCTAAAACTCACCATGATTTTCCAGTATATATCTTGGCTGCTTGACGAAGATACACGTGTATTTGGAATTTCCTAGACAATAATCTAAATAAATGATGTAAATAAATAGCTAGTATTCTCGGGTAGGACGAAGAATTGGATCCAGATGACTGTTCACTTCCTGATCTATGTGCACCTATATTTGTTGATGGTCAATATATTAATAAACCTTCTTCACTGAAGTATTTACTTGCTACTAAATCCTGTTGATAAACTATGAAAGTTTATTACGAAAGTGGCTGACTAGCCACTTACATAGATCTAGCTAGTAAGCTGACTATATATACTAATTATGATTACAGTTTGAAAGTGCATGAAGGCAATAGCTAACGAACTTATTAAATAAAGGGCTAAAAAAATCAAATGTGATAGTTATGATGAATAAGAGAAGTTACACCAAGTTCTGTTCCTTTAGTCGGTCTCATCGATATAGTATTTCTGGTTTATTTACATACTGGGTTACTGTAATGAAAAAAGAACACAAGTATGTAGATGTTGGAGTCGAATGACTATGAACGTGTCTACAAACCCGTCACGTTTAGGTCCCAAGCGCTATCACAAGTCTTGTATTTAAAAACAGCGAAGACGGGCTAGTTCAGGTGAAATACGTATATTTGCTGGCAATTTTGTGGTTTCGAAAGAATACCGAAACATGCCAGACAAATGAGCGAAGATACAGAGCAAGATGGCAACTGTAAAGGAGGAAAGTGTGGTACAAAAGTATGGATAAATAAGATGTTAGTAAAACTTTCACTGATGCAACTGGTTATAATAATGAATTTTTATATATAACCAATTGTGTTTCCTTCGTAAAAGTCAAATCACTACAAGCAAATCAAATTTTTATGATAAAACCTTTATGGATGTCTACTGGTTTAGTCATGAACAGATACTCAAGTTGAGAGATACATTCAGACAGATAGTGATTTAGTTTTGTGAACTATTCATTCTTTCTAAAATAGAAGGACCTTCCGCAGTGGTTCACTGATTCCTATAGGCTGACGTATAACATTAATTCTTTGTCGAAACCGTGAAACAGATCTCCAGCATGACTGGTACATGCTGCCTAGATTACTTGTTCTCACATCCACCTTTTCTCATCGACCAAATTCACATTGTGCAGCCATCGTATGTCCGGTTTTGAGGATCTTAAGTTTCATGATTAATACCTCTACACTACAACTATCCCGAAATATCATGCCCAGAACAAGAATGGGAATAAATGAATGTTCCTAATAAACCAATCACGTTCTCTTCATAACAGCGGAGTCTCTACAACACCTTGCGAAAACGTTCTCAGAAACACTGAATAAGATTGTTGAGAAACACATGTAAAGCCGAATACCGCATATTGTTCGACTTTTCGTTGAAATATTGAAGACCCGTCCAGTTTTTGTTCATTTGAACAAGAACTAATAAGATGAGTTCACAGACCAAATCCAAATGGATGTATAGGTTATCAACGAAGAGTCTGTAATAAGAAAAAGTAAATAATATAACAAGCGTTGAACATGTAACAGTTTCAAAATGTGATTCGAAATAATATCGAAATCAAGCCAGAGAAAATATGTGGAAGATACAGAGCAGCAAAAGCAAGATGTCGGCTGCGCAGAAGCGAGTCGGGTACGAAAGTACGAATAAACAAAATGTTCGGTAGAACGTCCACTGATTGAACTGGTTTTAATAATGGATATTTCTGTTTAACCAATCGTGTTTTCGTCATAGACGTGAAATCACTAAATACTAAACTTCACGGAGTTTCAATATGATCAAACAACAACTAACGATGTCAGCACTCTAAATTCCCTTGCAAAATGTGTGAGGAAAGTAAAGCCAAGAAAACAAGAGTTCATTAAAATGAACATTATATAAAACCTATCAATGAAGCCAGTAAAACAAAGTGGTGAATTAAAAAATTCAGGTACCGATTTATCATTTCTATTTATAGATCATCTTTGTCTGAAGTCACTCATTTTTCAACGATCATTGAATGTGAAACAAAAACGGTACCGGAAAAAATATAGACTATTAGCTACATATTTCGATTCTCCAATGGTAAAATTTAAAGCTAACATTTTAAATAAAAATTTGAATTATACCATTGAATATGTCACTATCGCAGCAGATACTACTCGCATGGCGGCTTCCAAGTAGTATGTAACGGGGTGTCTCCAGGGGGAGAGAATTGCGCCGGATCGAAATTCATGGAGCGGTAAAAGCATTTTGAAGACCAGAAAACATGTCAACGAAAACAGTCAACAATAAGATTGTATTGCAAATGGAAGTCTGAAGATTATGTGTAAAAATTTTGTTAATTAGTGTCTTCCCCAAATAAGCTGCTATTCCATCCAGTCTGGAAGTTTTCGTTTATTACATTACAACTGAAACACGCAACCGGTTATACTTTTACATTATAGTTTACAAAATCTTTTCGTAAGTATTTTTATCATTATCACCCATAGTATGAAAGATGTTTAATACGGTTATTTGTGACCGAATTTGAGGTAATGAAGAATTTACAGAACATTAGGAATCAAAAAGACTAATCCCTTTTTAGAGAGTGATATGGTTTTCCAAAAAATTGGAATGTACGTTAGGTGATAAAAAAATTAACTTAAAACAATCACTCGATTCAAGCAAGTGTATTCTATTTGAAAACAATGGAGGGAACACACCTGTAAGTATATGTCATCATTAACATTGTTCTGGGTAGAAAACTCAATATAAAGTGCAAAAATTGAATGGGACGGAAAGCTAAATATTCAGGGATGAAGAAAATGTTGATGACATATAACATGTGTGCATATATGAAGAGTTTCCCCACTCTCATGAATACAGAACAATTTCTTTTACTGAAATGACAGATCTGATGGTCCTTTGCTAAATAACCACAAGGATGAAAACCCCTCAAAAATCTCATGCTCTAAATCCTTTAATTTAAAGTACAAAGATCATCATATTAGCGTCTGCTTAGTGAAACTATAATAACTTCATTCTGTTTTAGATATAAATACCATTTTTTAGTTCATAATTCGTCTTCCGCTAAAATGCATAAGAAATCTAAGCATAAATTAGATTTTCAAAGACAGTATGCCTCCAAATTCATAATGGATTTCTTGCAATAATCTCATTTGGCTTAGTGACAGTAGATTCCAAAACATGCGAAATGAAGTTTGATTACATATTCCTTGTTATGTGTGCTTGGTTATTTGATCGAGTTTAATCTAAGTTTTCAGAATGATTAAAAACCTCCAAAGCCTAACGATACGCTTGTGTGTAGTGTAGCTTCATCCAAATAAGATTTTATAAAGTCGTTTGACTATCTAGAATCAAACGGTTTCACACGCTGTGTTTGAGATTTATCTCTTGTGAGACACAGATAATTTCATGCTCCCATACGAGGTGAACGACCTTATTTGATTACCTAGATAAATATAACGTTCATTTTACCATTATGATTCGTTTTAATGGTATTTTGTTTCAAAATCAATTGACACTGAATGCTGTTATTATTTTCAAGTAAATAAGACACAAGGAAATTACTTGAGTATTGCACTTCATGACATTTATCTTATACGCTGTATCATGAATAACATTCAAATTATCATCATAGTAACCCTTTCTCAAAACTAACTAACTGATTTGTCAAACTTATTCAAATTTTACAAGTTCTCATGGTGGTATGTGTGCTACATTTGGTTGATGTGTGATAGTGCATAAAATGTGACATTATATGCAAGTGCCGATAATCACATAACTTCCAACTCAATTAAAATCCAGTGAATGATAATTAGTCATACAAAAAGCACAATTATCTAATGTGACAATCATTTGACCAGAATTGAGATTAAAAACATCAATTGTTTAATTCATTTTTTCATTTTTTTTTTATAATGTTTGTGTTACAAGCTACATGTTATTGATAAGGTATAATAACGGTGATATCAATGTTTGTTCTCCACATTTTAAATTTTTGCTTACAGTTTCCCTTTAAATTTCATTTTCGATTGAAAATAATACCAACTTTTATATCCATCGGTCTGATTTAACAAGAATTTGTAAAAATAAACTTACATTTCTCAATTCATCATTTCTAACTACTCGTTTCCCTGAATAGTTTTTGTGATTAGTTGCAATCATCTTTGGGGTATATGGTTGATATGAATGGATCAAATCTAATAATAGCCCCCTAAAGTAACAACAAGCAGATTATACTTTTAATTACAAACTTATATTTTAAAAATATCTCTGATTATTTCTAATGCGCTGGAAATCATTTCAGTAACTGGGTATAAATAATATCAACATTCAGTTATTAGAATTCGTTTGAGACAATTACTTTTTAAAAAGGATGGATTTTGGCTAGTAGCAGGATTTATGGCGTTTTTTATTGCATTCGAGAGCATTTAGCCAAATTTTGTCTCAATCTAAATTCTGATGGTCATACCAAGACTCCAACCCAACATCTTTCTCTTCAGCGCTAATTCTTGATTTACCGATCTACTGAGTCCAAAAATCTACTAAGCTGGTTTGGATTTTCACAATAAACTTCAGCACTGAGATTTATGTAATAAATACATCTGACCGAGCATCCTGAATTCCACTACTAGCTACAGTTCATTTATTTAAAAAAAATTTGAACTAATACACTCAGAATGTATCTGTCCCAACAAAGACTGATCAAAACTGGATCTTAATTATCAACAACGGGATAATTCGAACCTTTTTCAGACAACTTTTCCCCAAATATGAGTTTGTTGAGAATGGATTTTCATACGTTTTCCAAGATTTCAGAGCATTCACATCCGAATTTTACTGACCGCTTCACATTCTTTTGACAAAAGTAACTACTAAGGATTTGCACATAGAACGGATATACCTGAAATGAGACAAAATTCTGAATAAACCCTTAAATAATGTAACATTTAAAAACTCCCATTCCTAATTTAAAGATAATAATCTCCCTAACTTGTAAAGAGTTTTGTGTGAATGATCGTTTCTTACAGTTAGTATACATTTGTGATCAAACCTCAAAAAGTCGAGAAATAGAAACCGAATAGCAGATGAAAATCTAAACTAACGTCATGCAACGCACTTAGAAAGAAACAGAGCTCGGTTGTACTCACAGTAGTGATAAACGGATGTTGTCAACCCTAATAATTGTGAAACTAAATACCAGTTTCAATAATCAGTAGCCCATATCAGTCCCTTAATTAAAAGCGTTTTGGAATTTAAATGTACTACTCGCCTGACATACCGACAGTTTTTGTGTAACCAATATCATAAAAACGCATGCCCACCATCGATTACTATTTTCAACTGATTATATGTCACTATAAGGTGTCAAACCCTAATGACTGAGTAAATAGATGCGTTTTTTCGAGCTCATTTGACAAACATCGTTCGAATCTGCAAGTACACCAAATATATCCTTCCTCTATAAAAAAGTCATTGTCCAGAACTTTACTCATTAATAAAGCAAACGTTAAATGACCAGTAATCTGTCATCCCATCCAACAGCCTCCAATTCCTTATAGTCCCAATTTATAAAAAAGGCCAAAATCCCTCTTGTGAGAATCACAGAGGAATCATTGTAACTAATATAGTTTTTAAATTGTTAGCCTCGACAATACTCCAACGCTTAATTAGAGCTCGTGAAGAGCAGACTACAGAAAACCAGGCTGGTTTCAGACCTAGACGAGGCTGTATAGACCATATTTTCACACTGCGACAGGAACTACGATACACATATAGGCGTCCGATAATAGTTGTCTTCCTAGACCTGAAGGCGGCACTCGATTCTGTGGATCGTCAGGCTTCAGGACACTGTCTATCGCTGAAAACAGGACCAGAGAAGTACATCAACCTTAAAAAATCTCCGCTCGAAAACCGCTGGTCGAGTTAGAGCTTATGGCAAACTATCATCGGAATTCTTTACTTGAAGTGGTGTCCGTCCGAGATGTCCACTTTCTCCATTCTTGTTTTAGTGTGTCAAAGATACGCTTTTATAGATAACGTTATCTTCGTCTAAATTTTCAGGAGTTCAGCTTCTACAAGAAGATTTATTGGCTGACGTAGAGTATTTTTATGACATAGTTCTGTTCTGTGAAGACACTGATAAAATGCAGAGTCTTCTAAATACCCTAAGCAATAATCCAAGCATGTTCGGGATGCTGTTTTCCCTCTTGAAATGCGAAATGCTGCTTCAAGAGTGGTTCGCGACGGCGCCTGAACTAGAGATAGGAAGTGAAGTAGTCAAGCGTGTCGACCGCTTCGCTTATCTGGGGAGTCCCATCAGTGCTGATAGCCAGGTGACTGACGAAATTTCACCACAGATACAGAAAGCTTGATTGGCTTTTGCCAGGTTGCGTCACCTATGGCGCAGGCGAGATATCTATTTGCTAACCAAAGGTCGAGTCTACAACAGTTAGCTCGGTCCTACTATGCTATGCTTTGCCATGTAGGAATAAGTTGGAAGAAAGCTAGTGGCGGCCAAACCAAAACATGGCACAAATCCATTAACTCAGTGACAGGTGGACTGAGTCATGCTAGTAAGTGCCGATCATCTGGTTGGGGCCCGCGAGATGATAGTGATCAATGGTTAGAGACGCTCAACGACATGTCCCAAAATCGTCAGCACCTCTACATTTGTCTTTCTAACCTTATCTCACTGAATTATACTTCTTGAATAATATCTTCAAACCCGAGTCTTCTTCATTACCATTAATACCTCTACTATCTCTATCACTATGGGATTTGGTTTGACATTTGCATCTCTGTGCTAATGTGGTATGGCAACATGAACTTATGTACATACGTACGAAGTTCTACGTTGCAAATGAC
This sequence comes from Schistosoma turkestanicum, assembly GCA_944470395.2. Taxonomy (NCBI): domain Eukaryota; kingdom Metazoa; phylum Platyhelminthes; class Trematoda; order Strigeidida; family Schistosomatidae; genus Schistosoma; species Schistosoma turkestanicum. The sequence continues at coordinate 48,560,115 of OX103979.1, forward strand.
TGACTGAAACCGTTCGCTATGGCACAGGGGCATCCATTCTTCGTGCTCCATCAAATCCTAACCTTCTGAATTTCTTATCACCTTTATCTTTTTCTTGTTAAGTTTATTTCACTAGATTTTACTTCTTGAATAATATCTTTGAACCCTAATCTTTCCGACTACTGCTAAAACTTCTACTGCATTTGCTACTATTGGATTTGGAGTGACAACTGCATCTCTGTACTAATGTGGTACGGCAACCTGAACTGATGTACGTACGTACGAAGTTCTATGTTGTTGTTGACTGACTGACTGAGTAACCTGTTATAGAGATATATATTGTATGATTTCTTAAACAAACAGTAAAAAATTAGATGATGACACTTTCGGTAACTCCAAAAATAGAAAACTTAAATTTGATAATGTTTACATCTAAGCCCGGAAATTTTTTCTAACTAACGCCAAAATAAATAGATCACAAAAAATGTCTGTATTTACAATTCTCAACAGACACTTCAGTCTTACTGAATTGATCATTTTAAACTATTCGTCAAGAATTGTTTTAACAACCTATTTACTGTAGAAAGAACAACCCAGATTAATTACTTTACGAAAATTGACTTTAAATAGTCTGCTAATGAAATATCATACAGGTGAATGCTTGGAAATTAGGCCCAAAAACAAATCTATATAAATTCAACATAATCCAGGAAGTCTAAACTGGTATTAATTTGAATTTCGTTAAAATTAGAACATGGGATCAGATAATCAACTGTCACTTTATAATATGACCTCTATCTTCATTCTTGTCTGAATTTACACACTGAAAACACAGATATAAGAAATTTTATCCACTATTATTTTTTCTGAATGAAACATTGCACACTAATATGATGACAGTTTAATTTCATCGAACACTTTCAGCTCAGTGTTTCAACACCATATAAAGTTTAAAAGGTATTTTTCAAATAACAATTATATTTCACACAAAAAGCACTACGTTAAATAAAATAAATCACACATCAACAAAGCATGTCACGTTCATTTTATTCTATTTGAATATATTTCGATGAGAACGAAATATTTCACATTTTCGCGAAAAATTAGAAAGAAGAACATGCGCCTTAACCACCTGTTAATAACAATAAATAAAATTAAACTATATTTAAAACATCCATTAAGATTACATTGAGAAAAGGACATCGATCAATTAGAGTTTTTAAAAATAGCATTTTCAAATTTCTGATCATCCAAGGTAAACAGAACTTAAAAATTCATTTTAGTGTCAAATGTCTTGTATCATTTTTATCTGAACGCTATATAAGAGTCTCACAGCTGATCAATGTCGGAGTTTTACACATGGTCGTCGAACAAAAAAGAAATGAAATAGAGACCACATGCAAGACTGTGAACTAACGTTGACTTACACCGAATAAAAGAAACCTGCCTACAGACAGTATGGTACACTTTAGCATCATCTCCTTGGCAAAAAATATTATTCGGATTCACATACTTTTATTGCTATTATCCTCCATTTGTAAATGAGGCTATATTTCACGAAGTACTGCTGCTAAAATACTTTTAAAAAAAACTGATAAATCTATAAAATCAAGATAATTCAATCCCTTAAAATGAGTCTTCCCACTAGATAGAACTGCAAATGGAAACTGCCAAAAGTTACTTCATACCAACTAAAATTCCGAACACTACTGAACCACTCGTCATCTGACAGTATGAAACTAAGAGTCAAACTATGATGGTGTATGGAACAATTTATCAATATGAACCGAAAAAAACAACCAGATGCAATGAATATTAGTGTTTAAATAGGATTAGGAGTATTTCAACAATGCGTTTGCAACAAAAATCAGGAGAATATTCTTTTGGAGCTTGTTTAAATGTTAAAGTGTATACAAAATTAGTCTACCACAGTTGTTGCGTCTTTGTAGTTGTGGTGACTATAAGTTATATTTTAGTAGAATAATAGAAGAGAGTATCAACTAACGGATGATACCGTTAATATACATGAATATGGAATCACTTTGAAGTTCACTGATTTCAAAAATTCGTATCAAAACTCACCGAAATTAACAAACAACTAAATTTGATAATATGTAGTGCTATTGAAGGATAAACGTCTTCTAGTAATAATATCTGCTGAACCGAGTATCGCTGAAATAAAAAAAATGGCTTGTAAGCAATAAGCAAGAAATACAGAGTCATTTTCCTCAAACTTTTTTCGACGTGTTAACAACTTTCACCTACTTGTATATAAATACCTATTCGATACATGCTCAGTAAGATTAACCTTTCAATACTTTAGTCATCGTATTTGTATATTCTTGACTTCTTGATTCAGTGTCAGCTATTCAGTTGACCATATATATATATATTAAACACCAGTTGATTCAGAACAATGATTACCTAATTTGAAGAAAATAAATGGCTGAAATTATTATACCTAACTCTCTTATAAATAAAATTAACTGTCAGTTATGGTCTGACTAACATTCACACCCACGCATGTGATAAACCAAAAAATATTCCTCCTGCTAATGTGACTTAAGAAAGTCTTTATAAAAGCTACCTATATAATTTCCAAATGAATGTGAGCTACTCTTACATCACGTATCAACCAAGTACTTACTTTGGCCATATGTTGACTATTTTGTGCAAGTATTTTTGACAATGGAAAGAGAGCTTTACTTTGATTTAATGTAAAGGACTAGTAATTTTCATATTATCTGGGTAAGTAACATGAAAAACCAACTGATAAGGAACCATAAAGACAAACTATTTATTGCTTTACATTTCGAGAACATAAAAATCAGTATTTACTCACTCATAAATATCTACTTTTTGAAGCTGAGAAACTGGACGTGAGTAGGAATAAAGATAAGGTGAGCTTGTTCTGTAGTTAAATTGAAGAGAAAATAAATAGATTAACAGTATGTTTACTGTTATTTAACAGAAAGAACCTAATCCTGAAATAATTCTATTCATTTTAAGCTGGTAATATACAATAACTGTATCAAATAAGCTAAGTTAGAAACTTCCCATAGAATAGTCACAACATCACAAGTAAATTAGTTGTGGTAATAAATTATGTATCCGCTCCTGGTTTCTTATTTTTTTCTACTCAAAATCATTTCACTTTGAAAATCACAGATTTACACGACAATTTAGGAATAACACTTATAAACAGGTAGCTTTTTGTCTATTTCAAAATGGTTTCAGAGTACACTTTAAGGAGAACTCATGAATTATTTGAATATTGCTTCCAGGTTGTTAATGTTATTTAGCTAGTACGTAGTCGTAATGGAAAAAACCCCAGACTTATGCAGTAAAAAAAACTCAAACTCCTGTAACACAGAAAGAATGTAGTTCAACTTGACTGTAATCATAATAACGTAATTTAAATAATTGACAACTATGTTACTTTGTTTGTCACAAGCTAATGAAATAAATGATTAATTCCGCATTTTTATTATACATTTATTTTGATTGTGTATAAGAAGATGGGTGGTAACTAACAGCGAATTACTCTCACATCAGTACTGATAAATCTATACTAGTCAACTTATTACTCACATATATTTTCAACGACGATATCTGGTATATCCACTGGCAAAACCATTGACTCAACCATCTCTTCATCTTAGAGTTTCAGAATAGAAATCCTAACAACTATTCGTGCATGTTTAGTTATTATGTTAGTTTAGTTGAGACACTAAGATAGATTAGTATTAGTAACTAGATTTGTTTAGCTAACCAGAAAACAAATCAAATTGAACGTAGTGACCAAGTTGACGGTAAATTAAGCGCTCTAAAATACTGGATTACCATTATTAACATTATAATAATTAAATGACATTGTCCTGTTTAAAGAATAAATCAAAACGTTGCTAAAAAGTTAATGCCTAACACCATATACGTATACTTTATTTTAGCTAAAATAAGAAGTTTTTCCATAAACTTCCCGTTCATTGAGACTTTAGTGGGTTTTTAGGAAAACTAAGCAAAATCTTTCAAGGACTCGACCATCAGCATGTAATGTAAATTCAAGAGTTCATCAGTCTCTGACTAGAATTAAGTATTAAAGAAATATTAAGAAAAAACTAATATCTGAAGAAAGACAGTTAACCACTTGATGTTCATCAGCACAAAGGTTGAATGACTCACCTATAGTCTGACAAACTACCATAGGACTGGTATCGACGTAGAGGTGACACATATGTATAACTTGGTGAATATGTTGTTTGGTAGTAACTAAAACAAATGAATTTGAAACGAGTTGAGCAACGTTTAAGACATTTTATCAAACATAGTTGAGTTTAAAAAGTTATTAGTTCATAAAAATAGCATGTGAATTATACATATATTTCTATGTGCGAATTAAATCGCCTCGTGTATTTGAAGTTTGGAACTTTCTTAGTTGATCTTGCCAGTTACCAGTACTTTAATAAATCGTCATATATTTTCTAAATAAATGATTTCAAGGAAGACAAAACCTTTCGTTAGTAATATAACTAGGGCTGTTTATCAAGACACAAACCGAGTGAAATCTCTTGATATTTAAGTATGTTACTTAGTTATTAGAAGCTATATAATATCCAATCTGTGTACTAAACTTGTTCGAGTTATGAGTCAATGAGAAAGATTAACATATTTTATACTGCAGCTATTCTCAGTAATAGTTCAAAACTGAAAATTGTTTCTGCGGTGGGGTAATAAACATCATTATTTGAAGAAAATAAACATAAATGACATGGACATTTTTTCAAGTGAGTGCACGTCTTCCAAGTATAGCAAACCTAAAAGTGGTAGGGTTAAAGCAAAAACACGATCCAGACAGTTGTGGATTTCCACTTCAGCTAGCCTAATGTTAAAGGAGTGGGTGGTAAAAAAGAAGTTGAAACTAAATTTGTAAGCTAATAGAGATATCTCCCAACTATTTAATAACCCGTTATTATTCAACTGGTGAGAGAGTACGTACTACTGCGATAAACTCAAAAATGCACATTTTGATTGATTTATTTAATTACCTAATAAATTCTTGTAAGTACAAACCAAAAATGCTCGCACCAGCTATTTACGTTAATAAGAGAAAAATTAAGAAACATTTATCTTCAAATGAGACTTTCAACAACTATTACGAGTACTGCTAATTACATTTTAAGGATTTTGATTGTTTTAAGTTGTATAGAGGAAATTTCAGTAGGAAAAAATGTAACTTAAACAAACCTTGAAGTAACTGGATAGTCTCTGTAAATATAAATACGTTTACCATTGCGTAAATCATCCTGAAAATGAGAACAATAAGAGTATTATTAAAAAACAGCCATCATCAACCTCATAGTATTTACTACATGGCTAGACATTTCGGACATTTAAGCCCTAGATCATATGTACAAGAGCGTCTGAAACAAAGATACATCGTTTGTCATTTAAACTGGGACATGTCTTGTTTCTACTTTCATATCTATTGCACTAAATCAGTCTGTTATTTAATGTCGACTAAATTTAGATCTAGAACTAACAATAGTCATTTTTAGTAACGAATTTTAACCGTCCGACATAAGTTGATTTCGTTTAGTGGTATGGCAACATAAACTGATGTACTTACGTACGAAATTCTACGTCGCAACTGACTGACTGATTTTTTTACAGACTAAATGCTGCGTTTTATCATACATTTAGGAATCCTAGTAAACAGAGACACAGAACACTTTCAGTCACTCCCCAAATATATAGGCAAGTTACTGTATACTAATTAGACAGTTTTCTATAGTAGCATTAGTAACTATTTACTTGCTATATCAATATGGTTTTTGACCAAGAGCACTTATAAAGCTGAGATTAATGTTTCACTAATTGTCGACACTTTTCACTGCCACATAAATTTAAAGAACTTTCCCAGAGAAAACAGTGGTTGTCGACTGCTGGTTACCGCCATTTTTATTGTGAATAAATAAAACAATCATCTACTATGGTATTATCGACATTCACACCAGTACTATATTTTAAGTAGATCCTGACCCATACATCATAACCATGCCAGTAATTTCTATTAGCACTCAGACAATTTAATGACTAACTTACAACCCAAATAAAATACAATGTCACTTTACTTAGGGGAAAACGATCAAGGATGAGTTTTTCTTGAATATCTTTACTTAAAAGTTTATTGTGATAAACGTTCGTCATAATTCCGCTGTTCCTAATTGATTAGGTTAGTTTGCACTGCTTGGAGATATATAATATTACAAAATTTAAGCAGTAAATTTCGAAATGCAGTCGTCAAACTTTAACGCGAAGATGATATCATCTAATATCAACTACTTTTACGTCTAGCTCTGTCATATTCACCTGAAACATTCTTGCTCAACACAAAGTAATCCTATGATTAAAAATACCTACGTAGTTTAACGGGTTTACCATTTTCAAGCTAAAATAGACTCGGAGAATTAACTCAGCCATTTATTATCGATCCATCTAATAACCAATAATCGCCTTCATAACGGGTCGTACTGATCTTGATAATATTAACCATGATACAATTAAATGGCGTCATATGAGGAATTAGTGGTAAATAATCCTGGGCCTCACGCTCGTGATCTTTCCTTAATGAGTCTAGAAAACTAATATTCTAGAAAAGCTGTCTGAAATGTTACTATAATAATATGTCTGGAAACATGAACGACAGATAAACAACGATTCAAAAATTTGCCGGATATTTCAGTTTCCTTGATCACAGTTTGATTAGAAGTATTTAAACCGTATAATACATTTTACAACCGGTACTACGCAGCTAACTGATGACGCGAATTTCCGGTCTTAAGCTATAAACAGACTTTAAAGACTAATTTATTTGGTGATAACGATTCACGACTTGCGTAGCTAGTGACGTGACAAAGATATCCATCTGTCAAAAGAAGAGATAGTATAAATCACAGCAGTCACTTCTATATTATTCCCCTGAAACAGAGTCAATTTTAAATTTGCATATCTAGCACTTTGTGACAGACATTTTCCTTAACGAACATTTCTAATTTTTTTAAAAATAAGATCACTAAAATGGACAATTCCTTACCTATTACCAATCACGAAAATTAGATAACTCTATTCGAAAATCAATTACTAAGAGTGAATCATGATAATAATTATAAAATTCGATCGCAGTACAAAAATGTTTGTTAAAAATTAAACTATAATCTTACACTGATTTGGTACGGAGTCCTATAAGAATAACGGTAGTCTGAATTCATCCAAGGTTTAAAAGTGCCATTATCTCTATAATAACCGACCAAATCGCTATCGTAGTAGGACGACATTGAAACGAATATTCCGTTGGCTTTGCGCGAATACATATGAAAGCATTATATATACAGAAAAAGTACTCGCTAATGATTAAAACAAAAAATCGTAAGTGAATAGTAAACATTATTACAGACATCTTCGTCATTTTAAAAACACTTCAAAACCATACCTATACTTTTCAAGTCAAAAATGAACTAGAAGTTTATCTCATGAGCCGTTCCGTTATTCATGATTTGATTTTAAGTAGTAAACGTGTTCAGTCTAAGATAACTGCAACTGGTACGGAACAAATAGGTACATTGGTCACCTTTTAACCAAAAATTCGGTAACATATAATTAACAGCTGCTTTCAAACTAAAAGAACATCCACTTACCGTTATTCTTATTTCTTAACTGAAGAATCGTTTTGATCCAAACTGTCGTCCTGTAAGTTTGACTTTGATGAAAACCCACTTGAATCATCAGAAGTTTTATGCAAGTATGAAGGATCTTATTTGCGTTCCTGTCTATCAGCTAGCATTTTAAACAGCTTTTGGATACTGATGTAACGGATACTCAAAGTTTGACATAGCTTTTAGTCGTAACACGTTGCACATCGAGATTACCTAACGTCAACTCAAACCAGAAGCCAGGAATCAGGAAGATCGAACACAAATTAAAATTATGGTCGAGACTTCAAGGAGTGAGTGACCTAACCTTGCCAGCTGATGTGAGGAGATTCTTTGCACGGCTCATCCCATAGTAATTTGGTTTGGGTGCGACACCGAGCATCTTCGGCTAGCGTTTCCAGCATTACCAATGTGGTCAGAACCAACGTTGAAGACTTACAGAACAGTTTCTGAGGCTTTATTTACCTCTATGAAACTAAGCTACCATAATATTCAGTAGACTGTTACAATATCTAGTCAACAAAGCACAGACAAATAGATTAAGGATCCATATTTCGGAATTCCACATAGACATCAACTTAATAATACTTAAGCTACTGTCATTAAATTTTCTTGGTGCATTTATGCTGCTTGTTTCACGGTACAATCTACGTTACAATACTCCAGATAGCAGAGAGACTAAATATCTTTCTCATCGCCACCTAGGTAAAGTTTCCTCTACTACTGTTCATGAGAACCATTTCCGACCATTCAGAATATGAATACGAGTTATAAAAAGAATACGTTAACACAATTCCCAAGTATCTAAATAACTTCTGAGGACGTTCAAAGTATCTGATTTGTAATAACTGTGAATTAATAATGGGTTGTTCTCTAGAGATATCATCCACTAGGATTTGTAAATAAGTATTTTTCAAGTCCATTTTCGAGGAAAATCTGACTTTCGTGATTTATATGGTACATCTTCGGTTTATTCAGCTCTGTTTAAGATGCCAAATATTTATTACCGGGAAGCAGTCATCATAAACTTCAGGCATCTTTCCATCTGCTTTTAACAGGTCAAAAATGGACTAGCTAAATTGAAGGATTAATCTGATATTATTATTCCTTTTTAAACCAACCAATTTGAGAATAAATTATTATTATTATTAACTCATTCCTCACATTCTCTCTTAAGTCACATGGAATTAGTCTGCGCTCTCTCCACATCTAAGAGTACTGGTTGAAGTTTTGTACTTCCTAATTCAGAACATTGTAAAACTCAGTATTTCCATTAGGGTACTACGGAAAACATTTTTTAGCTTTTTGTGGTGAAATTTATATATAATGTGTTCGCACTGAAGATTCCGAGGTGGAACTTGTCTTGTGACGCAGTTAGGTGCTTTCCACAATGTGTATCCAATCCACCTCCAGCGCTTCTTCCAGAACTTCTTCCCCACTGGAATCTGGTTCGTTCTCTTCCACAGAAGGTTGTTGCTAGTGGTATCTGGCCAGAGGATCCGAAGTGTTTTGCGTGGACGAATGGTAACCAAGACCTGTAGTTCTCCAAGTTTCCGCCTTATACAGTAGAAATGTTTTCACATTTGTATTGTAAATTATGATATCGTTGTTTGTTGATAGCCGTTTGGAAGTCCAGATGTTCGTCAAGCGTAGAAACGCAGTCCTGGCCTTGCTAATCTGCATCGGATCCACCGTACACATCAATTTTTCTGCCCAGATATGTAGAGGTTTTCACATGCTCCAAAGCTTCTCTGTCAAGTGTGATTTGGTTTCTGCATGTTATGTTGTATCGGAAAATGTCGCTTTACCCTTTATTTATATTTAGGCCTGCTGCTACGCTGGTCGTCTTCTCTTGCATTCATCGTTGCGTGTGTGATAGGAGAGCCAGATTGTCCAGCTGCATCCTGACTGTCCAATATATACCGTGCTTCCACTAGAATGTTGATGTCTTCATAATGCAGTCGTCTTTCTTTGGCATCTTGATGCGGTGTCTTTCTTCCCAGACTTTCGGTACTTGCTTTTCATCCCAAATCTTGCTGACAAGGATGTGGAGTATCTGTTTAGTTACAGCCATGTCTGCTTTCATCGCTTCTGCTGCAATGCTGTCTGGTCCAACTACTTTACCACTCTTGACTTGACTGATGGCCATTCCGATTGGTAGGCCAACACCGAATGACAGGTCCGCGGATGCTGCTTCGACATTGCGTGAGTTCAGTGGAACTGGTCGATTCAAGAGTTCCCGAAATGTGTGCTACCCACCTGTTTTGCTGTACTTCAATACTGATGATTACTACGCGTTCCTTGACTTTCACTGGTCGTTCGGGTTTACGATAGTTTCCAGAGAGCTTCTTTGTTGTATAATACAACTGCTTCAAGTTTCCTTCTTTTGCAGACCTTTCCGCCGTCATCGCTAAATCTTCCACATATTTCCGTTTGTCGGCTCTGATGCTCTTCTTCACCTGCTTATTTACTTCTGTGTATTCAGCTTGTGCACTGAATTTCTCTGTTCTTGTTTGGCTGATGTTGACTGCAGCCTTCTCGTTCCTAATTTCTTCAATTTTTCAAGCGTACGAACAGAGACCCGTTCCTTGTGGTCGCACTTTTCGTGTTTTAGAACCTCCAGACATTTTCAAGTGATTGGCTCTTTTATGCCTTGCCAATTTTTCTCCATGGTTTTTTCCTCACAACTGAGTAGATCGTACAAGGCCTGAAAGCTATTGTTGAAGGCTATCTTGAATTTGTTGAGCTTTCCACTATTCCTAAGAAAGGCCTCATTAAACTTTTGTGCTGTTTCCCAGTGTTTCTTGAGTTTCGGTTTCGTTTTGGCAACCAGCAATCGGTGATCTAAGGCTATATCAGCTCCTCTGTTGGTTCTTACGTCCTTCATGGACCCTATGAACCTTTTATTTATACAGATGTGATCTATTTGGTTCTGAGTAGTGTGATCCAGTGGAACCCATGTAACTTTGTGTATCTGTTAGTGTGAGGATATGGTGCCACCCATAACCATTCTGTTTTAAGACATACAGGTTTGCGAATCTCTCATCATTTCTGTTCCTTTTTCCCATTCCATATCATCCAATCGTTTCTTCATATCCAGTGCTGCCCATCCAAACCTTGGAATTCAGGCCATTGATCAGAAATGTCAAATGTTTTGATGAGCATCTGCTGGCGATTCACTGTAGCTTCTCTTAGGATCAATCTTTAATATCATTATTGTAGTCGTTGGTAGGTGCATAGCATCGGATTATGTCGATTATAATGCCCTATTTTTATTTGTTTTCAAGGATTATTTGAAGATTGTGGGTCTATGAGATACCCATCCTATCAATGCCTTTTGTGCTTGTTTGGACAGCATCAGTTCAACTCCTTGTGTGTATAAGGCATTTTCTTCTTCATGGCCAGACTATGACAGCAGCTCTTCTGAAGCTTTTCCTAGATGTCCAACCTGCATCCAATGTGTTTCACTGATTCAAAGCAACTCTAGGTTGTATATTTTTATCTATGCAGCAACTTGGAACAAACTTCTGGTCTCCCACAATTTTCGGACGTTCCATGTACCTAAAAGAATGGTTGCCCTGGTTGTGAGAATTGTCATCGGCAGCGTTACTTATGAAGAAACTCGGCCTCCATTATGTGACCTCATAACTATTCTGGATGAAGACCTTCTAACTCCCAGGGAAGAGATTAAATGGTTGGAATTAAATTTTCTGCCTAGCGGTTTTTAGCGAGTTAGTTTTTGACGGGATAGTGTAGCCAACATCTAGCCCAACCCTCCTCCTTTATCCGGGCTTGGGACCGGTAGTGGCTACCAAGGGGCTCCAGGTGGAGTTATTGGATGCAATACGCGAACCGAAAATTTCCCATCTCCGTTATCTAAAAGTTGCAGTTAAAACACTATGCTTTCAATATAAAGGACAAGTAATTGTATTATTCTGTAATTAGAATTAAGGGATTATATAATGTAAAATTCAATAATCGTTCTAGATTTTTTATTGAACTCAGAAGTCCTAACCTTACTTTGAATTTATCAACCTTCATTCTCACCATATTTTCACGTATCCTGAGTTAGACCTCGCCAATAATTGAATAATGTATTCTCCATCAACACTCTGTATTCATATCATGAAATTCTATAATTGAAACATCCTAAACTTATCTGTCCTATGCTTCGAAATAGCAACAATCATTTGTAGGATACTATTTCGAACCATTTCAAAAGATGATGTAACTTGTTAGGTTAGTGACTGCAAAATAATCATTATTCTTATTTTATTCCTCACCAACACTTTTTATTTTGTAAAATTTAGATCGTAATTTTTAGACTCACTCTTACTGTTACATCAAAGTACTCTAGTGAAAGGCGAAATTCTCAAAGTAACCACAAGTCTTTCTTGAGAGCTTTCTACAGAAAAGCCTGCTGTCTAGTTACTGATTCCGGTTTTCGTCTCCAGTTCGTTCACAACACTAAGTTAGTTACTGGAGGAACTGCTCATAACTGATTGTGCAATAACTTTATGATAAATTTTTTTCAAGTGCACCCATCTATACCGATTTTTTAACTGCTAATATTGTATACTGAAAATGACTTCACTCATTGGCGTACCCAAACCTTTTTAGACAAACGATTCTGATAACCATCTTTTATACGTTTTAGAATATAACAGTAAACAATAGACAGTAAATAATAGACCACTCATTTTTAAAGAAGCAGCTTTAATTACACAGTGAGTGATTTTAGTAAATTCTTCATTTTCCGTATTATTGCAGATCTATATATATATATATATATATATATATATATATGCTACTATTACTTTTTAGACTAAGTTTCTAATCCAAAACTTAGTTGATACAGTTATGCAAAAAATGGTCCAAACACACGCGTGAATCTGTTTGGTGGCACTCTGGTGGATTGTCTCATTTATACTCAGGTTCTATCAGTATAAATTCTTTAAGAATTCGCATTTAGAATAAACTAACAACAAATGTTACCGGGATCTTCAAAATAGGGATTTTCAACCACTTGTTAACCAACTAATAAGTGGTACAATAAGATTTGATTCCAAGTTAGTCACAAAAGTAATCAGGTATAAAAACTCTGGAGAAGTGTTGAACCGGAAAGTAAATGTGAACAGGAATAAAACTATAGTTTACTACCTTTCAGAATTAGATGTGCATTGATAAAATTATTTGTTAATAATGCATGTTAATCTTTGCACCATTTCTTCACCTAATAGACTTTACCGTTTAATTTTTCTCCGATTTTTTTGCATACTACATAATACCAAAGTAGGAATAAAAATTACAACTGTGAATTGAATTGAAACTAGGTGATTACTTCAAAATAGTTTTGCTATCAAATCATATAAATGTAGATATGTTACAGTAGTTACCTTGTACATCAGTAAATCTTCATTAATAAACTTTTAGACGATAAGTGAATCATGGAACACTGATGTGACAGCACATGATTAATAAATATGCGATAAAGTAAATGCATTAATTCTAGAAAAAAATAAGTCTGAAAATTTGTGTGAGTTTGAATAATTGACAGGATTAAGTGAATTTATTCACATAATAATTATTCAAACTGCTGAGATTTCTCCACAATCCCACACCTAATTCATTCGACAATGTTATTTGTTACTGTTCGTTTCTTACTAGAACATTTATTATAGGTTGGTACATGCAGCTCGATACCATTTCTTTCAAAAGTTCTCTTAATGTACGTAGACGCCGACAAAGTCATGTGATTAATTAGTTCTGTATTTTCCAACTGCCTTGTATACAGAGTATTATATTAGAAGATATGCAGCTTTTACAGTCAATGAATCTAATTCTTAAATCCCTGCCTTTCTCCAGTTTTGTGATTTTGACTGCTGACTAAATTCACATGACAAGAATACTAATAATGATAACACTAATAATAACCCGGAGTCGACGGCTTAGTCCATACTGACTCAAGATCCCTTAACTTGACTCTGCCCAGTCCTTTACGTTCTCAAGTCAGAACCGACCTCCACTATGTTCGTATTTGAGACAGACCTGGTTTATATACAAGTAGAGCAAGGCTGCCTTACATCACAGAATAAAAAAATATGGATTGTACATGATTAAGCCCGAAAGTTGATGTGAATAGGAAAAACTGTAAATGATATACTGAAAATGAATTAAGAACAATAAGTCATGCAACAGCAACCAGTGGGTCAAGCAAAAGCTTACGATAAGAGTAATATATATATAATAAATAACCTATTTAATAAATAATCATAAAATAAGAATTTATGTAATAATATTCCATAAATCAGTTCTAGAAGTTATCATTTTGATATAACAGCTAAGAATGCATTTATCACCATCATGTTTTCTGCAAATTTTGTTTCGCCCAAATCTTCCCATATACAATAATTTTGAACGGTAATCACTTCAGCTGGACTTTTGAAAGGAACTCATAAGTCGTAAAAAATCCTATTTAAATCTTCAGCCATTCATGGTAGAATAAATTTCAACAGTATGAATATTCGAAGGAACTGCATTTGCATCACTTCATGCTGTAAAGCCTTTAATACCTATCAACAGTATTTTAATATTCACGTTTGTAAATTTATTAAGCTAATATTGACAAATATAGCACAGTGTACAAATATTTCTACGAAAGTTTATTCGACGATTACCATTGAAGAAGATTACAGATTCTCTATTTAGATAATTTCTATCAGTAAACTTGACTGATAAATCAAGAGAAATAAAATATTACTAGCTAAGTTCGAATAATAATTAGCTTGAACGTATATTTACATTGAACCGCGCATACTTCCACTGTTTTAGTTTGAAATGAAATAGAACTCAGAAGTTGAGTAGGAAAAATATCAAGAACTTAATGTTGATTTGATTTCAAAACATGAATTACAACTCGGTAATAAAGTGTCTGAGTATGTCCCATCTGCATTCGGTTAGTTTTATAAAAGATCTTATCATAATAGACAAGAGAAGTTTTGAAATGCATTCAAAACGTGGTATCACTGTTTACATACACTGATATCTTCACATGATACTTTTTAAGAAAATGCGTGGAATTTCGTACTTTCATTTTCCTTTTTATTATACGTGACAATGGCAACAACTTTGTTCAGTATGTCAGCAGTATACTGGAGAAGCATAAACACTAAGAATTAATACATGGAATGTTTTAATTGTTTCTTACGATAATAAAATGGCATGGAAAATTTTCATTGACAAAGAAAAAACAAATATGTACATCTTAAAAGTCTCAGGAAAACAAACTAATCAAGCACATTCATCAGTAAGTTTTATCAAGTTAAAACGAATTTCAGATCTCAATATCAATATTGTGTGACATGAAAAAATAACCAGAGAGCTACTGAACACAATTTTTACATTGTACTACTTAATAATGTAAATGTCACTTTATGTTTTGTGTATCATGTTTCCATGTAGTTTCCACTTTAGTTATGAATGACAAAATTATAATCAGATGGATTCTCAAACAGCTGACTGAAAAAATGTAGTTCCTTTTTTACACAAACTATCAAATGACTACTATTCAGAATGTGATATAAATCATAAATAAAGTGGTTATGATTGTGATATAAGCAAACGTATGACTGTGATGAAAAGGAATATGACAAATTCGAAGTAAATTCTACCCTGTAAAATAGTTTGATTTGACATCTGACTAACTTCTCAATGTTTAGACTATTGTTATTTATTATTATTATTATTATTATTATTATTATTATTATTATTATTTAAAACGCATAAATATTGGAACAAGTAAGCACCATAATATATATACATCACACAATGAAAATGAGGTTGTGAAGAAATAAAGAACAATGAGAATAAAGTAACAAACAGATAGGAATTATTGTATGAGTGTGAAATAATAATAGTGGGAAAAACAATTTAGGTTCTGAAAATACAGTCAAAAAGAATCCTTTCAGTTAAGGTTCTTTTACTTATGTAAAGGAAATAAAAGTAAGTTATAGCAGGACCACCACTGGCTTCTATTCTGAGCCATGGCTAAAACCTCTTAGGCCATCTCTAGGACTCTGACCAAGGGAATATGAAATAGGGCCAAAAGATACCAGTCATATGCAACTATACTTCATACCACTACACCATTTCATACACTGACCCCCTCCGTTTTATCCAAGATAGTGGCTCCAATTGAATTATTGTTGCTGTGTCTGAACATACGTTTTCGAACTTCTGGATTGCTAACATGGCACTGGATGTCAGCAATCCTTTGGAAACAGCGATGATCAAACATAGAGGGTCGCTTAACATCCTCAAGTCCGAGAGGTCAGTGTTCAAAAGCGTGGAGCAAAACTGCTCACCAACGCGTCCTAGATTCACCTTTTTACAGCCAGACTAGCATCAAGAAGGTTCCGAAGATGGCCCATTCGTGTTGACATAGGCCTTGTTGGCTTTCACTATACATGAATCGCTTTCATCACTCACACCACCGTCAGTAATTACTCAGCTACCCAGGTACATGAACTTTTCGACTGCTTCTATCTGCTCGCTAACATGACTGAGTGTATGTTTAGGGTCCTGCCAGTCTTGTATAAGTATGCTGCTCTTAGAAGGTAAACTCAGAAGGTAGCATACCAGTGAACACTTATCGCTAACTGAATAAGTGCTGACTGAATGGAAATCGTCGAAGAGTGAGATAATATCATCTGCATACTCAAGGTTGAAAAGTCTTTCTTCACACCACCATAACCTTTATTAATAAGAGCTGTTTCCAGAGCGCCATCAATGATGAAATTATGGTGAGATTAGGCAACCCTGCCTATTACCACTGCTTGAATGAAATAGTAGGAAGAAGTCATCGAATAACCTCACTCTGACTTAGGTGTTGGCATTGAGGGCCTTCAGGGTGTTGATAGACTTTTCAGGCACACCCTTCTTCAATGAACTATTCCAGAGAACAGTCTTATCTAACAAATCAAAGAATGCCCTGATGTCAAGAAACAACGATTGTTGGCCTACAATAAATGTAAAGGTGTTCTAACATTTGGGGATCATGAAGATATGGTCAATACATCCTGGACTGGAATGAAAACCAGCCCGCTCCTTGTGACTCAGTCTCACAGGTCGCAAACAATCTACGAAGTACAACAAAAGCTTTTAATTTGTACGCCATTTGTAGCAGACTTATCCCCCGATATCTGCTATATAGATGACGTGAATCATTTTTAAAGATAGAAACAACTATCAATTCATTTCAGGATGTTGGGAAACTCTCCAATTTCTAAAAGGTTGAAAAAATCTCAGAGAGCTTCATAGTCAGTAGGTTTCCACCATCTTTGAGGAGGGTCGGAGGTAAGTCATCTAGGTCTGACGATTTGCAGTCCTTCAGGAGTTGAAGTTCGTTGCAGAATTTCGCCCCGTTAAGTAGATCAGTCATCATCTGCCATGGAAAACAAGACAGCCTGACAGATATCACCGAGACTGTAGATATCAATCCGTTTAAGATGATGAATGTGTTAGCCACTGAAAAGTAAGTTAAGACTAGTACAAACAAGGGAGTGATCAGAGTCAACATAGTACTGCAAAATGAGTGGCAGTGCTGTACACAATCACACTAGCGATAGTTGATCGAGATGTGGTCAATCTGAGTCCAGGATCGAGATACAGAGGGAAACTTCAGGAATTCATTGACAATGACTGTGCATAGTTACGGTAGACGATCGCCGTTATCTGATCTGTAACCAACAATTCCACATTGGCGACTCAGACGACTTCTCTCTGTCCATAGACGCCCGACCTGTGCATTCTAGTCCCCGGTCGTTACTACAATATCTCCTGAACCCACTCCGAAGGCCACACGACTGGTGGTAGAAGTCATCCTTGATTGTATCTGAGCTGCAGTCTACCGGGGTGTAGCCCTAGATAATGAAAAAGCATCTTTTCTCTCACCCATTTCTTTTCAGTTTGATGGAGCTTTCTAATGTTGCAGCACATAGTTGACTCTTAACAGGGAACCAATAGACTAGCAACTAGTGCACTGCCAACGTCAGCAAGACTAGACGAAGATGCTAAAAGGTCCTTGGATTAATGCACTCGAAACTAACTTTCCGAGGTGGCAAATGGTAGCGAATGTATAGTACGCAACCATTCTTGGTTATGGGTCTCCAACAGACAATAGACATCAGTGTTCAGACTTTCTACGGACACAACCAACCCTATCTGTTGTCCAACCTGCATTAATGTGCGAACGTTGAAGAGAGAGCGGACTTTTCCCACTCTCGGTCATACCAGGGCACTTGGGAGCAAACTAAACTAAAAATGGAAAAATAATATTGAACTTAAAAGATCCATTTATTTAAAAAGGCATTTTTTTCGGTGAACTTTGGAAAAACAGGCAAAATGAACGCACAAAACGTTTACTACGAACATTTCAAATCAAATCATTTACTTTTATCGATCTTCAGTATCTAGTAGATAACTCTTAAACAGTCTATACTTTTTACACTAATGTCACAGTCAATAAACAAAATTAGGGTTTTTCAACACTTACATTTTGGTTTCATTTAACTCCTTTTTATTATAAGCTTGTCTTCATTAGAATAAAGGACTGAAAGCGGACTCTAAACAACTTCAAAGTTGATAGATATTCAAAATCGAAATCGTAGATTTCGACTGAAACAATTTATTTAGTGTTACAGTAAAAAATAGTGGGTTTGAAAAATAAACGTGATAGCTTGTAAAGTGAAATAAAATAAAGTCCATCAAGTAGTAGCCAATATATTTTTCTCCAGTTTATAGTTATGAATGAATTCTTTCTGTCAAACTGTTATGTTCCCACTAGATTAATGTACTAAACATGGGGATGTAGGTTCTTGACGTATGATGATTCAAGGAAGACACCAAAAGGACTTACATCTATTTTATGTGTTTTTTTAACATTCATTTGCATGATATTGCTAAAGGAGTGATGGAATGTTTGCAGTTTGCAGAAATAAGAAATGACTCTTTAGCCTTTAGATTTGAAACTTCAGCAGTATCTCCCGTACAATTAATACATTGACTGACTAAACGTTAGATTTTCACTCCACTTATATGTTCAATGTAAAACCAAACACTTCGGAAATGTTCTGCAACCAGTAAAAGTCTGTATAATCGATGTAGTAAGCTGTCTATTCGACTGGAATTCCGAAAGCAACCTTCGAATATTGAAAGTAACTGAAAAAAATCCCAAATACCAATCATTTTATGAATAACTTTGCAGATGATACTTGTATTTAAAAATAAATTGGCCGGAGGGTGATGAGAGAATAGTATTTTCATAGTGATGCAAAGAAAACGATACCTTATGAAACATAAAATGAACTAAACGCTTCATCCTTCCGAAATAATTTTTTTCTGAAAAATAATTTATTGATAAATCATTCCTTTCTGAACTAAAACATCTTTTTAACTATTGCTTGAGCTGCATTTCCAAAGCCTGGATAAAGAAGGATAGTTGAGAATGGGGTCAGCGACCACATCCCGTAGAAAACAAACTTGCCAAAAAGACACTGTAACTAGGACAAATTATTTAAATCATTTGAATTTCGTCCTAGGAATAGGAAGTTCTTCATTTTGAAGAGTTGTGATGCCTCATAGTGAAAACCGAGTTCCTTCTGAACTCACGATGCCGATGCCCCTTCTGACAATCAGACCAACCGTTGATATAGGTACATGGAATGTCTGTACATTGTAGAAGATAGGAAGAACCATTTAAGTTGCTGCGGAAACAAACAGACACAACCTAGTGGTACTTGGAATAAGTGAAACACATTGGATGCAGACTGAACAAAATGATTAACTTCAGGAGAAATGCTGTTATACTCTGGTCGAGAAAAATGAAATGCCTCGTCGACACAAAGAGTTGCACCGATGCTATCCAAAGATGCACAGAAATCACTGACAGGACAGGAATCTCAGAGCATCCATCAAAACAAAGAAAATGGGAATTACGATGAATTTCATTCAAGGGCTATGTGCCCACCGATGATGACAACGAGGACGACTACGACTAATCCTATGAGAGGGTGCAGTTGGTCATCGAGAAATGCCCATCAAAGGACCTGACCACTATGATGGGAGACCTGAATGTCAAGGCTGGAATGGGCAGCACTGGATATGAAGAAACAATTGGATTATATGGAATGGGAAAAAGAAACAGAAATGATGAGAGATTCGCAAACCTGTATGTCTTAAAACAGAATGGTTATGGGTGGCACCATATCCTCACACTAACAGATACACAAAGTTACATGGGTTCCACTGGATTACACTACTCAGAACCAAATAGATCACATCTGTATAAATAAAAGGTTCATATGGTCCATGGAGGACGTATGAACCAAGAAAGGAGCTGATATATCCTAGTATCACCACTTACAGGTTTCCAAGATGAAATTGAAATTCAAAAAGTACTGTACAACGTGGAGAACAAAAGCACGAATGTTTAATACGGCGTACCAACAGATTGAAATGACAGAAATCTTATCAAGATACCAAGGAAAAGAGATCTAAACAAGTGTTGGAACTAAATAAGAATCACTTTACTATCAACACCAGGAAATGTCTTTAACAGAGTGTCTTGGGACCGAATGAAAGATTCAGCAAACATCAAACTTCGAGATCAGCAGGCCTGATTCCGCAGGGATAGACCATGTAATGACCAAGTATCAACACCATGAATCATTGTTGAACAGTTAGTTCAGTGACACTCATTACTATGTGTCTAATTCATTGACTACAAGAAAACATTGGATAGCGTGGATAGGATGACACTATGGAGGCTTCTTCAACACTATGGCGTGCCGAAAAAGATGGCCAATTTAGCAGAGAATTCTTACGACGGACTACACTGTGAAACCGTGCATGGAGGACACCTCACAGACTCGTTCCTGTTGAAAACCGGTGTCAAACAAGGCTGCTTACTGTCACCACATCTCTTTCTTCTGATGGTAGAATGGATTATGAAGACGTCAAAATCTCAGGGGAAGTAAGGGATACTGTGTGCAGCTAGGATGCAACTAGACAATCTGGACTTTGCAGATGATCTAGCTCTTCTATCCTACATTCAACAACAAATGCAGATGAAGACGACAAATGTAGCGGCCTCTGTTAGTAGTAGTGGTAGTAGTAGAAGTAGTAGTGTGGTGCGCGCTACTTACAAGTAGTATATGACGCGAGTGTAAACTTAATGTCTGGCAGCAGAAGATGGGGGAAGATCAAGAAAGGAAGAGTGGGAACACAATGTAATTTGTATGAAAAGCATGAATAGTGAAATGTCAGACAATGGATTGATGATGGATTGAAGATTTGCAAATTAACGGTAACGATATGGTTTTCCTATTTTACTGAGTAACTCTGTAATGTTCGTTAAATACAATTCGGTCGCCGTCACCTGTGTTCTCCTTCACTACAGTAGTAGTAGTAGTTCCAGATCTAAACATACACAGGCAGAAGGTAAGATCATCCGATACAACACAATATGAAACAATCAAATCACACTTGACGGAGAAGACGTGGAAACCTTTACATACGTGGGCGATGTTCTCAACAAACAAGGTGGATCTAATGCACATTTCAAGACACGGATTAGCAAGGTAAGGGCAATACTTCTATTATTGAATGACATCTGGAACCAACATCAAAGTCACAACTTTCAATCCGAAAGTCAAAAAGGTTTTATTGCACAGAGCTAGGACTTGGAGAACTAAGAAGGCCATCGTCCATAAGATACAGGTGTTTATAAACATTTGTCTACGCACCATACTGAAGATCCACCGGTCATAAACTATGAGCAACAACCTATTGTGAGAGAGAACAACCCTGCTTATCACGGAGGAAAAAATTAGAACAGACCAGAGATGGATAGGACACACATTGCGGAAAGGACCCAACTGTGTCACAAGACAAACCCTAACTTGGCATCCCCAGTGCCGAAGAAAAAGTGGAAGACCAATGATCATATTACGTCGAGAACTGGAAGCAGATATGGAAAGAATGGACAGCACTTTCGGGGAAAGAGAAAGGAAGGCCCATGACAGAGTAGTCTTAAGAATGCTGGTCAGCGGGCTATACTCCGTTAGAGGTAAAAGGCGTAAGTAAGTGAAATGTATCGTTAATGATATATAAAAAATCAGCAAACGAAGACTTTATAGAAGTCATCTAGTTGACACTTCCAAGATTTTGTGTATGATTACTGTAGAAAAGAAGAAATTGTTTCTAGAGGCACTTACAATCTAATAAATGTCCCTCAAATGAATAATGCTTATTTGGGATAACAGTCCATTTCAATATTTTCGTATTATGTGTACAGCTGTCAGTGGAATACGGGGCGTATGCCTCATCTTACTTCGAACTCAAGGACTTGGTTTATCTGAATTCCAATATTGTGGCTAACACTGAGACTTAAAACTAATCTCAATCAGTTCAGATGGTTAAGCATGTCTTTTTTGATTTTATATATGATCAAGTAGTTTAATGAAAAAGTATGAAGGATTGGTTTTCTCGTCAAATTTAATTCACAAATGTAACCCAACTACAATCATAGTATAACTTCAAATGACTACTGAATTAGTTAACTTTACCTGAATAATACTGAAGAATTTTACAATAATTATGTTTACTAAGATACAAGCTATTCTTTATCAAAATTATAGAATACAGTTACATGTGAGAATTGAACTCAGTAGTCTGATATTATTACTACATTATTTCATATGTTTATACTTCGGAATAAAAATATCGTCAAACAATTCAACACTAGTATTTGAAAATAATGTTATGTGTTCATTGAAAATTATTGAACGGAATTTTAACTACTTGCGAGTAGTATTACAAAACTGCTGTCTGAATAGCAACTAAGTTTGAAAGAATTGATTTACTATCAGATGACTGGATCCTTTAGACACGTTTAGGAAGCTCAGTATTATACCCTTTTTAAGTGGGACATGAAGAGAGCTCATTTGTTTAGCATTTCCGTGAATTCAATCTAGATTTATGAACATAGGAATGAAACGATAACTTTTGTTCAAAATTGTTAAGGGATATTTCTTCGCTGTTTTAATCTAAGTGTAAATTATTCTTATGTCACTAAGCGAAAGTAAGCCCCATGTTTCAAACAACCCAATAAGCACCTGCTTCTTATGGAACTAAGGTCTAAGGTTTCACTGGTATCAAAATCAATGTTTTAACTATTGTAGTGTGCAACTGTATGGTTTGTCCCAGACTTTCAACAAACTAATTAATCCACTCTTCTTGAGTTGTGATTCAGATGTCTTTTGACCTTGTCAATTACTCGCTTATAATCTTGCTTGTCTTTACTTTAGTGTATTGCTTGCTCTAATAACAAATCTGGCTTATTTCGTCTAACTATAAATATCTAGTCATGCCTCACCATATCGAATTAGTCCACTTGCCTTCCCTTTACTTTGCTTCGATTCTCTCTTAATAACCCATTTACTGTCTATCTGCTTACGCAAATGTACGAAATCAATCCATCCAAAATAAACCGTATTGAACTTTTAATGAACATCGCCATACAAACAAAGTTCATTTAAGGATGACATGCTGAGATTAGATTAAAAATTCATTTCATAGAATATTCAATTGTTCGTCTAAATTTGAGTCACAAAAATACACGTGAATCACAACTCGTAAACTATTATCACTCTTTCAACTCTCAAACATTAAATATTTCACGAATCAGTCAATGAAAGTTCCTATTACCATGCTTTATAGTCCTTCTTGCTGACTGAGTTCTAACAATCGATTTCGTTGAATGATTTCCAAACTCAGTGACCAGTTATCTTAACCAACTAAATTCTACAGCCAATCGGTTGTAATCCGAATACCTTAATGTAAAAACTCTGATTAAGATATTAGGTAGCATAAAACGAAAGTTTCCTCAACGTTTTATGTGCTAACGATAGCTGGTAAGCGAAAATGAAGGTTCTGCAATAATCCCTACAGATTATCAATAAACGTCCGTACTTAAATGGTGTTTATTTTTGTAGAGCCAAGTAGCATAGGTTATTTCATCAATCTTTAGAATTAAAATATCTAAACGAGGTGTCACATTTATCAACTTTATAAGGCATAAAAATTAAACACAAAAATATAAGTATCAGAATTTTCACGTAATAAATCCAACCCCTTATGAGATTAAATGATGTCCACTTTTTGAGATAATTTTTATTCAAAGGTAAGAAATACAACTGTTGCCAAATTTTAACACTGTCAGAAATTCATTACATTAAATATTTTTATTAACTGGTTTAGATTTAGGAAAACTTGAAAATGTATAATTTTCACTGCATAAATCTGTATCATTTTATTGACTACATTGAATTACTTTATTCAATAATATCTGTAACAGTGGGTTAATTAATTTTTGAATTAATATTCAAATAGTATTTCTCAAATTTCGAAATAACTGACTATATTTTGTTAGTTACTGATGGTATTGTTTGCTATGGTACAAGTATTACAGCTTATGGATAATTTCATTTTCAAAGACAACATGTTTAGATACAAAAATCCCAATTTATCTACTTATCGTTCTACAAAACATTGTTAAATTCTGCAACACAAATGACTGATTTATTTAGGCTTCATAATAAATCTCCTTGTGAGTGAAAATTTTGATTCCAATACCTGAATCTACCTTAGATACTTATTATACTGTTAACCGATAAGATGAACCGAGGACCATTCATATGCTAACTAGTATGAGACATAGTACAGACCGTTTTCGTGGAAATGCTTGGTCTAATGGTGGTCTAACTTTGATCGATTCATGATTTCAAATGAAATTTACTGAATACACATATTTAGACGTTTCATGAAGCATGCCTATATCACCCGGGAATTCTCAACAGAAATCCACAAAATATTTTAAAAGCCTGTAATTTGAAAACTTCAGACGCTTATTCAGTGAATCAGTATAATCTACCTCTATGAATTATTTATTTCATTCATTTCATGCTATAAATTGTTGATAAATTTGACACATCTTCCATAAACTATAAAAATTCTAATATAATCTATGATCATTTAACTAGGTGCCGAGACTCTTGTGTAAACTAACTTAAAACCAAATTATTGCTTTCATAACTCAAATGACTCGAAAATTGGTGAAAGTTTTGATGATCCTTTATTTTTTCACTAAAAATCAGGACCGTTTTTCTATAGTGAACTATGGGTTCATTTAACTTCCAGATAATCATTCAGCTAGTTTTAAATGATTGTAACCAACTAGGTTTTCAGATCAGAATATTATGAATAAAATATGCTTTTGGACTGTCGTAATGTAGTTTTTACTTAAATTTCTATTATCATATGATTTGATGAGTTATGTAATTATTGGTACTCATTGGTTAGTTTCACCGTTTTACATGAACACTCGAATAAATACAATAGTTTTAATTATAAGTAGTAATTATCTCCCCAACTCCCACTCCAAAACCTTATTATTTTTAATTCCTAATTTTTCAAATTGATCAGGATATGATTTCTTCTTGAAATGATCCGAAATACATAAAATGACTAACAATCGATTATGATCAGATCAAGTTTATTGGGAATATTCTAATTTTAGAATAAAAATCGTTAACTAAATTATGAATATCAAAAACAAAAGGTTAATTTGTACACAAAAATCTACGTTACATGCTTTGTTTAGTGTTCTGTTATTAAATCTGAGAACCGATTGTTGTAAAGACATAAGTCAATATTTTACTCATTGTTTCTTTATTTTGTTTGTCGTTGATATGATCATTAAAAAATTCAATAAATATTGGCAGTGAATCCTAAAAATAACAATGAAACACAAGTTATTTGGTATAAGTTTAGAACTAATCTATCTTACATTAGTAAATAAATCAGTAGATTCGTTCGAAAATCTGCTGATTAAGAAGTAAAAGAAGTTTTTGAAGTGTCAGAATTTAATAAAATTTAATTTACAAAGGTGTGGCGAATGTTTACGATTTGACTTTAGTTGTTTAAAAGTAGTCAACATATTCGATACGGTTCTTTTACTTAAAATTTTGTTCTTACAATTAGTGTACATACATCAGAAACAGGGCTGTGTGTGCTAAATGACTGTTTAAAGACAGTTAGGGTTTATTTAATGTATAGAAAGCGACAAAGAAGTAAATATTTAATATTCTCTGATAACGACTTCAGGTTGAATGATGCTGAAGTAGTTGTAAAGTCTGGAATAAGAGAAAGTGATAACCTGAGACAAATAAGGAATATAAAAAATCATGTTTTAAGGAGTAGCAGTTTCCTACATCTGTTATCGTTAGTTCAATTTTTGTTAAAGCTTATACGTAACACTCATCATACCGTTAAACTATATGGAAAACAAGAAATTTATAAAATGAGCTTAAAAAGCATACACAGATTTCGAGAAATCACTTACTAAAAAAGTTTGATTGTTAACTTGACGAGTCCTGTGCTCAACAGCTTCCTTCAAGCAAAGTTTATCCAATTCAAACTTATTCGCTCCAGCTTTAATTATTGGCACAAGAGCTCCGACCAAAGTTCTTGCGTAGTATTTAAGTCCTTCCGACTGTGCGAAATTACTAACATCGAGTCCTTGAAGTCTTGAAAATTTACAAATATATTCTGGTTTAGCATTCAGAAAGCTAATATTTTTTAAAAAGAAACGCAAACAGATGAATGATCATTATTGTTATATTTACCATCTATAGACTTTTAACCCTAGTTCTTCCTGATGTGTTTCTGTATCCACATGAGGTAGTAATTCAGTAACTAAGTGATCTACTTGAGACTGAGTGACGGCGGCCATTAATGATTTCCTCGATGAAATCTACTTTTAGTTTTTTTAGGTAAATATCTGTTAACTATTTGTTATTTATATCTCTGATCTTAGATGACAAACACCAATGAAATTTGCATCACGAAATTTAATTACAACTATCCAAATATATATGTTTGGTATTGGTTAAAAAAAAGAACGTTAACAATTCAATTATATTGACTCACAGATTATAAACAAATTAACAGATACATTTAGATGTTTTATCAGTGTACTTTATAATATACTGACTGTGAGCAGTTTTGACTAGACTTTCAACTGTTAATAGAATGAGACCCAGGAAATCTGTATCAATAAAGAACTAAACTAAAATTAACACCATTATGACTTTAGTACATGATCATACTTACGTACAAATATCAGTTTAAGTCATTTTCATCAGAAATAGACGTCAAGTGCACCACAAAGTGCATTTAATAATTGTTAAACAAGTTCGAAAGCAAACATATTAAAAAAACAAACATACTGGTGTACTCATATTTTATTACATGTATGCTAAGAACATAAATTTATAAGGGCAAAACAATTTTCGTAGTTCAATAATGCTCCACTTACTTTATAAAAGATGCGAATTAGATAAAATGACAGCATTCAGAATAATCAACAAACCTTACGACTCTGTCATATTGCAATTTGGGAAGGTCATGGTAACAAGCAGGTTAAAACCTGGCTTTTGTAACCAGGTAAGTCAGTCGTTAACCGTCAGTCTTAGTAAGAGTAATAAAAATGCTATTGAATTTCATTCTTAATTTATTTATGAGTTCCGTTCTGACTGTTTTCTTTTGCTGATTATTTCTATGTTTTCAATTAGCTTTTATCCTATAGCATAACCAACTCCGTCAGTAAAACCTTCGGGGCAACTGCCGGTCCCAGGCATGGATAAAGGAGGAGGGGTTGGACATGGGATTGGTGCCCGCATCTCAACTATAAACTAACTTGCCAAAAAAACGATAACCAGAAAAAATCAATCAAATCATTTTAACTCTGCCCTGGGTATTGGAAGAAGAATTATGACGTCTCGTGATATAAGCCGAGTTGAAATCGATCGGTTACCGACCAAATCATGACAATACGGATCATTGTGGAACAATCAATTGAATGGAACTCACCACTCTACATCAACTTCATCGACTACGAGAAAGCATTCGATAGCGTGGATAGGAAAACACTGTGGAGGCTTCTTTGACACTACGGTGTGCCTGAGAAAATAGCTAACATCATACGGAATTCTTATAATGGATTCAACTGCAAAATCGTGCACGGAGGTCAGCTGACAAACTCGTTCGAGGTGAAGATCGGTGTCAGGCAAGATTGCTTACACTCACCCTTTCTCTTTCTCCTGGTCATCGTCTGGATTATGAAGACGTCAGCATCTGGAAGGAAGCACGGTATCAACTGGACAGTTAGGACGCAGCTGGACGATCTGGACTTCGCAGATGATCTGGCTCTTCTATCTCACACGCAACAAAAAATGCATTAGAAGACGACCAGTGTAGCAGCAGCCTCTGTAGCAGTAGGTCTCAACATACATAAAGGAAAAAGCGAAATTCTCCGATGCAACACAACATGCACCAACCAAATCACTCTTGATGGAGATGCCTCGGAGGACGTTAACGCCTTTACATATCTGGGAAGCATCATCGACGATAAAGGTGGATCCGATTCAGATGTGAGGGCGCGGATCGGCAAAGCAAGGGTTGCATTTCTACAATTGAAAAATATCTGGAACTCCAAATAACTTTCAACCAAAACCAAAATCAGGATTTTCAATATACAAGTCAAAACAGTTCTACTGTATGGAGAGGAAACATGGAGAACTACCAAAGCCATCATCCAGAAGATACAAGTGTTTATTAACAGCTGTCTACGCAAAACACTTCGTATTCGCTGGCCAGACACGATCGGTAACAACGTACTGTGGGAGAGAACAAACCAGATTCCAGTGGAGGAGGAAGTCAGGAAGAAGCGGTGGAAGTGGATAGGACACACATTGCGGAAAGCACCTAACTGCGTCACGAGACAAGCCCTCATATGGAACCCTCAAGGCAAAAGGAAAAGAGGAAGGCCAAGGAACACATTACGCCGAGAAATAGAGAAAGATATGAGAGGAATGAACAAACATTGGACAGAATTGGAGAGAGAAGCCCAGGACCGAGTTGGTTGGAGAAAACTGGTGAGCGGCCTATGCTCCATTGGGGGTAACAGGCGTAAGTAAGTAAGTAAGTATTTCGTTATAATCTTTACTTCAATTTCATTATACTTTCACCTTCCAAAGAATAATTTATTTCTTAGTTTACAAATATCTTCAAATTTCGAAAGAACTAAACTGAATAGTTTGTATGTAGCCAAATATAAGATGGTGGAGAAAACTTGTAGCTCAGGTGGATGATTGTGGTGGTGTTTTGTTCTCTGAGCTGGTTGTTTTGATTGTGGAGCTTTCATCGAGGTTAGCAGAACAAGCTACAGGTCAAACGTGGAGAAATTCGAATGCTTCACTTCTATCTGAAGTTTGTGCTGATGATGTTGCTCAGAAGAACAATGAAAGCTCCACAATCAAAACAACCAGCTCAGAGAACAAAACACCACCACAGCCAAATATAAAGCAATGAAACACTATAGTTGCATCCTATTCTACAATAATTATCTTTTTGCCGTTACTCAAGCAAATATTTTGATATCTTTTCAAAAGTCTCAACAATCTCAACACATTTCGAATGACTCATAAAAAATACCTTTCAACAAAAGATGCCTAATTAAACAAAATGATACTTAACAATTACACAGAAAATCTAGTTTCAACATATCTCAATTTTTTGAAACTCATATCCCTTCACATCAACAAATTTAAATGTAGGCGTGTCAGAAAAAATGTATGGGCGTGTAAAATATTACACACATTCAAAGTTTAAACTTTTGTTTATTTAATTCCATTATATAATTGTTTACTCTATGATAAATTGATCTGTAAAACGTTAAGAGTTCAAATTTCCACTCATTGAAATATCACAAATAGATAATTAGTTTATTGTCAATATCACTTGGTCAAGTGAATTGATTCGATTGTTCATTATAAGATGTCAGTGGAGATATTCGAATCAATTTTCCTAGAAAAAGACCATTCATTTCCCAATTCAGTTTTTACCGATACAGTTCGGTAAAAGAATAAAGCGATCAGTTGGAAATATCCAATAATCATGTATTTCTGATGAATCTATTCAGTGTACTCTAACAAACAAAGTATATAACCTTACAAGCATTGCAAAAAGACTGCTTTTTATTTTCTCATACCAAATTTATTTATCCAAAGCCAACTTCGTATTTTTTTTCACAATATTCCCTCCTCGTATCCGACCGCAATCAATTTTTAACTAGTTCATTCTTCATTTTATACAAATGAACAAAACTTTTACTTTATCAATGGAATTTATTTATTTACTAAATCATATGTTCACCTTTTTAATTTCAACTAGTATCTTTCGATGTACGATTTACCACTGTTACTCATTTATCTTTTCAGGTATGTCTAAATATAACTCGTATTTCAATACTTATTTTCTGAATAAACGTTCCTAGTAATCTTCTAGAACTTTCCGTGAATTCCTTTTTGTAAAATTCAAACATTAACCGCATATAAATCTAATTATATTAATTCTAATAATAAATTCGCCGATAACAAAAAATTTGTTGTTTGATGTTCTTATTTTTTCAAGTTAAACAGTAATTAGTGTTATAGTAAATAAATTCATTTATAATACCTAATACTTTACCTTTTTTGAATTATGCATTTGGATATATACTACTGGGGCACTTGAAGAGAATTTGCAGAAAAGAATATTCCTCATTTACAAACCTGTGTTTTTTTAACACCTTACTTATTCAGTGCTTATTTATTCAAGAAGTATTTATAATGCTCGTCTTGTTACTGTCTCTAAAAGTGGCTTGATAAATACAAGTTCAGGCGGTTATATTAATTCGTTTGTTTATTTCATGAAACAAGAGTTATTTGAAAGCTAAACAACAACTATCAGTTATTTCAGTCAATTAACTTGTGTTTTGTTGGAGTTGATGGTTATCAATCTATTCTATAAAAATTATTAGGTATTGAGGAAAACAACTGCTTATGTTCCTGAATTCATTTCTTCATAACATCGATTATAATCTCTGAAGCAGCTTGTTTCTTGATTCTAAAAACATAACGCAAATATAAGCATTTATTTAGGAAATATTACAGATCACTTTAACTGAACACCGAAGACTGTAGTACTTCAATAATCATCATCTCGAAACCATCAGTGAATATGCAGATGAAACAATTTGCAAAATAAAGTGTCCCAAATAAGCACTTCATATTCATAGCTAATCTAAGTAGTATATGTGTACTTGCGATAAAAAAAAAACATTTTTCTTTAATTATATAGAAATTGAATTTATCATTCATCTTTGTCATTAATTAGGTCGATATGTTAAAATTTCTAACAAGTGTCCGTACACTTAAACCCATTTAAACACAAGACATAGCTAATTCAAATCCATGATTAAAAGTTACAAATTTTGATCAAACAAACAATTATTAGAAAAATTAATTTACATGTTTAAAACATTAATGGTTCGACTCATGAAGACATTAAATCATACATGATGACTAAAATATTGTGAGCAGTTTTATTTTCTTACACTTTTCTGCAAATTAGTTGCATATCTAAACTATTCTCCTTTTAAAGCAACTGGATACAGGTATATCATGACTGTGTTCCATCAATCCGTTCTACAAACACTCTCTTTGCTGTCAATGAGTAGATTTTTATGGTGCCGATGTTCATACTTGAATTATTAAATACAAACATGCCTTTCGTTGATTGTTTGTCTGTAAAGTCACTTGCACAGCTATCGTGTAACTGACTTTTCAACTTATTTTATCAATGAATCTTTTTCACTTCAATCGAAAGCTTAATTTTGCTTTGACAATATTTAGGATATACTTAAGTTTCAAATACTTGTTCTTTATTTCCGATTTTTTCTTACTGTCTCATCCAATCCATAAAAAACAACTATTCACAGCATATGCTGATCAGTAACATTAGAGTTATATGAAATTTCTAACTAGTAAAATCAAATTCATTTAGTATTTTTATTTTTCTCATCTTTTCATGTAAAATTCAATAGGTTCATAGCTTATTCAATGAGACGATAGTAATTTTTCATTAAAATGTTGGCCATTATCGTCATTAGATCAATAGATTTTGTTTATAAAAAACAAGCCTTATTAACTAACGAAATATCACTCACGTACTGGCCGAAAGTTTAGCAGAATTATTAATTTAATGAAGTATATAAATTATTAAATTTTTGCTTTGAATTTCCATTTTAATTTTATTACAAATATATCATAATTATTTTGTTCAGTAAAACTAACTTATGTATTCGGAAAATAATTCCAGAATACATGCTCATCTATAGGCAGTATCAAGTTACGTATAAAGGATTGATAGATGATTTAAAATTGTTTGAAATCAAATAGTTGTAGAATTATGTTAGGATTACAACAGTATGAAGCATCAGTTACTTGCCTACCGCTACTTAGGCCTGTTCACCCCAAATCGAGCATATGCCACCGACTAGTATTCTCCAACCAACTCATCAGTGAGAAACCATTAATTCTCTGAAAGAGGAGTAGGACGGCCTATTGAAGTATGAACAACGTTTCCAAGGTCAATCCCACTGAGTTCCTATTGTATCAAATTCTTAGTTAGACGGTTACTCGAAAACACTAAATAAAAGTTTGTTACTACATACGATGTAGAATTCAAAGTATTAAGTAGGTTCGTTAATGTATGACAGTTATCTCACCAAGTTTCTATAACACTTGTAAAAATAATGTTCACCTTACATTTACAATTACCCTTAAACATATATCGTGTCAGTTTTAGACTGCTTATTTAACTGAAAACTCCTAAATTTGAAATCAGTTACAACAGTCCTATAAACCTTAAATAGTTGTCATACAGTATTTATAACATAAAAATATCGGAATGTCGTATTTGTTACAATAAATCTTTGTTTCTTTTAAACACTTTATAAATAGTATTTATAAATAGTAAATGTATGTACGTGAAAGAACGAAATTTACGACCCCTTTGTTGGGTATGGTTTTTCCTAATTAAACTACATGTTTAGCTTCCATTTTTATATAGAAATAGGCCTTACCAAACTAAACCTAAACTTTTCACATAACATTCTCTAAAAAGGTCAGTAACCTTACTTATAATTATTATCGAGTGTTATGAGAATTGTTGAATTCGAAACTTTACGTTGGTGACCGAATCTGGCTAGGCAACTACCTAAGAACCAGGAAGAACTGGGTGAGCGTTTCGTCCTAAAGTATGACTTATTAGTAATGCAGCCACCAGGAATATAACTCAGAATCTTCGGAGCTCTCGGGGAAAGCTTTAAATTCATGCCAATGTTTCAACTTTCATTAGCTCAAATATCTAACTTCGATCATCTGTTATCATTGGTGATATCGACCTTACTATCGGCACGGCTGGACTCCATTGGTCGCGGCATCTCACTAGAACTCCTGCAATTACATCTGAGATTTAATCTTTGGTAACCATACGTTGATCACTACAACGAAGCCTTGTGAGGGTCGATAAAATTTGAAGTTCCACATCATATAAGTGTTGATAATGCGAACCTGAAGTGAATAAAATATTTATTCAATGTAGTAAATCGTGTGCAAGTGAAAAATTGTCAGTTTTATAAATATAAAATATGATGATGACGAATGTTATTTGATGCAGTTAGTGGTAACAGATTTTATTTAGATGTGGACAAACTAACCTTTAGTAATCGGGAAAAACTAACTGGTTAGCTTTGAGCACATAGAGAAAGACCTGGAGCTTATTGCCGAGAACCATTTTGAATTCGTAAGGTTTCCTAGTATCTCGAAGAAGAGTCATATTAAACTTCTTTGATGCTGTTCACCCAGCTTTCCAGCGCCTCTCGAACTTTACTTCCATGCAGGCTACCAGCAAGCCATAATCTGAAGCTTTGTTGGCTCTTCGCTTTGTTCTAACCTCCTACATGGTCCTTCTGAAGATCTATTTGATTCAAATGTGATCGATTTGGTCCTTGCAGTGTGATCCGGTGAAATCTATATCACTTTGTATATGCGCTTGTTTGAAAATATGGTGCCACCTTTAACCATTCTGTTTTAAGGCATGTGGGTTCGTGAATCTCTCAGCATTTCCGTTCCTTTCTCCCATTACATGTTGTGGCCCATTCGAACCTTGGAATCTAGGTCGAATCCCTTTCAGAGCATTTCTCGACGACCGACTGCAGCTTCTCATAAAATTGGTCCTTATCGTCTTTATTGTGATCTTTGGTGGGCGCATAACACCAGATGACACTCACTGCAATCCCCAGTTTATTCGTTTTGAAGGATGCCTTGATGATCCTGTGTCCGCCATATTCCCACTATATAAGTGCCTTGAGTGCTTGTTTGTACATCATCATTGCAACTCCCTGTGTGTGTGTTAGGCATTCTCTTCCCTCATGACCAGACTGTAACAGTATTCCTCTTGAAGCTTGTCTTAGTTGTCCAAGCTGCGTCCAATACATTTCACGGATTCCAAGCACCTCTAGGTTGTTTCTTTTCATCTCTGCAGCAATTTAGAACAGTCTTTTGGTCTCCCACATTGTCCGAACATTCCACGTACCTAAAAGTATGGTTGGTCTGATTGTTAGAACAGGCATCGACCCCCTGACTTCCGGAAGAACTCAACTAACATCATGAGACTTCATAACTCCTTTAAGTGAAGTACTTCTAACTCCTACGGCAGAGTTTATATGGTTTGAATTATATTTTCTGGCTAGCGCTTTCTTAGCAAGCTGTTTTTCTGCGGGATGTGGTCGCTAACTCTATGCCCAACCCTGCTCCTTTATCCGGGCTTAGAACCGGCAGTAGCTCCAAAAGGGTCACTAAGTGGAGTTAAAATATTTAGGATTATACAGTGAAAAATTTTAATGTCAAGTGATTACTTATATAATTAAAAACTGAGAAGAAATATGAAGAGAAAGCTTATAATAAGGATTGATAACAATTATTGCTTTTTTCTTTACCGTAAGTGTTATTATAATGCAGAATTCACTGTACCAATAACGCAATGTTGCAACAAACTTCCTATTTACGTTGCGTCCAAACTGTTGTGATTTTGAACAGATGAGAAATAATTTTTATCGAATATGTGTCAGTAACTTTGACTCACTTTCAATAACTGAATTCTTCTGCAGTTTCAGGTGCTGCGATTATTTTTCTTTCAACCACAATATATTGGATGAGCGACTTCATTGAGTTCACCTCCATTTTTTTCGAAATACAGACTAGAAGCAAAATATATCTAGAAATGCGGTATTCTCGTTTACTTTCTGCAGCATTTAACATGGAAATAAGTCGCAAGCTTTTAAAAAAGCGCGTGTACGCATACAGTTACCATTCATAACGGTTCAGTTTAGACAAATACTAAACATAAAGGTTTATTGAAGTATTTACAAAGTTGAAAAATAGATAACCTAAATTTTTCAACTTCCGTAAATGGTTGTGTAGGCACTTAACTACTTATAAATGTTATAAGTAGAGTAAAATATATGGGAATGTTTTAGTACAATTCTGCCCAAAACTATGATCAATCAATTAACAGGTTTCGCTGACCCTGCCCCTAAGCCTATTTAAAAGGAGCATAAACTATTGAACAGAATGTTTCGTGAACAGGCTCTTTACATTTGTTTCTGGTTGCTGTCATGACAGTTCAGTTGACTGGGGCAACTCGTTAGTCTGAACTAATAATTCACTCATGGGATCATAAAGGTTTAAGAAGTCAGACAACTGACAGATGACTGTAACTGTATTAGAAAATATAGGACATTTTTAAAACATGAACCATCCAGTCAAAACAGTATCACTTTAAGCTAATTTTCATGAATGGCTGTTCAAGATTATAGATCAACTTCACAAAGTAACAATTCATCTTTTACTTCTGTGCAACATAAGAAATACTGTTCTCCTGATTACCAAAATGGAGAAAATAGATTTATTCTTCTCATTGACCTAACTAAGGTATATTTAACAACTTAAAGGAATAAAACAATAAGTCATCAATAATTGGTAGTAGAATTATAATTGGTATATTCTGATAGATTATCTGGTATTTAATAGGGCTATTTTATTTTCCGTTAAATGTTAGTAGAGTGGTAGAAACATATTAGCGTATAGCACCGTTTTGTATTGGAACTACAGTAAAGTCTGTTGACGGCAGTGATATGTATATTCAATGAACTCTGATAGATTATATAATTTTATAGTTGATGAATTAAACCAGGTACCGACATCAAGGCTGGATTTGTAAATAATATCCCATAAGACAAAAGATATCAGATAGTCATCAATGTCAAATTCCTTAGTCATTAATACAGTTTGAAATTAATTAATCGAGTCTACAATTAGGCTACCACTTTCGATAACGGATCCGAGATAATTCCATATGATCTTCATGATAACCTAGATCTAAGTTTTAAGTATATTAAATCAATCACATTATGAAATGGATGGCACTATGCTACACTGCTTACCAAATCACAATCAATAGAATAATTTATATGTAAGACTATTTGAAAGTTATACATTCATTCAGTGTTAACAACACTTTCAGATTCCAGTATGATTGGTGGGAATAGCCAAGTGTAACTGCTGAAACATGATAAACCCAACTTATCTCAATTCAGATTGCGCACAACACATAAATCAATGAATTTTCGTTCTTATATCCTTCTTCAAAATAAACTACTCAACAGGTCATTTTATTAGTGTTTCACTAAACAATAACCATATATGCTGTGCACAGATATCATCCTATGTCTCCAGGTTTCTAATGCTGGTCTACCATTGATCGGTTGATGATTTCAATAATAAAAAAATCAACACACCACAACCTCATACTGAGAATCAGCTAAATGTGTAATAAAAAGTGAAACTAATGTAATATGGTTAGTTTGGTCCAGATACTGAAAGTTCCTTATCTTAGAACTAAAATACATGGTACTTAGCTACATTTCAGTCAATGAGCTGCTGTTAATCGACTAACCATTCAACAAAAATTTAGACGAAACTTATTTGATCAATCAAGAAAACTGTACACCTGTTTTGGTAATAGCCACATCGAAAATAGACTAATTGCTTTTTACTAAAATCCAACAATTTTAAGGCACTAAATTTTTCACGATATACATCAAAATTTGAAATCATCTAAGCTGATTAGGTTGATCAAATGATTTGACATACTATTAAATTAGATTAGATGTTTTGGTGTCTACGAAACAAGAAAAAATTACTCTATAAAATCCTCTGCTTCTACCAACTTGAACTGGATCTGCTCTTGATGAAAGCAAGTACATTCAATGAAGTCATTAGGAGTTATTTCCTGTACTTCCATAAATAACCGATATCCTAATTCCTATAGATTTATTTAAACCTACTACTCTTTGATTACAGACTCTTTTGTAGATAACTTTGTCACATATACAGTGACTCCAATGACGACGTCTCATTTATAACACTCACATGTGATACAACTCTGTGAATAATGAAAATGTTAACAGAAAATTTACTGATTGTGTGGATTCTGAAACCTGACACAATATTCACTGTAAGTCACAGAAGAGATAACTTTCTCTGAATTAGTGACGTACATGTAAACACGCAAAAAATGACTACTTATCCCATCGATTTCTTTCTTTATGTCACTGGAAAATCTTTATTAAGAGATGCTGTTTATTCAAACCGATTTTAAGACTAGATGATACTAGATTTTCTACTGAATAATCACTATTATTATTATTACTATTATTATTATTATTATTATTATTATTATTATTATTATTATTTTATAATATCTTATAAAATGAATGACTAAGATGAGAAATAACGTATCTGATCTGATGACCGAAACAGATCAACTACCCACCAGCAACTCTCTAGTTCAACATTTATTAAGAGTGTGAGGGATTATAAGTGGTTTTCGATTCTTCCTAATGTCCTGAAGTTTATAAATAACTTCAAGCAAGGAAGAGCAGCAGTTCTTGACAAACTATGTTTAAAGACCCTTATTTCGACTTAGATTTTCCGATCGACTAGCCTTCATGATGACCACACAAAATATTCACCTAGATACATTCTACTAATTTAATAGTTCTTTATTGCTTATAACAAAGAAATTTGGTAATTATAAATAAAAAGGAGGATAGTGTCTCGGTAAAAAAAATAAGTAGACTTTTCCAGCTGTTCACAGTTGTTATTGATTCTTTTTATGCCTGCAACCAAATCTCAGTCCAATGGGTTCTTTCGTATAACTCTTTTCTTTCGGCATTGAGCATCCCAGTTAGGGACCCGTCTCCTGACGCAGTTTGGTGAATTCCTCAATATATGTCCGACCCACCTCCAACATCTAATTTCTTACTCAGTGATAAGCAGTTTTTTCCCTCTCAAAGTAGGTTGCTAGTGACGGTGCTTGACCGACTAATCTGAAGTATGTTGCGTAGACAGATGTTAATGAACACCTTTTCCTTTCGAGTAATGGTTTTCAGTGTTTTTCAAGTTCCCACTCCGTACAATAGAATTGTCTCTACGTTCGTAATGAAAATTGTGCCTTTGGTGCTTGTTGGCAGTTTTTCCGAGTTCCAGATGTTCTACAATTGTGGAAGTACTTCTATCGCTTTGATAATCCGTGTCTTTAAATGTGCATTAGATTCACCTTGTTTGTTGAGACCATCGCCCACGTATATAAAGGTTTCCACATCCCCCCCAGTCAAGTGTGATTTGATTGGTTCATATTGTGTTGCATTGGATGATCTTACATTTTGCCTTGTGTATGTTTAGATCTAGAACTACTACTACTACTACTAACAGAGGCCGCTACATTTGTAGTCATCATCTGCAATTGTTGTTGAATGTAGGATAGAAGAGCTAGATCATCTGCAAAGTCCAGATCGTCTAGTTGAATCCTAGCTGCACACAGTATCCCTTACTTCCCCTGAGATTTTGACATCTTCATAATCCATTCGACCATCAGAAGCAAGAGATGTGGTGACAGTAATCAACCTTGTTCGACACCAATCTTCATTGGGAATGAGTCTGTGAGGTTTCCTCCATGCACGATTTTGCTGTGTAATCCTTTGTAAGAATTACACTGCAGTGCCGAAGAAGCTTCTTTATTCCATTTTACCATTGTCTTCGATGATAGTTTCCTCTTCTTTGAGCACATAGCGAAAGACCTGGAGCTTATTGCCGAGAGCCATTTTGAATTCGTAAAGTTTCCTAGTATACCGAAGAAGAGCCATATTAAACTTTTGTGACGCTATTCACCAAGCTTTCCAGTGCTTCTCGAACTTTACTTTCCATGTAGGCTACCACCAAGTGATGATCTGAAGCCCTGTCAGCTCCTCTCTTCGTTCTAACCTCCTTCATGGTCTCTCTGCAGATCCAATGTTAGAAGGGGCATCGGCACTATGACTTCCTAACGGATTCGGCTTTCACGATGAGGCGTTATAACTCTTTTAATTTAAGACCTTCTAACTGCCAATGAAAATATGGAATGGTATGAATTATTTTTTCTAGTTAGCGCGTTGTTTGGCAAGTTTTTTCCTACGGGATATGGTCGCTGACCCCATTCTCAACCCTCCTTTATCCGGGCATGTGACTGGCAGTAACCCTAGAAGGGCTCCAGGCGATAACAATACATAATTAACAGTCTTCTTATTTTCATATTGCTAGCCCATATGATAAGCACAGTGACGAACTCTGTCATATCAAGCATATCATACTGGATAAACCTAGGATGAACTTTGATCAGCCTTCGTCGAAATCTTTGTTGTTATCTTGTCAAAACAGATAATGTTGGAAATTTATTCCTAAACCATCTGGTTTAAATTATATATATATATATGTATATATATATATATATATATATATATATATATATATATATATATATATATATATGTATATATATATATATATATATATGTATATATATATATATATATATGTATATATATATATATATATATATATATATGTATATATATATATATATATATATATATATGTATATATATATATATATATATATATATATATATATAGAGAGAGAGAGAGAGAGTAATGGAATGGTCAGATTATCCCAATGATGTTGATTCTTATAATGAGGTCACAACACACCATAAATCCTTTCCGAATTTTTGTCAACAACAAAGTATTCTTTTTCTGTAGGAAATTTGACATAGCTTCATCCTGATTGGAGGAATTTATTTACGGAAAAATCAATTTTATTTATTGATTGTAATTTTACGGTCAGGGAGAGTAAAAAAGAAAACGCCTAGTGTTTTTAAACCTAGTAATGAATTTCTAAATGTTCGGGATTACAAGCCATGGTTTTAAGAACATAGGATTTGAAATGACTTAGTAAAGTAAAAATCTCCGAGTTTAGTCTTTTATTTGGCTAAACTTTGGAGACAGTGTTTTCAAATTAGAAATGCCGCTATGATATAGTAATCAGACTTCTAAAATGCTCTAAGCCTAAGTTTTTTTCATGCAAAATACCTTTCTTTCCCAATTCGTTATGAAAACCTTGCACATATCATCTCAGAACCGAACATTTAGCTCCCCAAAGCCAATGTATGTCTGTTTATATTGTACTGGAATTACTTAATCAATGATGTTCATTTCCACTTAGATTTTCACCTGGTTAGTGCTTAAGGCAAACTGATATTGAATACCTTAAATGATGCTCGTCAGAGATGATCATATCTTCATTTTTATTTAATTGCTGTGGTGAAATGCTCTTTGCAATAACATTGTCTAAATAACGTTTTCCATCCTGGTCACCTACCCATCAGTCGACATTATCCAGAGGACATAATTCTATTTAAAAAAGAAACTGGAAGAATGGAAAGTCACTTGCCAGTCTTGTTGGTCAGTGAGTCAGTTACAACGTAGAACGTCGTACATGAGTACATAAGTTCAGGTTGCCATTCCGCATCAGCACAGAGACGCAACTATCAGCTCAAGTCACATAGTGGTAGCGAAAATAGAAGTATTGGCAATAATGGAGAAGACTAGGGTACGAAGATATTATTCAAGAAGTATAATTCAGTGAGATAAATTTAGAAACAGTAAGATAGAGATGATGAGGAATAAAGAAGGCAACAATTCGAGAGAACACAATGAATGAATGCACCTGCACAACTGCAAACGTTTCTGAGCTACGTCGTTCAAGGTCTCTAACTATCGGTGACTTTTGTCCAGCGGACACCAACCACTTAGCCTACATATACCAATATGACTCAGTCCTCTTGTCAGTGACTTCATGGATTTCTGCAATTTTTTGATTTGGCCTCCCCTAGATTTCTTCAAACCCACTCCTACATCGCAAAACATAGCTCGACGAGACAGTCGGTGGTTGGACATCTGTAACACGTGTCCCAACCACCTCAACTGATGAAGTTTCACTACTTCATCGAATGATTTGATATCCTTACCTAGCACTCGTTTCCTAATGAAAACACTTCTAAACTCGGTTGTCTCAAAATACACGAGTAATACTTTCAAGACATCTATAATCTAATACTAATAACCTACAAATGTCCACTACTCTTACCGGCCATGTTTCGCATCCGTACAGTAGAAAGGAGAGAACTGCACAGTACAATCGTCCTTTAGTCAGAAAATGGATATCTCGTCTACGCCATAAATGATACAGGTTGGCAAAAGCTAATCTATCCTTCTGTATCCGTCAGTCACCAGGCCATCATCACTGATGAGACTCCCAAGATAAGTGAAGCGGTCTACACGTTCGACTACTTCACTCCCTATCACTAGTTCAGGTGCCGATGAAACCCAATCTCGAAGCAACATTTTGCATTTCGACGGGGAAAACCGCATCCCGGACATGCTTGCATTGTTGCTCAACCTGGTCAGAAGACTCTGCATTTCGTCAGCGTCTTCACCAAGTAGGACTATGTCATCGGCAAATTCTACATCCATAAGCGATCCTCCTGGTAATAGGTCTACTCCTGAAAATTCAGACGAGGATAAGGTTATTTCTAAGAGCATGTCTATGATAAAATTAAACAAGAATGGAGAAAGTGGACATCCCTGACGGACACCACTTGAAGTAAACAATTCCGATGACAGTTCGCCATCATATCTCACTCGACCAGTGGTGTTTGAGTAGAGAGCTTGTATGAGGTTAATGTACTTCTCTGGTACACCTTTCGATGACAGACACTACCACAGAACCTCACGATCAACAGAGTCGAATGCCGCCTTTAGGTCCAGGAAGACAACTATTGTAGGACGTCTACATGTGTGTCTGTGTTCCAGGACCTGTCGTAGTGTGAAGATGTGGTCGGTAAAGCCCCATTCAGGTCTGAAACCAGACTGGTTTTCTCGAGTCTGCTCTTCACGAGCTTTCGTTAAGCGTCGAAGTATTATTGAGGCCAATATTTTAGATACTATATTAGTTAGACTTATTCCTCTGTGATTGTCACAAGAAGACTTTTGTCCTTTCTTATAGATTGGGAAAATCAAGGATTGGGACCAGTCAGATGGGATTACGCCATTTTTCACATTCTACCTAAGATCTCAGTCAATCTAGCTGCTAAAACTGGACCACCATCCTTGAAAATCTCAGGGGTCAATCTATCAGGACTCGCTGCTCGCCCTCGCTTCAGATTTCCTATCGCTTTCTCAGCTTCATAAAAACTAGGACTTATTTCGGTTTCCCATTCAGGATGGCTGGAGATCGTGGGTAACCGAAGTGTGGCTGAAGGCCAGTTGAACTGATCTCTGAATTGTTCTGCCCATCGATCCAATCTCCTGGATTGAGAATAAATAATAGGACCACCCTTTTCTGAGATACTTTCGCTCACAGAAGTATTCCTAATACCACTTTCCTTGATGAGTCTGAATAGTTGCCTACTATCGCTTATCGCTGCTGCCTTTTCCATCTTTTTCGCTCTCGCTACCCATCACTGTTCATGATCATTGCGTAGGCTTTTTTATCAGCCTACGCTTAAGCTGACTTCGCTCTTCGTCATGTTCAGAACCAGGTAGGATGAGTTTCCGAGCGTCTATCAGTTCGGTGGATGCTACTGAGATCCACGGCTTCTCCCTGGCCCAATAATTTTCCTTACTAGCAGATATCACTGCTGGTTCCACTGCTTTTTGGATATCGTTCCAAGCTGCCTCCGGATGGGAATCACTTACATGGTGGCAAGTGTTTTTCTAGTTGCTCCTGAGATATATTCTTAACTCTGTTATCAGTAATTAGGATCCTAAGAGGTTTCTTGCTGCGTCTTTCTCAAGTCCCTTAAGACGCAAACTAATACGCGCTCGCACTATGGCATGATCTGAATTCGGACAGCGCAGTATTGACTATCTACTGGGATCCAGTCAAGGAGAGCTAGTTCTGCTCTAGGACTCAATGCTATACCTACACCAGCAAGACCTCGCGAAGCAGCATCAGGGCTTCCAGATGCACGAAGAGTTAATCGAGTCGCTTCTTTAATTTGACAAGGTGAAATCAAATTACTGGTTTTACTAGGATCCTGTATGCGCGTTTCGGAGACGTAGCATACATCGACTGAGCGAGACTCTAAAGGTTTACCTAAGGAAGCTTGTTGCCCTAGTTGACACAACGTCTGTACATTAAATGCTCCAACATGTGGACTAGAACGAGGTTTCAAGAGACCAGGAATGACGCATCGTGAACTCGCATCGTTTGCATTAGCGGTGCAGTCAGATAAGGGAATGTGAGTAGAGTTAGTTGTGGAGAGAAGAGAGGTACTAGGGGGTGTAGGAAGGATTTGATTTCGACCAATTTGGTCTCGTATGCTGTTACGGGTATGAGGGCGGTTGTCACTTGCTGACTGCCCACACCGTGGAAGGTTGTTTCTTGAGGGACCTGAAAAGAAAGATGGATTAGTGTTGGTGCGTGACCGCAGAGCCCAAGGGACTACTGCTTGAGGCCGGTCACGCACGGCCTTTTTGTGAAACGTTTTTTGAGGATTAGCTCCGCTTTTAAAGGCCCTTAGTGGGCACCCTTACCCAAGGAGACGGAAATCCGTGAGTTAGGGGAGGTGTGACATTTTTAGGGCCGACCTTTTCTAACCCTCCCTTCCTTGTGAGAAGGCAGCATCCCTGCAGATGCTGGTTGTCCGAGGGAAACACCTTACTGCTGTCACACCCCTCTGCGGTCAGCAGTACAACTTCGCCCTCAGACCTTGAGTAGCTGCTTTTAGTCTCATCGTTCTCCAACCGACCTGTCTGGCATGGTGGAACCTTCAGGCATATATGCCCGGCCAATATAGCTCGGTTGGGTCATCACGATAGGCAAGCCCGATCACCACGTCAAGGTTGCAGCTATGGTAGGGTTCGTGAGCTATGTGAGACGTTTCAATAATTTTTGGGTGGTGTTTCTCTCTATTTGAATTTAAAATGTTGCTTCAGGTCTAATTCACATCAACATATAGCCTAAATATATGAAATGAGGGAGTATAGCATATTTTCCACTTTACGTATCTCAGAAACATTAGTAGCCCAAGAAATCTGATGCACAAACAAATGTGATGTTCGCCAAATTATACCAGATATTCTAAAGCAGGATATTATTCCGTCTATCAAAGGGCAAATATACTAAACATTAGTACTCCAAAGGTTAAACATAGAGTATTAAGTAGAAATGGCTGTTCAGTTAGTGAGGTTCTAAACCTTAATCAGATGAGTTGACCTTAACATATATGCGAATGCTCAGGAAAAGAACATTGTGAATTGCTACATTGACTAGAATTAGAAAAAAATAGAAAAAGGAAAAACAAAGTATGCTATCAGCTGACGAAAATACTGACTTGTAGATATACGTAACTCAAGATATTTTCCAGCTGGGACAGATGTAATAAGTGATCGGTAACTTCCGCAAGAAAAACAGTCTGACTGATGCAGTTATAGTCAATCTTCACCAAAGAATCACTCCGTAATTCTACTTCTCGATAATATTGATTCCCATTAAATAAAAAATTAAATGTTTAACTTTCTACTTAAACAGACAGAAAGCACATCAAGGAAGACTATCGAAGATAAACTTAACGATGAAAAAGCCAAAAATAAACTTCAGAAACGACCAGAAAACCATTTAGTCAACTAGGCAAGAGGCCTATCATGTTACAGAAACAAATGATGTGGAAATAGTAGTGATATCCACCAGTAAATCGAA
Source organism: Schistosoma turkestanicum (assembly GCA_944470395.2). Lineage (NCBI taxonomy): Eukaryota > Metazoa > Platyhelminthes > Trematoda > Strigeidida > Schistosomatidae > Schistosoma > Schistosoma turkestanicum. The sequence continues at coordinate 48,605,006 of OX103979.1, forward strand.
TCAAAAAATTAGGAAAATTAAGTCAATTTCTGTCGAATATAATTAACTGAAAGAAGCTCAGAAAGTTATTCCGTCTGCCTATGAACACGATGAAGAGCAAAAGCAGCTTAAACAAAGGTTGAAAATAAGCCTACACAATGATTGTTAATAGTGGAGTATAGCAAAAGCAAAAGTAATTGTGAAGGCAGGTGATAATTAATATAAGACAACCGTTCAGATTAATCAAGGAAACGGATATCGGAAGGTTCACTGTTGACTTCGAGCACACAGATCACATGGTTCTGTATGGTCAATAAGCTGACAAAATTCACAATCTTCGAACCAACTTAAGCAACAGTGCTAGCGTGTTTCCGATGCGATTCTCTCTCTTCAAAGACAAAATGTTGCTGCACGAATAGCTTGCATCAACACCTGGATTATTGAAAGGAAATCAAGTAATCGAGCCTGTCCACTACCCCAAATATCTTCGGAGTCTCATCAGTTCTGACGTCCTACTGCCTCACGAAATCTCGTGACGGATGCAGAACGCTTTATTGGCTTTCGCAAACGTGCGTCACTTGTCGTGTAGGCGAGATATCCGTCTGCTAACCGAACGACCATTATATTATCAAGAAGTTCTCTCCGTCCTACTTTACGGGTGTGAAGTATGCCCAGTACAAATTAATAGTAACGGATATCCTAAAGTTACTAGTATACGACCATAGGTGTCTTTGAAGGATTGTTGTTGTATTTTGAGACAAGTGAGTAAGCAATACCTGGGTTAGGAGTAGGCTGCTAAGTAAGGATGGCAAATCAATTGATGAGGTAGTTAATCTTCATCAACAGCAGTTGTTGGGACATGTGTTACATATGTATAAACACCTACTACCTCGACGGGTGTTTTCTGGTGTGGGAATGAAGTGAAAGTCATGGACGAACGAATTACCACAAGAAATTGATGATAATTGAAATGGACCATGCTAATGGACGTATACTACCTGGTTAGGGTCCGCGTCACAATCGTAACCATTGGTTAGAGACATTGAGTTACATAGGTCAGAATCGTTTACAATGATTCAAGTACCTCCATTCATTGTTGACCCTCAATTTCTAAGCTCCTAACTTCCCTACACTCTTTGTCACTAATTTATGTTTCCTTGAACTGTATCTTCGACTCCTAATCTTTTCCATTAGCAGTAATACCTTTACTAGGTGTATTACTCTGATATTTGATCCGACAATATCATCTTTATAGCAGCTTGAAATGATGTACATGGATACCAAAGTCTACTTTGCACCTAACTAACTACCTTTTCATGTTATCTTATTGGTTTCCTCTTTATCTGAGCTGTTGAGGAATGTGATGAATTCAATTCATTCACATTTAAGTCAGGTTTTATAGCGCATTTAGGTTATTATCCTCCTTTTTACATATTTGCATTTCTAGATTAGTACTTGCCCCGGAATACAGATCACTTGTTAAACCGCTGATTACCATCTATTGTAAATCTATATACCCAAACCGGTTAATCTAAATTGTTATTTTCTCACGTTAATGCTCCTTTGATTGACGATTAATTTACTGATTAACACTTACTCCACATATTATCAGTGATTGGACAGATCTACCTAGAATATAAACAAACATATGGCAACTCAAAGGACGATATGTTTAGCCTAAAATGAACTACTTTATTCAGTTAGCATTAATACGTAAAATACCTATCTTAGCACGTAATTATATGTTCCAATAAATAATAATCCAAATTAAAACGAAATCATGCCCAAGCATTTTACTAGGAGCAAATGAAAATGTAATTATCTTTGTTTTTAAAGTTTGCATAGACGCAATGGCTAGGTGTATTAGCAGTTGAACTCCATTACTCCTCGACTATTTTTAGTTGTATAATTTAGATGACTTATTTAACGAAACAATCTTCAAAGATGACTGAAAATTTTCTTAACAATATTGTTTCAGAAAGCCACTCAAATAACCATGTAACAATTCAGTTACTACTCACCAGGATCATTTAAAGCTTGATCAGAAAGAAGCAAACAGTTAATACCCGTTTAATTTAAAAGTAATATTTCGTTCGTTATCTAAAATTTATATAATTCACACTTTACAATTAAAATGAAGTATTACTGTCTTCTAGTTAAAACATGATAATAATAATAATGATAGTAATAATAATGATAATGATAATAATAATAATAATAATAAATTAGTGAGACGAATCCAACTTTCGAGATACACGAGTGTGGAAGTAAAATAGTCAAATAAATCATGATAAATCACACTACTAATAGTAAACTTTGATTATTTTATCTTTTTCGAAATAAAAATGAGATCAACGAAAATCAAAAGCAATTATAATAACTAATAACCAAGCATGATAGCTTAGAATACCAAACTATTCAATTAAAGAGCTGGCTACTTTCCAATCAAAATATACTGAAAACAAACAAATCACAGATGGGCTAAAAAATAGTATCATCCCATTGATTTAACGATTTTCTATGTGATAAGCAAAAAAGATAATAATGAAACAGAAATTATTAAATGCAAGATTAAGAAAAGAGTATTTCTTTCATTAAAAATGTCCTACTCTAGTACATTTCACCATCTACATTTTTTCTGATAATGTTTACAAATCCAAAAGTATTGTGATAGAAAATGAAACAAGACAACAAAGCAGTGGTAAAACATAAATGATAACACAAAAACAGGATGATGAACTAACTTCGGTATTACAATATTTTTTTCTAATCGTACATCACAAATTATAGTAATAATAGTAATAATAATAATAATAATAATAATAATAATAATAATAATAATAATTACTACCAATGTCATTATCATTAATTTTACAAAAACTACACGATTCAAAGGTTTCACGTGTGTATTAATAATTTCATGAAGCTAAAAATTAAGACAGATAACAAGCATAAATAATTAAATGATTGAGGTTTGACTGGAGCTATTGAATTACATAGATCTTCTGTGCAATGACAATAACGAATTCGCACATCATTTGTTCCAACACGATCAATACAACCCAGATTATCGATAACATTGCTGCATTGACGTACTACACGTCTCTCATGTTCCACTAAATGTAAAACATATACATTACACATAAATATGATTAATTTATAGGTAGTTTTACTAAAAAATAAAGAATAAAATAGATCTTTCCTCAGAAATCAGTCACTAGTCTATCCCGTATTCTTTTTTAGGAAAAAAATAAAACAGATGCACTGACAGTCTAAGAAGTGATCAGTTTAAATTCTGTTTCATTACAGAACATAAGTATTAGAACCTGTATGACGGATTTTCATCTGAGTCATGATAAAATTAAATGGTAATTCTCGGAGTATCTTCATTATCCAAAGGCTGAAAAGTGATGTTAATACAGAAAGAACCACTGTATATGTAATTTAAGTACTTGAATACAATTAACAGCAGACATAATCCATTTCAATCTGTGTAACTACATGCTGTTATTTTTTTTTATAAAAATAACTAAGCATGTGAACATGTAATCAGTTATTGGATATTGACTTTTACAAAATGGTAGAAATTTCGGTCTCTTTAAAGTAATTTACGAGTAAGTCTGTAATAAACTTGTTTTTTAGTCTGTTTTATATAAACCATCAGGTGGAATTTAATGTACTCATGATAAAACTCATGAACTATGATAATCAACTTCTTTAACCACCAGAAAGTTAATTGATAGTTTGACCAATTTTGTTTCGCCAAAACCTTTTCCAAAATTTTTAATCGCTGAAAAATTCGCATTATCTTACAACAAAGACAAGTGCACGAAGAGTATTCCTTTCAATGAAGTCTCCTCAAGTTCTACAAATTACCCAGAAAGTGACCAGGTGTAAGGCAAACTAAATCATCTAAAAATTTAACATTGAATTCACCAGTTTTTGTAATACGAACCGTTACTGTTAGGATAAGTAATACAAAATGTGAGCTTGAATAAGGTTATAAGTAAAATGAAATTGAGATTAATGAACGGAAAAAATATGGTTAACATGGGTTAAGATCGATAATAAGGTAATTACGAATCAGGAATCAAATAATATGTAATGACATGAATAAGGTACGAATTAGTGAGTAGTAGTGGATATTAAATAAATTTCTCAGGACGTTCATATTAGTCAGTCTAACATTACCTACTCATATTAGGAAGAAGGTTGAATTCATATGCCACAATTGTAAACAGTGTAATTTGCCTTAAACGTAACCACTTTCTGGATAATTTGTTTGCACATACGAATGCAGAGCTTGAAGAGAACTTATCGAAAAGAATATCTTTCCTTCATATGTTTACCAAACAGTCAACTTTCCAGATCAATGAATGAATGAACTGTGAATTTTACAAAATCTTGGAAGCAAATCTCTAAAAATTAAAACATCAGTAAAACCATAAAATAATGTCTTTATGGTAAAATATGGAGTTTACTGTTGCCCTACGTATATTTTCTTTTTCTACTACTGTCTAACGGAAGTGATAAATGGTCAGTCAAAACTACTGATGTAATCTTGCCTATGACGCCAACTAAATCATTTAATTTCGTCATTTGCAAAACAAGTAAGTTATTGACTGCCTTCTTTTCCATGTCTTCTCGTCTTGAAACCACATTGATCACGTCAAGCGTTTCAATCTCCATTCTCCTCTATTGCAGAAACGTCTAGGCAACGTTACGCTACACACTACTTATATGACACGAGTGAGTAGCATCCGCTACTATGGAACTTAAATTTGGGGAATTCGCTCGCGTTCCTAGGCTAACTTTGTTAAATTAATATCTATACAATCTGTCGGATTTGTAAACCAATCCAATACACCCTGAAGAAGGTTGATAACACAGTTTGTGTTTGATCAGTTTTAACTTCGTGAAAACAGGAGTAATTTTAATTTCAATGAATAGAATTTTATCTTCAACACAACATTCTTAAAATTGATAAAATACACGAATGAAACTTGATCACAATTTTGTATGAAAATTATCCCATTAGTTTAACAGGAGAAAATCTGTCAGTCAGTCATAATACAAGACATACGTATGTACATCGATTCAAGCTGCTATAAAGATGATATTGTCGGATCAAATATCAGAGTAATACACCTAGTAAAGGTATTACTGCTAATGGAAAATATTAGGAGTCGAAGATACAGTTCAAGGAAACATAAATTAGTGACAAAGAGTGTAGGGAAGTTAGGAGCTTAGAAATTGAGGGTCGACAATGAATGGAGGTACTTGAATAATTGTAAACGATTTTGACCTATGTAACTCAATGTCTCTAACCAATGGTTACGATTGTGACGCGGACCCTAACCAGGTAGTATACACCTGCCAATATGGCTCAGTCTGATTGTAAATGACAAGACTAGCTCTAATGAAGATACAAACATTAGTGATTGGTTTTCAGATAATCTTACTGCCACTCAAAATACTATTCAGCTAGTTAAACAGCAGATACAGAAACTCAGTTTTCTCTAAGAAAATAAATAAGAAAGAAACGACAATAAAGATAAGGTTATGGGGATAACTGACTACGAATTAGGGCAAGTCATGATAAAATTAATTCTTGATTAGCAGACAACCTTATCACAATAATTTAAAACTTATAACACAACGAACTGCAGTTCGATTTACTTACAATTATGCAGAGTTCAAAATATCGCTTCTGGAACTCAATCATATGCAAATTTTGTACCATATTTAACTTATTACAGATAAATAATGCAACTCAATATAACTAAAAACTGCTAGAATATACTCAGCTTTCAATATTTCAATTTAAGTAACCCCGAAAATTCAATCGCAAGTCACCACGGTATATCAAATATTTGGATGAGATGTTTCAGTACAAATTTATATGCTTAATAAGTTAAATTTTGATCACGTACTAAGAATCTCTTTACTGTCTGATTAGACGTTGATTACATTGATTACTCAAATACTCAGTTGAGAGGACTTCGATTCTTGAAAAAATATCAAAAGCAGCTTTAAAAAATCACGAGTAATAACAGCCAAGATAAGACTGTACCAAGTACCATAATTGGTGAATTTCTTACTCAAATAAAGTTATTTAGTTTCTTTCGTATGAGCTTACGATAAATGTCGTTGAAACCAATTTGTGTTTTAGGTGCGCTATACTGAATTAGAAAAATATACGATAACCTAGACTAGTAAATTTAAGAAATCCTATAAAGCGGTTAGAAAGCATACATAAAAAATTAGTAACGGCAGTTCGTATCATATAATCGCATATCCTCTTTTATTTAAGGATCAAATAATATGATACTAAACATCAAAAGGTTTTTGTTGTGAACTAATGCCAGTTGGACGATTACTGTACACCACAAATCAACTACTTCTAGCCTAAAAAGTGACACTAATTTCCTGTCGTTACTGCATTTCACTTACCGACTTGATCGATTTTACGACAACTGATTGGTTTGGATGCATCAATTCCAGGATACTTTGAACAATTTGTTATGAATGTAAATTGATCCCATGGTTCACACAATTGGCCATCAAGATAGGAATTGCAGACCACGCATTGGATACCAAATACTGAAAAAGAGAATATATCTTCAAATCACCTTTTGGATTGTATTAAATTTTCTTACTAAGGATCATAAATTCATAACTTCAAATAAGTATACTGTAATAACATTCCACGCGATCGATAATAAACGATGTTAAATTTTAAATGAATATCGTCCAAATCGTAAACCAATAGGTTATATGAAACCGTAAAACAAAGTTAATCCCGTCATATTAATACTTTTATATGTGAGTTGACATGACAACAACAGTTTATACCACATGTACGGAAGTTAAGAATTAATGACAATTAATCTTCCAAACGCTCTTTTACTTAAACTCAATTGCCCATGTTCAAAATTTTCATCGAATAAATTTCCTAAAACGATTATCCATTGGACCCGTGTGAAAAGTTATGTGGTAGAAGCGACCTTACCGAGAACAGTAATACCTAACCAGCTAAAGAGTGAAGGCTATTCATATACTTAATACTAAACGGAGTATGGAATAAGACTGAGTTATTCACCTTCAAACATAAACTGTCCTTTTGACGGATAAGTAACTAAAAACAGATAGGAACCTACACACTGAATTATAAAGTGTACTCAAGTCAGGAGTGTTTGATTATGTAATTCAGTTGAAAATATCTTTCCAGTCACGCATGTCACTGAAACAAGGGATATGTTTTTGGTTGAGTACTTGGTTACTGTGACTCCAATTGTTAACACAACAACTGTTAGTGGCTGAAATATCTAGATTGTAATGACGCATGCGATGTTACACAACTATGTACCCATTAGACTTAAAACTTAAAGTCGGATAAATGAAGGAAAATATTACCATCTTTTTAACCGGGAAGATTACGATACCAACAAGAACACAATTTTAATGAACTATTATTCATTTTCAAAATGAATATTTAAGTCTCTTCACTCATATAAAACCGATTACGAATCTAAATGATTCTGTCCCAAAAAGAATTAACTAAGACCGTCATATAGGAATAGTCTAATGTTAATACTTCAAACTTAAACTTATTTACAGTTAAAAACAGCAAACTAGTTCTCTGTACGTTCAATTTAAACGCCTTACATACTGCTTTTCGGCTAATAAGTTTCGGCCAAATTCAGCATAACATAAGGAACTTGTCACAAAGTACAGCATATTGTGCGGAGATATTTCCATGAATTTAGATTCCTGATAAATATACATTTATGGCACATCAGATCTATATAATAACCCACAAAAGACCTAGGAACAATATCGTCTTAAACTATCCTCAACTTCCGAGGACATTAAATTTTAAATGATATATTATATAAATCACTTAATAACACTAGTAAATACCTACTTCTGGTACACGTAGTGCATATAAAAGTCACTTAAGTTTCGACAGTACCTGCTGCCTTGATGTGGTGGTTGGGGTTACCCACTGTGATGACTTGACCGAACTACATTGGCCGGAACACATGCTTCTTTAGGTTCTACCATGCTAGTCAGGTAGATTGGAGAACGGTAAATATAAAAGCAGCAACATAAGACCAGAGGGATAAGTCATACTGCTGACTGTAGAGGGATGTAACTGTAGTGAAGTGTTTCCTTCAGGCAACCAGCATCTGCAGCGATATTACCTTCTTACAATGGAAGAAAGAGGTTACAAAAGATCAACCCTGATACTACCATAGCATACATAGACCCACAAATTTTCGTCTTCAGTGGTAAGGTTTTTATAAGTGCAGAACCAATTCATCAGGAACAAGCCATCAAAAGACAGTACGTGACATGCCACAAGCAGTTGTCCCTTGGCTCAGTGGTTACGATTACTACAAACCCCGTTTCCCTTTCAATTTCTTCAATAAGAAATGCCTTTTCACAGTATCCTGAGTCGGGAAGAGAGAGTTGCCCTCATAACCCTGACAGAAGTCCAGATCACTATCAAATCTCCACCTCAAATCTTAATAGCCCCACAACTAAGCCTTCCTGTACATCGCCACCACACGCGATGCTACTGCTAATGATTCAGTCCAAGTAATATTATTCCCAGTCGCCTGAAACCATACTCTAAACAATATGCTTCAGCCAAGTGTTTGAATCAGATTTCCGAGTGGACCCCAATAGAGAGTCACTTGTCGGTTGTCTCTCACTGACTGCAACTCGGATAAACTAAAATATGAATTTTATAGAAAGTTTTCAAATTTCCTTTATAAAGATAAACGCCAAATAACAGGTGTGTGATTTCAATACACGCGTAAGCAAACTAAACAAAAGCAAAATCACCTAGTCAGATCTAACAATGTATCAGCTCAGTGAATAGATAACAGCGATGGTCTAGTGTTACGATACTCCGAAAAAAGTTAATTTACAGCAGCTTGAAATGATATCTACAGGAACAAAAAACACAAGGCTCTGGATGGTCAATAAGCTGACAAAATTCACAATCTTCGAACCAACTTAAGCAACAGTGCTAGCGTGTTTCCGATGCGATTCTCTCTCTTCAAAGACAAAATGTTGCTGCACGAATAGCTTGCATCAACACCTGGATTATTGAAAGGAAATCAAGTAATCGAGCCTGTTCACTACCTCAAATGTCTTCGGAGTCTCATCAGTCCTGATGTCCTGCTGCCTCACGTAATCTCGTGACGGATGCAGAACGCTCCATTGGCTTTCGCAATCCAGGACCTGTCGTAGTGTGAAGACGTGGTCTATACAGACACGTCCGGGTCTGAAACCATCCTGGTTTTTTATAGTCTGCTCTTGACCAGCTCTAGTTAGGCGTCTAAGGATTATTGAGGCTAAAAATTTAGAAACCATATTAGTTAGACTTATTCCCCTGTGACTGTCTCAAGAAGACTTTTGTCCTTTCGTATAAACTGGGACAGTTAGGGATCGGTCTTCATGAGATTTGATTCATGAGGTCATGAAAATTATTTGGAATTCGCGGAAAATTACTGGTACTTTATCATGAATGGATTTTATCTAAATGTTATAACGTTGTATAGTTTAACCTAAGAAAGTATTGGGATTTATTAGACACTAGTAACAAGCAAAGGTAATTGAGTAACTTATTGATGTATTCACAATAAAGCCACGTCTATTTTCATTTCCAAAATAGAGCAACTAAAAAAATAGAATACTAACCTGATTTCTGTTGTAAAATACATAGGGAAATGACTATTAGTCCCAACGACATGTAGCGGACGAAACACAAGGTCGATCCCATCGCATTAATCGCTGCCTCGTATGTAAATAAAATAATTTATTCAATGCACAGCTTAAAAAATTAAGAAATTCTGATCCCAAACGTCATTCGTTTTAGCAGAAGACTGAACAAACTAGTGATTGGCTAACAAAGATTTTTGTTTTTCGTCTTAGGTATTATCCAATCAAATTTTCAGGAGTTGGTAAGTTTGGCTAATGACCTTGACGTCAGCCCATAAATTTAACTAGGCCTGTATACGTAGGCTGGAATCGCATCGCTCCACCCAACGAAAAACGTTGGTAGCTTGACGTATTTAGGTTTTATGGCAAGCCGTGTCAAGCCTTAGTACTGGACAGACACAAATTATTTTTTATAGCTTACGCGTTTGTGTTTATTACCAAACGCTACATTCACTGCAACGATTTATATAATTGCAGAATAAATTGAGATTTTAGGGAAATACATTTACAGATATTTCAGCAGTTGGGACATACATACACTCAGTGCGAATCGGTCTAATAAATAGAAAATAAACCAGCAGACGTATCAAAATCGTTTGATAAATAACTATCAGCACAATCAGAAAATGAACTAGGCCTTTGAATTAAGTATAGATCTATCATCCACGACAATATCCGAATTATACAAATTGTTAATTATAACTCATGTTCATATCATATCATTGGTATGATTTAATTTGGAAAATGATTAACACAAAAACAATAATAAATGAATCGTGTAAAATTCTCAATCACACTACAACATAGTTGACAATTTCCGGTTCTTCAAATTATTCAAAAAGTAACCAGGTCTAAAACAAACTACATTGTCTTAAACTTTAACATTTGAATTCATCATTCTTTGTATTATAAATCGTTACTATTAGGATGATTAATATAAAGTCTTAACTTGATTAAAGTTAAGCATAAATTGAAATTTTATTATCTAAGATATGGATTAGATAGGATAAAAGAATTATTAACGCAGTTAATAAATCGAATATCTAGTGAAGATTATTTAAAATTGATCATATGTTCAGAATAGGATTAGTGATGTTAAACCAATTACAATAATGGTTAAAAATAATAGCAGTAATAGTAACATCTAGACGCCCAATTACTCAGTTCTTAAAAATGAGCATTATTAGTGGCCGTTAGATATGAACTTTTAGGGAAGACTGATCAAATTTCCAATTAAAAATATGATCATAATTTCAGTAACCCAAATAATCACTAAAGAAACCCAAAGGAATCAAACATAATTTGTTCTGAAGGTGCATAACGCATTACACCCGGTTCTCTAAAATTTCACATCCCTTATGAACGGATGACATGTAAGTACAGCCTTCTGGAACTTATATACAGTTCTACTGGACTTGACAATTCGTCTTATCGCTCATTCTAAGCTACTACCGATGGCGACAGCAATATTGTGTAATCCGATAGAACCTGTTTACATTTTATATAAGTAACTTAGAAATGTTCATTTATAACCGACAAAATGTCATGGTTGAATGGATATGATTTTAAAATTAGTCGATCATTGGGTAGTGACTAATGCCACATATGAGAATCCCAGTACTGATAGGATGCTATCGATCAGGTTGCAACGTAACCATCAATCAAAGTGACTCGATATTGACATATTCACATAAATCAGATCCATCACACCCGCATCAATTACATCTATATAAAGACCATAGAGCAGGAGAGAAAAAATGAGTTGACATTGCTTGAGATCATCACTTCGTGGTTGTGGTGGCCGATTTCGACGTGTCCTTAATCTTCGTGATCAGCTCGTCCAGACAACCGTTTTTAACTAACGTCTGACGGTTTATAAATCAGAAAGTGAACACAAAGTGTTGAATCCGTTCATTTTTGACACACCACAAATAGACCAGCAGACTACAAGCGCTATAAGATAAAATCGTTATGCGTGCGCCGGAAAGCGGGCAAGCGAGTGAATAGGCGAATGAACGGATGAAGCGATGTGGAGAAGGCTAGTAAACCAATTCCAAGAGATAAAGCATAACTAAGAATTTATAGTCAGACAAAAATCAAACATGTGTTAACGAGATAGACATGTACACACATGAATAAGAGCGACAAATAGTTGACAAGGTAAAAAGACAAGCGGGACAAGTCACGTGAGCCATACTAACCAGACGATAGTAAGAACGAATGGTACGTATAAATTGTTGCTATACAAACGGCTTGGTCAAATAAATTAATCCAAAGGGCTTAACCAAATTAAATGCAAGCGAACTGGAATATATGAGGAGGCCCTACATGGTGACCAAGATGAAAATGAAGGAGAACTGGACAGCTAGTCGAACAGCACCACAATATTTTTATACGACTCTTATTCGGTATATAAATAAACGCAAGGAATACAATTGAAGTTAGGGGAATATAAGGGCAATCGTCAGTCAGTCACAATGTAGAACTTCGTAATTAAGTACATAAGTTCAAGTTGCAATACCGTATTAGCACAGAGACGCAACTGTCAGCTCAAATCCAATAGTGGTAGAGATAGTAGAAGTATTATCAGTAATGGAGAAAATTAGGCTTCGAAGATATGATTCGAGAGTCAGTCAGTCAGTCAGTTGCAACGTAGAACTTCGTACGTAAGTACATAAGTTCATGTCGCCATACCACATCAGCACAGAGATATAATTGTCAATTCAAATCCAATAGTAGAAGAGGTAGTAAAGGTATTAGAAGTAATCAGAAAGGTTAGAATTAGAAGATATTATTCACGAAGTATGATTCAATGAGATAAGTTTAGAAAGTAAAAACTAGAGGTGTTGTAGAACTCAGAAGATTAGGATTTGAGAAAACACAAAGAATAAATGCACTGGCGCCATTGCGAACGATTTTGAGCCATGTCATTCAAGGTCTCTAGCCATCGATTATTATCATCTCGCGGACCCCAACCAGGTAGTCGACAATTACCGACATGGCTAAGTCCACTAGTCAATGACTTCATGGATTTCTGCCATGTTTTGGTCTGGCCGCCCCTAGCTTTCTTCCAACCTATTCCTACACTACAAAACAAAGCTCGACGAGGCAGTCGGTGATTAGGCATACGCAACACGTGTCCCAACCACCTCAACTGATGAAGTTTCACCACTTCATCGATTGATCTGCCATTCTTACCTAGCACCCGATTCCTAATAACAGCGTTGCTCACTCGGTTGTCCCACGATATACGAGCAATGCTTCGAAGACATCTATGATCGAAAACCAATAACCGACGAGTATCTTCAACTCTCATTGGCCGTGTTTCACAGCCATAAAGTAAGACGGAGCGAACCACTGCGCAGTACACTCGTCCTTTAGTCAGCAAACGGATATCTCGCCTACGCCATAAGTGACGCAGGTTGGCAAAAGCCAATCGAGCCTTCAGTATCCGTGCCGAGATTTCGTCAGTCACCAGGCCATCGGCACTGATGAGACTCCCAAGATAAGTGAAGCGGTCTACACGTTCGACCACTTCACTCCCTATCACTAGTTCAGGTGCCGATGCAACCCAATCTTGAAGCAACATTTTGCATTTCTACGGGGAAAACCGCATCCCGAACATGCTCGCATTGTTGTTTAGGGTAGTCAGAAGACTCTGCATTTTGTCAGCGTCTTCACCAAGTAGGACTATGTCATCGGCATATTCTAAGTCAATAAGCGAGCCACCTGGTAAAAGGTCTACTCCAGAAAATTCAGACGAGAATAAGGTTATTTCTAGGAGCATGTCTATGATAAAATTAAACAAGAATGGAGAGAGTGGACATCCCTGACGGACACCACTTGATGTAGAGAATTCCGGTGACAGTTCGCCATAAGCTCTCACTCGACCAGTGGTGTTTGAGTAGAGAGCTTGTATGAGGTTGATGTACTTCTTTGGTACACCTTTCAATGACAGACACTGCCACAGAACCTCACGATCCACTGAGTCAAATGCCGCCTTAAGGTCCAGGAAAACAACTATTGTAGGACGCCTAAATGTGTGTCTGTGTTCCAGGACCTGTCTGAGTGTGAAAATGTGGTCTATACAACCACGTCCAGGTCGAAAACCAGATTGGTTTTCTCGAGTCTGCTCTTCACGAGCTTTCTTTAAGCGTCGAAGTATTATTGAGGCCAATATTTTAGATACTATATTAGTTAGACTTATTCCTCTGTGATTGTCACAAGAAGACTTCTGTCCTTTCTTATAGATTGGGACAATCAGTGATTGAGACCAGTCGGATGGGATTACGTCCAGTTCCCAGATCCTACCTAAGATTTCAGTCAATCTAGCTGCTAAAACTGGACCACCATCCTTAAATATCTCAGGGGTCAATCTATCAGGACCTGCAGCTCGTCCTCGCTTCAGATTTCCTAAAGCTTTTTCAACTTCATTAAGACTAGGGGGACTTAGGTCGATCTGCCATTCAGGATGACTGGAGATCGTGGGTAACCGAAGAGTGGCTCGAGGCCAGTTGAACTGATCCCTAAAGTGTTCTGCCCATCGATCCAGTCTCCTGGATTGAGAATGAATAATAGTCCCGTCATATTCTGAGATAGTCTCGCTTACACTAGGATTCCTAATACCAGTTTCCTTGATAAGTCGGAAAAGTTGTCTACTGTTGCCTATCGCCGCTGCCTTTTCCATCGCTTTTGCTTTCGCCACCCACCACTGTTCGCGATCGTTACGTAGGCTTTTTATAAGTCTGCGCCTAAGTTGACTTCGTTCTTCATCATGTTCAGAGCCAGGTGGGATGAGTTTTCGGGCATCCATCAGATCGGTGGATGCTACTGAGATCCACGGTTTCATTCTAGCCTTATGGTCAACCTTACTAGCAGATATCACTGCTGTTTCCACAGCCTTTTTGATATCATTCCATCCTGCTTCCGGATGCGAATCGCTTAAATGGTCGCCTAACTGCTTTTCTAGTTGTTCCTGAAATATATTTTTCACCTTATTATCATTAAGCAAAACCCTAAGAGGCTTTCTTACGGTGTCTTTCCTACGCCCAGTAAGCTTCAAACAAATACGCGCTCGCACTAGGGCATGATCTGAATCTAGACATGTGCTCCAGAACGAGCGACAGTCCTCTATCGAACCCCTCCATCGGTGTCTGATGGCAATGTGATCTAGTTGAGTCCAACGTTGAGACGACTTTGGAGGTCGCCAGGTCAACAGATGTTTTTCCTTATGCCTAAAGTTAGTGTTTGCTAGAAATAGTTGGTTTTCTGAGCATACTTGCAACAGACGGTCACCATTGTCTGTTCTCTGAGCCGGGACACCATAACATCCACCTAGGTGTCTCTCTTGCTTACTTATTCTACCTACTTGAGCATTAAAGTCACCAGCCATTATTACTATGTCAGAGCGCCTAGCTTTTTGGAGGAGGTCCGAAAGCTTTCTGTAAAACTCATCCTTAACCTCGTCTGAACTGCATTCAGTGGGGGCATAGGCAGATACGACGAAGAGGCAACGGCGATTGTCCCTATCTTTTCGAGTCCTTACTGTCCCGTTTAGTCGGACAGCGCACAATCGACTATCTACAGGGATCCAGTCAAGGAGAGATTGTTCTGCCCTAGGACTCAATGCTATGCCTACGCCAGCAAGACCCCGGGAAGCAGCATCAGGGCTACCGGATACACGAAGAGTAAATCGAGCTGCTTCTTTATTTTGACATGGTGTGGTCAAGTGTATGACGTGACTCGGATCCTATATGCGCGTTTCCGAGATGCAGCATACATCGATGGCACGAGATTCTAAAGTCCTAGCTAAGGAAGCCTGTTGCCCTATTTGACACAATGTCCGTACATTAAATGCTCCAACATGTAGTCTAGAGCGAGGTTTAAGGAGACCAGGAACGACGTTTCGCGAACTCGTATCGTCTGCATTAGCTGTGCACTGTGATGAATGAATGTGAGAAGAGTTAGTCGTGGAGATAAGAGAGGTACTAGGGGGTGTAGGAAGGATTTGATTTTGACCAATTCGGTCTCGCGTGCTGTTATGGGTATGAGGGCGGTTGTCACTTCCCGGCTGCCCACACCGTGGAAGGTTGTTTCTTGAGGAACCTGAAAAGGAAGATAGATTAATGTTGGTGCGTGACCGCAGAGCCCAAGGGACAACTGCTTGAGGCCAGTCACGCATGGCCTTTTTATCAAATGTTTTTTGAGGATTAGCTCCGTTCTTAAAGGCCCTTAGTGGGCACCCTTACCCAAGGAGACGGAAATCCGTGAGGTATGGGAGTTGTGACATTTTTAGGGCCGACCTTTTCTAACCCTTCCTTCCTTGTGAGAAGGCAGCATCGCTGCAGATGCTGGTTGTCCGAGGGAAACACCTTACTGCTGTCACACCCCTCTGCAGTCAGCAGTACGACTTCGCCCTCAGACCTTGAGTAGCTGCTTTTAGTCTCATCGTTCTCCAATCGACCTGCCTGGCATGGTAGAACCTTGAGGAACATATGTTCCAGCCAGTATAGCTCGGTTGGGTCATCACGATAGGCAAGCCCGACCACTACGTCAAGGTAGCAGCTACGGTCGGGAGACACCTATATGATATAGACACCTATATGATACAACAATGTTGCTTGCCATCACTCCTCTTTCTTCTGGTGGTCAACTGGATTATGAAGACGTCAACATCTTTAACGCCATGGCAAAATCATCCTATTTAAAGTTTCTTAGGCAATTTTTATGAAGTGTACCTTGACACTAAGTTTACATCTGAAGAGGAAATTAGAGGTGGAATGGCCTGTTTAGACATTTACAAAAAGCAACTGGATCATTAAGGAATTGAAACAAGAAAAGTAGCTGAACATGGCAGTGTACATGTTCCCTTAGCTTTATACCTCTATAGCCCAAAAGAAACCTGGTGAGATTTCTTAGTTATTGGACACGCACTATATGTTCTACTGATATAATTGAAGTTGGGTTAAATGCCTTTCACATTACACTTAGGGAAGACAGATAACCAGGAAAGATCATAAAGCAATCCATGACAATGTAGGTTAGAATGGGTGTAATACAAACAATGAATAAGACACAGCTGTTCATGTGCAGTCGGTGATATATTAGTCGAGAGAGTGCGTACAATTCTTAATTCTGTCGCTTGAAGATCATGATCTGCGCCGAAAGTTCTGCTTAACTTTTGATGTCGCCAAACAAATTTCGTATTAAACCAAATATGAATGAACCTATCAATGTGAGACCACCGATAGAAACCTGGAAGCACTGGACGACCGTTTCGCCCTGTTATGGGACTCCTCAGCAGTGCGCACCCACGACTCCCGCCCCCCGCAGGACTCCAACCCAGGACCTTCGGTACTGTGCGCGAACGCACTAACCGATAGACCACTGAGCCGTTGTCTAACGGTGTTAATGTCTAACTTGATCAAATTCACGGAGTTGCGCAACCTCATACACAGTCTTCGGTAGTTACTGTCTACACCCGAACAGGTTGAACTTCACTGGTCACGTCTTCCCACCAGAACTCGGAGAAGATTCCTCACGAAGCTAGTCACTAATGAGCACAGGTAATTTGCATTACGGGGTGCAGGAGTCGTGGATGCGCACTGCTGAGGAGTCCCATACCAGGACGAAACGGCCGTCCAGTGCTTCCAGGTTTCTAATGGTGGACTAACATTGATCGGTTCATGGTTTCAAAAATGTGTAACTTAACAATCTTCACAACCCCGTAATGTAAATATGAATGGATCATTTTTATTGATTTTTCATGTGAGGGAATACAATCCTTCAGGTTATGTAGATGATCATGTGCTGTGCAGTGATGTCGTGTATGTTGTCATAAATCGCTATTTGGCGGGGTCAAAATTAGGTTAATCCACTGAACAGTATCAACTGTCTATTAAGCCACATAGAGTAAAGGAAAAAGATACGGTTTAAAACCCTAACAGAATGAGTCATCGCAGGTATTGCATGTGCTTATTTAACATGAGCAAAACAAAGCAAAGAATCCTGTACATCAGTTTGTTAGGGTCACAAATGCCTATAAAGGTCAAATGACTCAGCAGTGCTAATGTCAATTCAAATCTAGAAATGAATATTTTGTTTGAAGAAATATGGAAACATTATGGCTATGAGAAAGAGATAATGTGCATGTGTTAGATTTTTGTGTTCAAATATGTTAGGATCTTAAAAAATCCAAATCAGTGATGACAAACTTTGAGATGCATTTAAGAAAAGACTTATGGTAAGGAGTAACCCATCAAATCAATCATATAGGGAAGCCGTGACATACTAACGACATCAAATGAAGACTCTCACGTTACAAAATAAATTGAATTAAAACAACAGATAACTGGTTCCTAATCCAGTTGAGTAAATATATCTTAGTCGTTATTCCTAACGTACAATTTAAGGAACACAAATTATCTTGCAAATATCAATATTTATTGTATTTTGCATAATGAATTAAAATCATCAACAACGAACCTACGGTTACCAAATGATATGATATAAATGATCTCTTAATTAGAGCACGTTGGTTGCATTAGTCACGCTCACTATAAGAGATTTCTGAAATAGTACTTTTTATTTTCCGTATAATAGTCAAATATGTTCTTTAGTCCACAATCGGAGACTACCTATCATATGTGACAACTGACATACGAAACTTAAGTAATCGATGAAAGATTATCGGTATATTAATTTTAATTAAAATATTCACATCAATTTTTAACAAGCTAATCAACACTTAATGTGTTTGTTTACGTTCCTTCATAAACTCTTTAATATTTCATATCACTGAATGACGTATCTCTCCTGGTTTTCTATAGATATTAATGAAGTAGTTAAACATAAGAAGTAAATGAAATCAGCGAAAATGTAATGATAAACTGGACTACTTTAATCATTTAGGCACGCATAACAATAAGGAGAAAATGTATATGATGTTTAAGTCTCAGCTACATCTTGTGGAATTCACATACTAGGCTGATTTCTTGATAAGCGACAACCTTAAATGCCATTACAATCAACATTGAAACAAATCAAACGAACGACTCAGTACTAACTGGGACCTTTCGAACTAATATTACGTATTTATGTCAGTCAGTCAGTTGCAACGTAGAACTTCGTACGTAAGTACATCAGTTCATGTCGCCATACCACATCAGCACAGAGATATAATTGTCAATTCAAATCCAATAGTAGAAGAGGTAGTAAAGGTATTAGAAGTAATCAGAAAGGTTAGAATTAGAAGATATTATTCACGAAGTATGATTCAATGAGATAAGTTTAGAAAGTAAAAACTAGAGGTGTTGAAGAATCCAGAAGATTAGGATTTGAGAGAACACAAAGAATAAATGCACTGGCGCCATTGCGAACGATTTTGAGCCATGTCATTCAAGGTCTCTAGCCATCGATTATTATCATCTCGCGGACCCCAACCAGGTAGTCGACAAATTACCGACATGGCTAAGTCCACTAGTCAATGACTTCATGGATTTCTGCCATGTTTTGGTTTGGCCGCCCCTAGCTTTCTTCCAACCTATTCCTACACTACAAAACAAAGCTCGACGAGGCAGTCGGTGATTAGGCATACGCAACACGTGTCCCAACCACCTCAACTGATGAAGTTTCACCACTTCATCGATTGATCTGCCATTCTTACCTAGCACCCGATTCCTAATAACAGCGTTGCTCACTCGGTTGTCCCACGATATACGAGCAATTCTTCGAAGACACCTATGATCGAAAACCAATAACCGACGAGTATCTTCTACTCTCATTGGCCATGTTTCACAGCCATATAGGAGAACGGAGCGAACCACTGCGCAGTACACTCGTCCTTTAGTCAGCAAACGGATATCTCGCCTACGCCATAAGTGACGCAGGTTGGCAAAAGCCAATCGAGCCTTCAGTATCCGTGCCGAGATTTCGTCAGTCATCAGGCCATCAGCACTGATGAGACTCCCAAGATAAGTGAAGCGGTCTACACGTTCGACCACTTCACTCCCTATCACTAGTTCAGGTGCCGATGCAACCCAATCTTGAAGCAACATTTTGCATTTCTACGGGGAAAACCGCATCCCGAACATGCTCGCATTGTTGTTTAGGGTAGTCAGAAGACTCTGCATTTTGTCAGCGTCTTCACCAAGTAGGACTATGTCATCGGCATATTCTAAGTCAATAAGCGAGCCACCTGGTAAAAGGTCTACTCCAGAAAATTCAGACGAGGATAAGGTTATTTCTAGGAGCATGTCTATGATAAAATTAAACAAGAATGGAGAGAGTGGACATCCCTGACGGACACCACTTGATGTAGAGAATTCCGGTGACACTCGACCAGTGGTGTTTGAGTAGAGAGCTTGTATGAGGTTAATGTACTTCTCTGGTACACCTTTCAATGACAGACACTGCCACAGAACCTCACGATCCACTGAGTCAAATGCCGCCTTAAGGTCCAGGAAAACAACTATTGTAGGACGCCTAAATGTGTGTCTGTGTTCCAGGACCTGTCGTAGTGTGAAGACGTGGTCTATACAGCCACGTCCAGGTCTAAAACCAGCCTGGTTTTCTCGAGTCTGCTCTTCACGAGCTTTCGTTAAGCGTCGAAGTATTACTGAGGCCAATATTTTAGATACTATATTAGACTTATTCCCCTGTGATTGTCACAAGAAGACTTGTGTCCTTTCTTATAGATTGGGACAATCAGTGATTGAGACCAGTCGGATGGGATTGCGGCCGGTTCCCAGATCCTACCTAAGATTTCAGTCAATCTAGCTGCTAAAACTGGACCACCATCCTTAAATATCTCAGGGGTCAATCTATCAGGACCTGCAGCTCGTCCTCGCTTCAGATTTCCTAAAGCTTTTTCAACTTCATTAAGACTAGGGGGACTTAGGTCGATCTGCCATTCAGGATGACTGGAGATCGTGGGTAACCGAAGAGTGGCTCGAGGCCAGTTGAACTGATCCCTAAAGTGTTCTGCCCATCGATCCAGTCTCCTGGATTGAGAATGAATAATAGTCCCGTCATATTCTGAGATAGTCTCGCTTACACTAGGATTCCTAATACCAGTTTCCTTGATAAGTCGGAAAAGTTGTCTACTGTTGCCTATCGCCGCTGCCTTTTCCATCGCTTTTGCTTTCGCCACCCACCACTGTTCGCGATCGTTACGTAGGCTTTTTATAAGTCTGCGCCTAAGTTGACTTCGTTCTTCATCATGTTCAGAGCCAGGTGGGATGAGTTTTCGGGCATCCATCAGATCGGTGGATGCTACTGAGATCCACGGTTTCATTCTAGCCTTATGGTCAACCTTACTAGCAGATATGTGTAGGTGTAGGAAGGATTTGATTTTCACCAATTTGGTCTCGTGTGCTGTTACGGGTATGAGGGCGGTTGTCACTTCCCGGCTGCCCACACCGTGGAAGGTTGTTTCTTGAGGAACCTGGAAAGGAAGATAGATTAATGTTGGTGCGTGACCGCAGAGCCCAAGGGACTACTGCTTGAGGCCGGTCACGCACGGCCTTTTTGTAAAAGGTTTTTTGAGGATTAGCTCCGTTCTTAAAGGCCCTTAGTGGGCACCCTTACCCAAGGAGACGGAAATCCGTGAGGTATGGGAGGTATGACATTTTTAGGGCCGACCTTTTCTAACCCTTCCTTCCTTGTGAGAAGGCAGCATCGCTGCAGATGCTGGTTGTCCGAGGGAAACACCTTACTGCTGTCACACCCCGCTGCAGTCAGCAGTACGACTTCGCCCTCAGACTTTGGGTAGCTGCTTTTAGTCTCATCGTTCTCCAATCGACCTGTCTGGCATGGTAGAACCTTGAGGAACATATGTTCCAGCCAATATACCTCGGTTGGGTCATCACGATAGGCAAGCCCGACCACCACGTCAAGGTAGCAGCTACGGTCGGGTTCGTATTTATGAATACAATTTAAAGTTGTAAAATCAGACATTTAATTCTCATGATCGAAATATAAGGATCTAAAGGAAGACAATGTTGTCTTATTGATGAGATTCTCTCCGATGCTTTGTCTTCTAATCACTAATGTTCAGAACATTAAACGACTAGGAATACAGAACCGCTTCAGTTAAATGGCTGCGTAAATAAAGGAGGAATTTCAACTTCTCCTTGTTACATCGACAATTCTTCGTGACATTAGTGCAAAATACTCAGCCGTCATCATCAACAGCAACATGGAACTTCGTGATTAAACTTTGTGATGGAAACAATTCCTAGTCACTGTTATAAAGACATTTCTTATTCCATCAACATTTATTTCAGTATCATATAGTATTGATAATTGTGATGTGTCAAACTTTGGAGTTTACAGTATGATAACGTCATATTTTCTTCGCCGAACGAAATGAAGGAAACTACTCTGTTTTGAAGCTGTCTGGAACAGTACATTTGTGCCATTTTCAGGATTGGTATTTTAGATGCAAAAATATGTGCTCAATAAAAAAACTGAATTCATTAAATCAAACAGATACAAAAGCTATCTGAACTACTGAAGGGACTAGTTTAAGTTTTGAACATACTAAATGTCATTCAATTAATCATAAGCAACGTAGAACATCGTACATCAGTTCAAGTTGCCATACCACACTAGTACAGAGATATAATTGTCAGTTCAAATCCCATAGAAGTAGAGGTAGTAAAAGTATTAGTAGTCAGAAATTATAGGGTTCGACGATATTATTCAGGATTTAGAATCTAGTGAAATAAACTTAGAAAGAAAATGATAAAGGCGATGAGGAATTCAGAAGTCAGAGACACAAATAATGGATGTTATAGTAAACGGTTTTGAGCCATGACATTCAGGTCGTTTACAATAATCTCGCGGGGTAGTCGACATCTACCAACATGACTCAGTCCACTTGTCAATGACTTCATCGATTTCTGCCCTGCTTTGGATGAGCCTAGATTTCGTCCAACCTATTTCAACTACGCAAAACAGCCCGACAAGGTAGTCGGTGGCTAGGAATACGTAACACATGTATTGACCTCATCAATAGTTTATCTATTGATATGATATCCTAACCTAGCACCAGTTTCCTAACATTATCGCTTACTCGGTTGGTCGACGGCTACGACTAGGAAGTAAGGAATGCCATAAACCCAAACTCGACCTGTACTGTTCGAGTACAAATGGATATCTTTGGTATACCTTTTAATGACAGGCGCTGTTACAGATCATCACGATCCATAATTACTGTCGGACGGCTAAATGTGTCTGCGTTCCAGAACTTGTTATAGTGTGAAAATATGGTTCATACAATCCACGATCAGGTGTGAAACCAGCCTGATTTTCTTCAATCTGGTTTTCACATGTCCAGTAACCATAAAAATATTTCGCAGTCGCATTAGAGCATGATTCCAACTAGATGCTCAAGAATAGATGGCAGTCATCACTAGCAGAGTCCATTGTTAGGTTAGCTTTGGGAGTCACCAGGTCGAAAGATGTTTTCTTTCTAAAGCCAGTGTCGCCTAAACCGCAGTCAGTGGGGGAGTAAGTGGATACAACGAAGAGGCAGCGGCGAGTGTGCCTGTCCATCCGAGTGCCCAACGTCCATATTGGTCGGACAGCGCATAAGCGAGTCCAAGAGAAGCGCGTTGCCCAGTTAGGTAGGTTTGATTGTCTCTCGAGGTGACGAAAGGTCACGTTAGTTGACGACTTCCCACCCCGTGAGGTCTGGATTGCCAGAAGCACGCGCCAACCCTGGCCAATACCCTACCTACTTTATCCGGGCTTGTGACTGGCAGACGGTGCCTAATTAATAACCTATGCTTCACTCACGACGTGGCAGTTCTACACTAATGACTAACACTTCCCGTCATTGAGTAAGGAATCGGTCACATGACGTTTATTGATCTGTAAGACCTAATTTCAATATTATATTATATTTTAACGCTTAATGTTCAGAAGCACCTCAATTTTCTAATCGTGGTACAAAATAGTTCTGCTAGCCCGCTACAACCTGGACTGACGCTGTATGCGAACTGTCCACAGAATATATCTTCAAAAATGCGTCAGCTAAGTTTACTAAAGATTTTCAAGCGTGGTAAGGCACTTCAAAAGTAAGTTGTAAGGAATTCTGGTGCGACTACTACCTGCTTGGGTTATATCGCGGACGTGTTCTCCACCTTAGCTTCTTACCATGCTTTGAATTGGAACTGCAAAACGACGACAAAAGTACCAACGATAAGGACATAGCCCAAGTCACAGTCAACACAATAGCCACTACGAAACATTAGCATTATCACTAGCATTATGGTAGTTAGAAAGATAAAATCACCTAGTGGTTGGCCCTAAAAAGGGCCGTTGTCACGTTCTCCGTAGTAGCAGCACCTAAACAGGCACCATCACACCACTTACTTCTTCTTCGGAGCTGCCTTCTTAACCACAGCCTTTGACTTCTTTGGAGAAGAAGGTTTCTTAGTCGATGGCTTTTTGGTAACAGCAGCCTTAGGCTTTTTGGGTGTCTTAACTTTTGGTTTAGCGACTTTCTTTTCTTTGGGTTTTTTCGGAGTTGATTTCGGTTTGCTGGTCGACGGTGATTTAGTTTTTGGCTTTGGTACCTTCGGCTTTGCCTCAGCAACTTTCTTCTCAGCGACTTTGAAGCTACCAGATGCACCCTTGCCTTTATTTCCAACTCGAACCAAAACACCTTTCTCTACGCCATGAACAATGCCACGACGAATGTGTGCTGCCTGCTTCTCGACATCAAACTTATAATTTGAAGCAATGTATTTTTTAATAGTCGCAAGCGAGCTACCCTTACGCTCCTTCGATGCCAATATCGCGGCTGAGATCATGTTGATCACTGGCGGGTGACTAGCTGGCAATTTCGGCTTTGGAGACTTGGATTTCTTCGAAGTAGAGGCTGCTGGGGCACTCATGACTACTGTTGCTGACAGACTTGCCACACGGAGACGAGAACGAAAATCACGGTTACTCTGTTAAGCCCTATAATAATAACCTGCCCACGAAACAACACAATTTAGTATCATCCAATTAGAAATCGGTGTTAACATTGTCCAATCAAAATTGAGTCTTTGCTTTCTAAGTTATTTTTTATGTTCGTACAAGGTCATCCTTCTGGAACAGTCGTTGCCTAATCTCTTATCATTTCCCGAACAGATAAGCCATTTTTCATGAAAGTAATAGCTCCGCTGATTGATGCCTTTTCCAAATATTCGTCAGCATCGAAAAACTGCGATGAATTTGGTTTCGTCGTTTGTTATTTGTGATTTCAATGTGAAGTGTCGTGGTTGTAAGTTGGTAACGTAGGCTAAAACATCAAGTTTAAATATTTATACGTTTTAGTTGCGAGCGTCAAAAATCATAAAATCATCACGACCTACTTCTCTCTTCAGTTTCCAACTTTCCTAGCCATGGTCGGGTTTTTATGTCGTGTTTTTTTCAATAATAAAAATTTTTAACGCAGTCTAGTTATAGTGATCTTGGCAGTTACCTATAAGCTCGAATTGACGTTACTGACCACCGGTTTGTCCGCTTAACCAGTGATAATGTCTGTGTTTCCATGTCCTGATGCTGCCGGCGAAGAGAAGGGCAGTTCATATATTGCGTACACAAATTGAGAAACAGCAGAGTGCGTATGATTTTATCTAATATAGGTTCCCATGTTGGTAAGGTCCTGTTTATCCATACCCATTCCCTCCCATTACTGAGAAACTCACTTATCCAGTTTTTAATTTCATAATGGAATCTAAAACATCCTACTCTTATTTAAAGTCTAGGTAAGAGGCTTTGCCTAAATATATGAAAATTACACCTACCGGGATGGTATCACCGGATTCTAAAATTCTTATGCACTGAGATTTGTCAAGCATGAAAATTATTCATTTAACCATGTTCCATTGCACATAGTTAAGAGTAGTTACCCGAACTACCTGGTTAGATTAAAAGGCCAATATTTACTAAGACTCTAGTGCCATCCTTATGATGGCATCTTTCCAGTCGTTCTGTAGTTAACACTTCTTTAGGGATAGTCCGTATTTCCGCAATCTGACAATTGCATCCTCGGGGCTTTTGTGATTCTGGACTGAAAATTGTCAGGACCACTTAACTTACCTGGGTTTGGATGCTGAAATAATCGCCAGACAACGTTTTGAATAACTCGAGAATCCGTCATTAAGCCACTGTTATAAATGGCTGGTTTCTCATTACTTCGGTAGAAAACACTTCACTAAATTACTTTAACAAACTTCAATTGATGCAACATTAATTTTTGCCGATAACAACGAGTTTTTCACGTACCACAAGTGACGGTATTCAGCCACCTCTCTGAGTCCGCCTGCGTATACGGGAGCAACCCTCTCAGACTATTTTTACGATCATCATCCAGTTATCTTTCATATGAGAGTATAGCTTTATCAAAATTCGAATTATACTTTTCAAAGCCTGTGAGGTTGCTCGACTGCTTTCATTAACCTCGGTTGGGAGTTATCAGGTATACATGTTACTAAGCACGGTATTAAAGCCAACGTGCATTTTTTAAATGTAGACCATACTGCAGTTGATAAGATAGTGTTTAATACCTTGTCGATTGTTACAGCACATTCCTGAATGCCCGATTTGTTTGTTCTCCACACACTTGGACGAGGCTGAATCTGATCACTTAATGTGATATTAGATTTGGTTTTTAATAAACAGTTTGTGTAGGAACGACGACACGAGGGAATACAAAGAACAGTTTTGTAGTTCACAAATAGCGATGTTTTACTCAAATCGTTCTTGTCCACTAAGTCGTCGATCCTCACTACTGATGCATTTGCAGCTTAGCAAGATGCGGTTTTATTGCAGAACGGGAAATCTTATGTTTATTTCTAGACGATTTAGCAAGGGTGAACGAGGATATCCTCAGACCCACCGGCTTTAGTTATGCGGAGAGACTGTGTAGGTACTTGTTATGTGTCGAACTCCATATCGTAACTAATCATCAGGTATTAAAGTTTACTCACCGCCCAATTCACTAACTTCATTTGTTTCAAATACAAGATGAAGTCATCGCTACACCAGATATTATTAGCTTTTTCGATGTTTCCGGGAGATTTCCTATTCTATTTAACATCATTTTAAGAAATAGCGGAGTTTCTACAGTGATGTGTTCTGTTAAAGAGACTTGATAAACGGGATTCTAAGAACATCCTTTCCCTTCGATCATACAACAAACCATGATGTAATAAATCGGACAGTGGGTGTTGTCAGCTGAATATTCGAAACAAATCTAAGTCGTGCTCGGTTACCACTTGTATATTACAAAAACTCACGAAATATTAGGATTATCTTGCTATATTCAAATTCTCCTGGAGTGAGCCATTATAGCTCTCTGAACAACGATCAAAGTGGCTGTTCTAAATTTCGACTCCGAAGCCATACCCAGTCTATACTTAACATGTATACCCCAAGCCTTCCAAATCAATACTTTATATTCCGGGAACCCATACCTCTATATAAACATCCTAATTCCAAAGAAGTCTAAGAATAGTTGGGCTCTGAGTGCATAGATGTCTTTATGGATGGATTCATATTTTTAAATATTTCTGCTACTGACAATGAATAGCTCTTAAATTTTATTTTGCAGTTTAGACCTAGCTGTTTCAAGAGACTCTATAATCAGACCACTGAACAAGGCGGGACTACTTAGTTCCACTACTCACTAATAATGATTAGTCACGCCAGTCCTGTCATATTTTAGTATTCCCCACCTTACTGTTCTATCTGCGGACTAAGATACAGCGTCGATCACTAAATCAGTGACTCTAAATATTCAACACCAGTTTGCTTGTAGGTACTCTAAATCTTCTTTGTGTTCACCCTGACACTAACGTTCTTGTGGTGTATTTATGATGGAATGAATCTTCTAAGAACTGCTAAGTATCCTTTTTATTTTGAGTTGCTCCGTATAGGGTTCGCTCTTTATTCCTTATTCTAGTAACCGAATTCTTACTCTATAGATCGCTTTCTAAATGCGTTTCAGACACCCGTACCAAACAGCTGGGTAATTTCGTTAATCCATTAAGTATGGAAGCCTTTACTGTCTCGCCTTAATTCGATGGATATAGTAAACGTTAATGCACGTATTTCAGATTTCAGTTAGGATCTGTATTTATCATAAGATAATGCATATATTCACTACAATATTCTGGTATTTTTCCAATTAACATGCTGAAATTATCTTCATTGTACGAATATAATACCTAATAATTGCGAAAAGCAGAGTAATAGCAAATGGTCTACACAAGTACAGTAAGGACTAAATCTTGGAAACCTATCATGGCATATTTCGGTGAAAGCTGATATCGAAAAAGCCAATCGGGGATAATGGTTAGTGGAGAAGTCTTATAAATCATATGATAAGAGCAACTTCTCCTATTTCATCAGAATCTGTTTTATTAATCCTGAGTATAGAAAATGATATTTTTGAGGGTTTCTTTTCATCATGGTGCAGTAAGACAAATATCCCGAAGTGAAGAGTAGAAATTAGCTAGTCTGGTTCTATGTGTTTTGACGTGCCTCTGATGATGAAGCGTTTGAGAGAAACATACCATAAATCTTGGTAAACGGGTAGCATGGTCCAATAAACATAGGTAGGCAGCCTATACACCGTCCCCGATAAGTACGTCTAATTACCAACATAACTACTGGCAGTTCGCGAGTTATTCATCAGTCATTGGGAAAGTTTTAGTTTACGCAGGACCACGAGTAATTGATGTGAGACGAAAGGAGTTGGTTTTCATAGATATACCAATGAACATATTTCAATGAGATACCCTGGTTTTAGAGTACATATAAAGGAACGTATCCAATAGTGAGGCCATGTTAGCCTCCCAGAAATGTGTTCACTGTAAGCTCAGCGAGTTTTCAAAGACGAGAAACTAAGATTGGTTCGCGTACGTAGGACATCGAATACTTGCGTAATTTTCATTAGATTGTTATCGTGGAACCGGTGGGATCAGGAACTTACTTTACTACATGGTTGACAAGAAGTTTAGAAAGCGGATAGAACGACGTGACTCTGGCTCAGTTGTCACACGTAGTGTTGAGACTGTGAAATGAGTACAATTCAATAGAAAGTAAAGCAATATATTGTCACTGAATGGTAAACGGTCAGTTAGTCACAACCTCAGATGCTATTGCGTCAATTAGTCAAGCCAAAATACAATCTTTAGAAACTTGCTCGGTATGCACTTTGGATTGGAATGGACCAAGTGAGAGGGCAACACATTTCACATCCGTGTACGGTGTAATAAGTTGGATGAGTTTAAATCTCAAAGGATGAGTTTTCGTAAACTTAGTCGTACTGAATGGATGATACTCTAACTGAGACGTAGACGGACAACGGTAGTTGTCCCGGCATACCCTAAAACCTAGAAGTGTCTGCAGGTCATACGTTTAGACCACCTTAGCGACCCAAAACCTGTGAGGCCAGTCGCATGTGGAAACAGTTAGACAAAATGATTAGCCAATATTGAGTTTGTAGCAATGACACTATGCGGCTATTTAATTGCAATGAGGCCAAGGTACTATAACCACTGTTACAGTTCATGATAAACAACCTCGAACCCTATTGCAAGACAAAACGAGTACATCTTGATAGTGAGAAACTCTCGTGACGTGACCACTGGCACCTGCACGAGAGCTCTAGGAACTTCACTATGAGGCCTAAGTAATTACCTCCGAAAACTTTAGGACTGTGCAACCTACCTCGTCCCAGACAAATCTCCTAGCCACTACATTGAGACAAAATACAAAATCAGATTGTGTTTGGCCCTGAAAAGGGCCGTTTGGCGTTCACAGGTCAATCATCACATAGACTTAGGCGCGCTCCCCACGAATTCGACGAGCTAATTGAATATCTTTCGGCATGATGGTGACACGCTTGGCATGGATTGCACACAAATTGGTGTCTTCAAAAAGACCAACAAGATATGCCTCGCTGGCCTCTTGCAGGGCGGAAACTGCAGAACTTTGGAATCGTAAGTCGGTCTTAAAATCTTGAGCAATTTCGCGGACCAAGCGTTGGAACGGCAATTTGCGGATAAGTAGTTCTGTCGATTTCTGGTAGCGACGAATCTCACGGAGAGCAACGGTCCCTGGGCGATAGCGATGAGGTTTCTTGACACCTCCAGTCGCTGGGGCACTCTTACGAGCTGCCTTTGTAGCTAGCTGCTTCCTGGGAGCCTTACCACCAGTACTTTTACGAGCTGTCTGTTTGGTACGTGCCATAACTGTGAACAACAAGCTTTTTCGTAAGCAATGAGAATATATACTGTTCTAGATGCAAATGTGATTGGACAACGTATTCGTTCGTGAAATGGACATGAATTAATTCAGTCAAACTCTGATTGGCCAAAACAACACATTCAATAGTAACCTTAAATTTCACTTCAGACATAGATTTTAGGCTTAAACTCGACATTATTCTTTGTTACATGTTAATTAGCTACTAGATACAGTGAAACGTAAGTTACAGTTATTTTTGTTTAAATGAGCTCAATGACACGCTTTACCACTAGCAGTTTAAAACAAACCTTGTCTAAATGGATGAAGATTTACATTGGATCTCTTTGGGTCTATCATATAATAACGGCGAGTTCATCATCCTTTCTCCTTTTTTTGACATTAGTATAAGCCTTTTATGCATCCAGATTCTATTTATGGAGAAGCTCGATTGCCGCTCGTTTATCCATTGTAGTGTTCAAATATCTCATGGTGTGCATTACTCATTCATTGCGATCCGTTCTAAGCCTGTTGACGAAAAGTAAGTGGACTTCGTTTTAGTGTCAAAACTGACTTTATGCGCTTAGAGATGACCAAGCACGGATGTAATTGATGCTTATGGGTCAAAGGTTTTAATAGAAAGCATTGAGCGAGTTTAAAATCACAAGCAATGGTCCGAATTTCTGGATGGGTCTTTCTAAGTTGTTAGAGGTGAATGCAGTCTCGAGAAAATATTCGGTTCTAGATATGCCGGTAGACTGTCAACCAAGTAGCCGTTATGAATGCCAAATCTGATGCAGATCCTAGTTAACTTAAGCAACCGTAATGAAAATAATGATATTTGTTCTCAAGTAAAGTTTCGTTACATTATGCCTGCCAATTGGCAGGCAAGATCAGATCAATACACATGTTACCACTTTTACTGTGAAAGGTTGCACAGTAAAGTAATTTATAAGCGTCAGTGCCCGAAAGCAAGTTCGCGTCATGCGAACGACCGTACCAGTTTGATACAGCCACATTTTCAAAAAGTGGTTACAAATAGGGCACGTGCATAGCAAGATTATTGGGTGGTGTGCATAAATCATGAGGGAATTTGTTAGAATTTGACTACAGGAAGGCGCTTGATGTAACTTGAAACCTCGACGTACGCGATGTATGTACATCGATCAGACGAAGTCTGAATATCCAGGAAGTCAGGAGTAATTTGTGCCTTGACCTTAATCAAGTCCAGAAGATTGTATAAGGAAAAGTTTTTGAGGATTCTAATAAGTACCTTAAATGCCTATAATCGTACACGAACCAAAAGACTGGGAGAAGAGGAATTATCCCAGCATTATGGGGAGACAGCAGTACTACATGATCATTAGGAGACGATTATGGTAAGACTCGGGTATTCTAAAACAGCTTTAGCGACGCACATACTTAAGAAATGCACTTTTATCCGGTTCCTACAAACCCCTCAACACACGCTCTGGCCATTGAGGAGCTTAATGTCTACTACAGAAACAACGTAAAACTGAGAAAGTGGTGACACATTCCACCCAGTATAGATATTATAAAAATTGTTCATTAACAGCGTGTATCATACTGGTATTATCAAATTATCTTGTATATGATAATAACGTATCCCCAGATAACAGCCTTTTTCAAGAGGCATGCCAATATACAGGCAAGTTCAAGATGTTAAAATTCCTAACATGTTTTCTGCAAAAGGTTGTTCAGTTACACAAATATTTCTCAAGATACAGTGACTAATTATAGATGGCTAAAATCATAAATAAATTTTCAGACCCCGCAACATACGATGCGATAGCTGGCGCGAGTCGGGTTACGACAGACCACTGATGGTTGAGAGCCAATGCACGGTAAATCCAGGTCTGCATATCACAAGAAGTGATGAGTT
Source organism: Schistosoma turkestanicum (assembly GCA_944470395.2). Classification (NCBI taxonomy): domain Eukaryota; kingdom Metazoa; phylum Platyhelminthes; class Trematoda; order Strigeidida; family Schistosomatidae; genus Schistosoma; species Schistosoma turkestanicum. Next base: position 48,636,873 of record OX103979.1, read on the forward strand.
CAATGTGTAGAGATCTTCCGATTGAGATTCGTCAGATAATAAATTTACAGGCTCGCAGGTAAAGTAATCACGTCTTCAGCAATCATCCACGGTAATATTTAAGGAGTATGATGAGGTGCTGACAAAGAGAGATAATGAGAAAAGCGACGAGGGGCAGAACGGAAAATATCTTTTTAAAGCTGAGCCATGATTCAGCAGATAACATTTCTGGCTAAAACGAAGGTTTGAGTACTCAGGCCTTCCGTTTTGTGTATTAGGACACTAACTGTACGCCTGCACTTATGTAGGTTAACGAGGACAAGTCATCAGTAAGATAACGAATGTGCAATTAATCTCATGAATAGAGGAAATTCAGAAGAACTAAATTGTTAGCAAAAATGTTGATTTACAGAATATAATAGAGAAGGTATAGTGATCTGATAACTCCACCTGTAGACCCTTCAGGGCTACTGCTGGTCTCATCATCGGAGGACGGTAACACCTTTACATATCTGGTCGGTATCATCGACAACCAAGGTTGATACACTGCAGATATGAGGGCGCGGATCGGCAAAGCAAGGGCTTCATTTTTACAGTTGAAAAATATCTGGAACTGTAAGCAAAAATCAATCAACACCAAATTCAGAATTTTCAATAAACATGTCAAGACAGTTCTACTGTATGGAGCGGAAACTCGGAGAACTACCAAAGCCATCATCCAGAAGATAAAAGCATTTATGAACAGTTGTCTACGCAAAATACTTCGGATTCGTTGACCAGACACGATCAGAAACAACGTACTGTGAGAGAGAACCATTCTTTTAGGTACATGCAATGTTCGAACAATGTAGGAGACCGAAAGACTGTTAAGAATTGCTGCAGAGATGAAAAAATAAAACCTAGAGGTGTTTGGAATCTGTGAAACGCATTGGACACAGGTAGGACAAGGGAGACTAACTTCAAGAGAGCTGATATCATAGTCCGGTCATGAGGAATAAAATGCCCTACACAAACAAGTAGTTGCACTGATGCTGTCCAAAGAAGCACAAAAGGCAGCGTCAGTCCAGGTTGTAGCGGGCTAGCAGAACTATTTTGTACCACGATTAGAAAATGAGGGTGCTTCTGAACATTAAGCGTTAAAATATAATATAATATGAAATTAGGTCTTACAGATCAATAAACGTCATGTGACCGATTCCTTACTCAATGACGGGAAGTGTTAGTCATTAGTGTAGAACTGCCACGTCGTGAGTGAAGCATAGTTATTAATTATGCACCGTCTGCCAGTCACAAGCCGGATAAAGTAGGTAGGGTATTGGCCAGGTTGGCGCGTGCTTCTGGCAATCCAGACCTCACGGGGTGGAAGTCGTCAACTAACGTGACCTTTCGTCACCTCGAGAGACAATCAAACCTACCTAACTGGGCAACGCGCTTCTCTTGGACTCGCTTATGCGCTGTCCGACCAATATGGACGTTGGGCACTCGGATGGACAGGCACACTCGCCGCTGCCTCTTCGTTGTATCCACTTACTCCCCCACTGACTGCGGTTTAGGCGACATTGGCATTAGAAAGATTGTTGCGCAAAATCGCGGTTTCTTTGTAGAAGTGTTCCACTGCAGAGTCCACAGCAGTTTTGACATCTTTTTTGGAAGCCTTACCACCCTTATTTTTATAATTCGAGGGTCTTCTAGCAAGCACCTAACCTTTGTTTTAGTTGAGATTTTGGACTCTCAATTTCCAATACGGTCTGCGAGTGACTAATCTATATGGACAAAAACTGATCATCCCCTTACTTTATATTCATTTTATAATTTATAATATTAAGTCCCTTTTTAGGGGTTTTTATACTCACGGCTACGTAGTCTGCTTTTCTTGTGAGTCTGTTAGGCTTCCAAGTCTATACATTTTCAGCAGAGCGACACCGGGAACATCTTTAGGTAGTAGCGTATTTACAGGTCTTTTATTAACCCAATCTCTTGATCGTAGGAGACTTTGTGCCCGAGACTTTTACAATGCCTTATTCTGTGTGAGATGACTGACCTGTTACAGTGATAAGTTATCGGGTTTTCAAGCTGATATATATATATATTCTCAAACAACTACGTTACAAGAGTCACGCCAGTTTACAGGCTAGATCAAATCGTCACAAATGCTTTCACAATTACTGTAAAGTTATAGCAGTTAAATTAGGTATAAGAGTCAGTTTCTGATAGCACATTTACACCATGTAACTGAGAGAAACAGTATAATACAGCCAAATTTTCAATAGTAGAGTACAAATAAGGAAGGAAGGTGCACAATAGGTTCTTTTGGCGATTTGCCAAGATCAATGGTGAATTTGTTGGGAAAGGTCATATGAAACGTGCTTGTTACGAGCTGTGATCCAGACAGTCATGCACATAGGGTGGATGTTCCCCAGAGTCGCCAAGGATTTCCCACCGTGAATGGGGTTCTGAAAAGGAGAAAAGAGAGAGAAAAAGGCAGCAGTGTGGCAAGTGTATACATATAACCAAAGCACTACTTAACCTTTCATGTTGAAGTAGTCAATACAGTAGTAAGTCAAGATAAAATTCATACTGACCACTTAATTTAAAGTAAATTATGGGAATATAAGAATATAACCCATAGATAAAGGAGTACAGCAAAAAGAAGGAAGAGTTGTGCAGTGTCAGGTGGATAGAAGAGAAGTCGAAGTAAGAAGCTGGATTTATGTACGTTGAAATCGAAAGAGTAGAGTTTGTAAGAATAAGAATTTGATGAATAAAATCTCGCACTGTCTAACTGTTTTTTTCTTTATTATTGAATGCCAACCTCTAAGTCATACTGTTAGCGCCTGAGTAAGAATGTTGCAGGTGTCTCGACAGAATAGCGACCTCAGCATAGTTTCGGAAACATGAACCACAGAAGTAGCAAGCGTATAAGAGCAACCTCAGTGTTACTGATTAGTCGTCTCATCAATCTAAAGAGCCGAAAGCAAACAAAATGTTCTGCCCCACAAACATGGGTGGTTTGAAGTTATCGCCCACACCATCAATGTTTGCTGGTCAGTAACTCCACCCTCCCTCCTTTTGTGTTGTTAGGCTCATGTTAAATGTTTAAAAGAAGCTATTGAGTTCTACTTGGTGTTCTATGTCTCGCATCCTGTTGAGAAACACTATTTCTGCAAGTTCCTTTCACGAACTTGTCTGGCTGTTACAAATTATGAACTATTTTTTAGGCATTAATGCTATACAGTTAACAGTTATGGGGAAATAGTAAGGATTTTCAAACAAGTCATAAGCATTTAAAATGTAGTGGGGGAGATATACTTTACTAGCTAAGCAGGAGATATAAAGAGTATCACGGTTAAAAGTGGAGCAATAGATAACACTAAGGGATCAAGGTAAGTCAATAACGTGTAACAGAGAACAGTATAATTGATAATAGGCAATGTGAAGCTCACACAGTTGTAAGCTTTGATACGGTTGCGCTCAGCAAACTAAAGTGCGTTCTAATCAACCAGTTTACAGTTGAACAGTGTCGATCGAGCCAGTGAGTAGAGTAACCTGCCTATTTCAAACAAAAACTAAAGAGATTTATATTTAACTAGAAAAATCTAATGCTACTTGGGAGGGTAAAAATAACTAAATAAGACGCAGCACTGAGTTCATTGTGTTTAAAGTGTATGCAGAGCTATTAATATGAAAGCAGGGTGCGAGTTTGTTCACGAGTGCAGAAGAGTCAGTGCAACTGAGAGTATCATTAAGAAGTTGAATAAACTCATGTAACCCACTTGCCATGCGTATTTTTGAGGGAAGCCTATTCCATATAAGTGCATACCTAGTGAGGAAGAAGTTTTCTCGAGTTCTGGATGTATACTTCTCAAGTTTGACCGTAGATAATTTATCTCGAAGGTTATGTGTACATGGGCCATGGATAAGCACTAAACTGCAGGAGGAATATCTGAGCTTGTGCAGGAGTTTAAAGTAAAGAATCAGATTGGACTTAAGCCTTCTTTTCCATAATGGATCAAGCCAGAGTTCAATACATCGGATTGGATAGTCAATGAGTGAGCTATGATTTGGGACTTTCCGAGTAAATTTCCTTTGTATTCCTTCAAGCTTCAACATATCAGACAGACGTAGGTTAGAAAATAAGAAAGAGCAGTATTCAGCAATAGGTCTTACGCATGTTTTGTAGAGAATTGTTCTGGATTCTCTATGAAGGAAGTTACGAAAGATGAAATTTATTCGAAAACATTAAACCCTTACCTTTTTTGTCCTATATCCATTCGTAAGTTTTCACTGGAATGGTTATCATAGCTGCGTTAAGCACATTGTGAAATTTTGGTTGATTTACGAAGACTTAGGTGGATAGATTGCTTTTTGATTAGTTGGACGGAGACCTACGATATTAGGCTTCTCTGACTACCGCCTTTTACAAGATAGGGCATAAATAAACCCACCTTTTTGGGTTTTGTTCCTTGCAGACCTCTTCGGGGTTGGTTTTTCTCATTCCGCCCATTTATGTCATTCGACCCTATGCTTGGATCTGTGTGTTGAGGGAGCAGGTATCATTTGAAAAATATAGAAGTTTATTGCTATTATGTCTCTTGACTGCATTCTCGGCTACAACGCTGTTGAAGTGCCACTTCTTTAGTCGGAATTGTATTGATAGCACAAAAAATGTACATCTTTATTAGCTGAGCTAACCTCAGGTATCAGATATCTACAAGCCTAGTGGTATAACCCTACGCAACCATCAAACTGAATACCCTTTTCAGCAGGGTATTGGCAGCTAAAGCAATATCAAATAACTTTTGTACAATATCTATTCATTGAGATGAGGTTTCCAGACTGTTTAGACACTTAGAGATAAAAAATGAGAACCAGAAAGAAGCAAACCGTGAACTGTTAAGTTCAAACCTGCGGAAAGCAAAAATAAAGCCGGTAGACTCAATAGAATATAGATGCGAAGTTGAGCTTGAGAAAAAATATACTCCTGGTGGGAGTGTAACTGAAATTATTTCAACTAGAATGAAAACAGAGATCAAAACTAAAATATAACTAAGATAGGGAAAATACCAGTGTGTAACTTCAACACTTGGTAAGTTTTCGCTCGGCCTGAAGGTACCTTGTATGCTTAAAAAGTGTGTTGAACAGCGTGCGAGGTTATTCGGAAGAGGAAAAAACAAGAGAAAATGTGATCTAATGACTAAATAAACAAATGGTCTGAGTTCATTTTCAATAGGGAAAGCTTTCGACAACAATCAGAAATAACACAAAAATGAGATTAGGACAAATTGATAATCGGAGCTAGAAGTTTAAAAACTAAGATTTTGAGTGCGTTGTAACAGTCCTTTTAATTAGCACGCGTTTGCTTGTTAGAATGGCCTTAACGGCGCGCCTTTTGATCCTAATAGTATCGGTTCAAAGAAGATAGCTTACTGACATGGTGTATGTTTATTCTTCTAGTCTTCAAAGACGATTAGAATTCGAAGAGGTATTTAAAATATATAGTATCATCGATTTCTTTAATATCTTTAGTCAATAATGGATGTCCTTGGTTTGGAGGATGAAGCGACCATGAAAATTAGACAGGATTTGTGTGAATTAGTCATTGACGCTGATGGTTCGGAATTTAAGTCGACAGAGATACCTTTATCTGTTAGTGCGTGTCACATTAACGTTTTACTGAATATTGTGTGTGAAATTTATCTTCGGAGAAGTAGTCTTTTAACCAGATCAAATTGATTTCTATATCAGCTCTTAGGAATCTTTTTTAATTAGATGTGTCAATGACAGTTTAGTATTGAATTTTTCAAGATATATATTTGACTATGCAAATATTGGGAGGCAATCATAATATCAGTCACAGTCGTAATTACTTAAAATGTAATAGACGGAGTGAGATATTTAGCCGTCCTCGAACTGCAAACTTCTATATTTGGCACCCAAAAACTCAGTAACTTAACTTCTTCCTTTCCTTAAATTTAAGCAGACTATAGTTTAGTACTGAAGGTATTGGTCACTTAAATATAATAAAATGGTTATCGGAATTTTGATACGTCTCGATCAGTATCTAGTTTCGCAAATAGAATTTGCAAATATCTTTATATGAGTTTCGTTAATTATGGGTTTTATTGTTCATACGTCTAAAATAAACTGAGCGTGATCCAACAGGACCTTATCTAAAGAGTTCGAGATTTATTTATCAAAACGATTTTGTGCCTGAATCTTATAATATATTACTAAATTAACAGCTTTCCAACTGCTATTTATTTATTAGTCGAGTATTGATACTTGAGAAAAACACTACAAGTTCATTCAAGACATTTCATTTTGGAGTTAAGTCCCTTTCTCGTAACAAAGCTATTGTGGCTGTTAGAGTAGATGAATTAGCTTCATCTCTTCTGTTATCCAGAGGAAATCATTCTATTGACTGGAAGTATGATTGATGCCGTTCCTGTGTCGATCATTATGCCGTGAGTTCAAAATGGCGAAAGAAATCAGTTCAAAATCGTATCTATAAATCTTTGCAGCCATCTGACTCTTCGTCCATATCTAGTCGTTGGTGGACTGCCTTCGCTTTTCTGCGTGCGATATTTCTACCGGTCGACCACGATCACGACAATGATGAATAAACCGTGTAGTATAAACTCACCTTTTAGTTTCGTCCGCCGTTTTTAGAGTAACCTAACTCCATGGTGCATTGGTGGTACTAGTAGCCTGATATAAAGTGTCAGGGAATTTTTAATTTGAGTTATTCATTAACCCAGACATACGTCAAGCACAGGTAGGTAGCGTTGGCCATTCAATTTTCGTGATACAGCATTTATAGTCAGACAGCAAGCTACGATAGGTAAAAAATACAGTAAGCAGTAAGCAGACACGCATATATAATAAAGTTTAAAGGTTGTGTGTGCAAAGCGATTCAAAAAGATTATATTAATTTGCCTGCCGAAAAATGAAGATAGGGTAACGCGAATCTCGGCGAATTAAACTTCAAAAAATATGGTTCGTGGAAAATGAGTGGATTCGAGGGGTATAAAGTGCTCAATAATTTACAGTCCAAGAGAGGTAATGACTACTTACGCCCTTCTATAACCAATCGTGAAGTATCTCCGAAACGACTTGTTAGTGGGATTACAAGGGAAGTGTTAGACACTCATTCATTTAATAATCTGCTCCTATGGTCATTCTGGGGTGTTATTGTAAAGTAAACCTGAAGCAAATGTTGGCACTTGAGTCTCCTTTAATACAATAAAATTCAATTTATTAGTAGTAACTGGGGAAATGTGCATCACCATCTCAATGACTCGCCCTCACTGCATTAACTTATACTATATATTCATTAATATTTATGAGATGTTTATTTATTTTATGTAGCGTCCTCGTGTTTGTCCCTTCAGTATATCTAATCGACGCTTCTTAGACTCAAAAGGTACAACCTGTCGCAGATGGATTCCTGTGGCGTGTTCTTGCCTTCTGCACATATCTGGACTAGACGGTTTAATTCTTACTCGCAGACCGTGGCATATGCGGTCGTATCCAGGTGTTTGGGTGCCACCTGGAGGTCATTGTGAGGCTAAAGAACCTATACAGGTACGTTTTTCACTCGATTCTTATTAAACTGTCGTCCCTGTTAATAAAATCCATTGTACCAATATTCCCATATATTTCACTTTGATATATGAAGACTAATAATCCTATTGGTGCTGCTGAGATACAAAAAAGCAACTTTCTTACAAGAAAAGGATTAAGCTAGAGGATGGGATCTGCACTACAGTGTGCACTAATATCTGTACAGACACCGCTCATCCACATCGTATGTCAAATTACATTGTTATTCATTTAAATTGGGTAACCTAAAGAATTATAGGTTAACCGTTTGTCGTTCTGAATATGTAGTGTTGATACTTACGTAAAATAGTTTGTAATCTGTACAGACCTGTTTTTGAAGGCATCCGGTCTCGAACGTGTGAATGTCTATTTAGTCGTTTTTCGTATCTCAATTCACGACCTACATATTTAAATTTTTAGCATGCATTCAGTCAGTCAGTTGCAACGTAGAACTTCGTACGTAAGTACATCAGTTCATGTCGCCATACCACATCAGCACAGAGATATAATTGTCAATTCAAATCCAATAGTAGAAGAGGTAGTAGAGGTATTAGAAGTAATCGGAGAGGTTAGGATTAGAAGATATAATTCAAGAAGTATGATTCAGTGAAAAAAGTTTAGAAAGTCAAAAATAGAGGTGTTGAAGAATCCAGAAGATTAAGATTTGAGAGAACACAAAGAATAAATGCACTGGCGCCATTGCGAACGATTTTGAGCCATGTCATTCAAGGTCTCTAGCCATCGATTATTATCATCTCGCGGACCCCAACCAGGTAGTCGACAATTACCGACATGGCTAAGTCCACTCGTCAATGACTTCATGGATTTACGCCATGTTTTGGTTTGGCCGCCCCTAGCTTTCTTCCAACCTATTCCTACACCACAAAACAAAGCTCGACGAGGGAGTCGTTGGTTAGGCATACGCAACACGTGTCCCAACCACCTCAACTGATGAAGTTTCACCACTTCATCGATTGATCTGCCATTCTTACCTAGTACCCGTTTCCTAATAACAGCGTTGCTAACTCGGGTGTCCCACGATATACGAGCAATGGTTCGAAGACACCTATGATCGAAAACCAATATCCGACGAGTATCTTCTACTCTCATTGGCCATGTTTCACAGCCATAAAGTAAGACGGAGCGAACTACTGCGCAGTACACTCGTCCTTTAGTCAGCAAACGGATATCTCGCCTACGCCATAAGTGACGCAGGTTGGCAAAAGCCAATCGAGCCTTCTGTATCCGTGCCGAGATTTCGTCAGTCACCAGGCCATCGGCACTGATGAGACTCCCCAGATAAGTGAAGCGGTCTACACGTTCTACTACTTCATTCCCTATCACTAGTTCAGGTGCCGATGAAACCCAATCTTGAAGCAACATTTTGCATTTCATGGGGTAAAACCGAATCCCAAACATGCTTGCATTGTTGCTTAGGGTGGTCAGAAGACTCTGCATTTTGTCAGCGTCTTCACCAAGTGGGACTATGTCATCGGCATATTCTAAATCAATAAGCGAGCCACCTGGTAGAAGGTCTACTCCTGAAAATTCAGACGAGGATAAGGTAAGTTCTAGGAGCATGTCTATGATAAAATTAAACAAGAATGGAGAGAGTGGACATCCCTGACGGACACCACTTGATGTAGAGAATTCCGGTGACAGTTCGCCATAAGCTCTCACTCGACCAGTGGTGTTTGAGTAGAGAGCTTGTATGAGGTTAATGTACTTATTTGGTACACTTTTCAATGACAGACACTGCCACAGAACCTCACGATCCACTGAGTCAAATGCCGCCTTAAGGTCCAGGAAAACAACTATTGTAGGACGCCTAAATGTGTGTCTGTGTTCCAGGACCTGTCTGAGTGTGAAAATGTGGTCTATACAGCCACGTCCAGGTCGAAAACCAGATTGGTTTTCTCGAGTTTGCTCTTCACGAGCTTTCGTTAAGCGTCGAAGTATTATTGAGGCCAATATTTTAGATACTATGTTAGTTAGGCTTATTCCCCTGTGATTGTCACAAGAAGACTTGTGTCCTTTCTTATAGATTGGGACAATCAAGGATTGAGACCAGTCGGATGGGATTGCGGCCAGTTCCCAGATTCTACCTAAAATCTCAGTCAACCTAGCTGATAAAACTGGACCTCCATCCTTAAATATCTCAGGGGTAAGTCTATCAGGACCTGCAGCTCGTCCTCGTTTCAGATTTCCTAACGCTTTCTCAACTTCATTAAGACTAGGGGGACTTAGGTCGATTTGCCATTCAGGATGACTGGAGATCGTGGGTAACCGAAGAGTGGCTCGTGGCCAGTTGAACTGATCCCTAAAGTGTTCTGCCCATCGATCCAGTCTCCTGGATTGAGAATGGATAATAAGACCATCCTTTTCCGAGATAGTCTCACTCACATTCGGGTTCTTAATACCAGTTTCTTTAATAAGGCGGAAAAGTTGTCTACTGTTGCCGATCGCCGCTGCCTTTTCCATCGCCTTTGCTTTCGCCACCCACCACTGCTCGCGATCGTTACGTAGGCTTTTCATAAGTCTGCGCCTAAGTTGACTTCGTTCTTCATCATGCTCAGAGCCAGGTGGGATGAGTTTTCGGGCATCCATCAGATCGGTGGATGCTACTGAGATCCACGGTTTCATTCTAGCCTTATGGTCAACCTTACTAGCAGATATCACTGCTGTTTCCACAGCCTTTTTGATATCATTCCATCCTGCTTCCGGATGCGAATCGCTTAAATGGTCGCCTAACTGTCTTTCTAGTTGTTCCTGAAATATATTTTTCGCCTTATTATCATTAAGTAAAACCCTAAGAGGCTTTCTTACGGTGTCTTTCCTACGCCCAGTAAGCTTCAAACAAATACGCGCTCGCACTAGGGCATGATCTGAATCCAAACATGTGCCCCAGAACGAGCGACAGTCCTCTATCGAACCCCTCCATCGGTGGCTGATGGCGATGTGATCTAGTTGAGTCCAACGTTGAGACGACTTTGGAGGTCGCCAGGTTAGCATGCATTATTGTAACTCAAGGAAATTTACTTATTTGTTCGCGTCCAGATTACAAGCTATGGTTACATGGGCAAACATAACAAGAATTCACAGTTCATCTTAACAGTTACCTCTCACTTCGACCGAATTTCTTATCTTAACAACTCATTGAAGATTATAAAAAAATTTCTGTCAAGTTATTTAAACCTCTGTCTTACCTCAAACATAATGGTGTGCCTGAGAAGATAGTCAACATCATACGGAATTCTTCTAATTGATCAATCTGGAAGATTATGCATGACGGACAGCTCGCAGACTCGTTCCAAGTGAAGACTGGTGTCAAACGTGCTACCAGCGAATATAAATGCCAAATCAGCATGTCTAAAACCACGTACGCTATTCAAACTGTCCTTCAACGTTCGCACATTATTGCAGGTCGGACAACAGATAGGGTTGGCTCTGTCTTTAGAAAGTCTGAACACAGATGTCTGTTGTCTTTCGGAGACCTGTATTCAGGACTCTAGTGACGTACTACACATTTGCCTTTTATCCGTCACTTGAAAAGCTTGTATTGAGTGCGTCTATGTGAGGACTGTGGTGTCTCCGTCTGGTCTAATTAGCCGAAAATGTTATTTATCCGTGCTGTTGTTTATTGAACAATGACATAATTATGACATCATTCTTTAATTATGTTACTAATTACAGGACACTGCATTTCGTGAGCTCATAGAAGAGTTAGGATTACAGGAACGAAATGTAGTGAATGAATGTACTATTCAACCACTTTGTGCATGGGAAGCTTCCTATCCTTCTCATTCAGATACAGCGGTCGGAATGTCTACTATCTCTCCTAAATCTCATCATTTGGTTATATATTACTCTGTTAATTGGTCTCATCCTTCAATGTAAGAATTCTAATTTTGAGTTTTTCCTATACCAAGCTGCGTTTGCGATTTAGGTACGTACATGTTTTTTTATTATGACTCAAAATTTTAGGTAACTTTAAAGTGCACAATCCCTCCTTACATTTAGTTATTTTTAAATAGCACTGAGATGTCATGCGAGTTCTGGATAATTGAAATAGGCTTGGGGATTTTACTGGTTTTTCGATTTTCTCGTCAGCAACAAACGACATCAAATCTTTCTTACAGCGATGAAAAGTCGGGATCCTCGATTTCGAGTGTTAGTTTTCAAAAAACAATTTGTATTAATGATCAACGGAATCAATATTGTCGATTACAAAAGATTTGTTTTCAATCGAATATGTGGGTAAGGCCACAAAAAATGAATTCCTAAATTACCTTGTGCACCAAGAACATTTTAATCAAGAAAAGCAGAAAAGCAATCAGTAGTTGCAATACCAGACAGTTTGTACAAATGTAGTATTAAATCGTTATCATATGGTGAGCTCATTAAGATTTTTGAGAGTCGTCCTAATAAATACTTTTGCCATACTATCCTGACCTAGTTTTCAAGTACTTAAATCACTGTAACTGGTTTCAATCAATCAATCAACAGCAACGTAGAGACTTCGTACGTACGTACATCACTTAAAGTTGCCGTAACTGGTCTACAACTGATTGGGTCTTGCATACAAGCTTTGACTTACAGGTTCAAGGTATCCTGTTCATTTCAGTGAATATAACTGGTTTGGGACTTTGTTTAAGCTTGCAGCTATTCATTCGCTAATCTAGCAATCCCTAAGATTTGACTTATAACTAGCTCTTAGTTCCCTCATAAACGTTTAGAACAAATGAGCAACAAAAATACGAACATTAGCGTATATCTGCTTCATGCGATATCTTACTGAATAGAATTAAGACTTATATATTGGTTGACTTTCTTAGGTCAGTGAGTGATTTAATAGGCTTATGACCCAACAGTTGCTGGTGTATATCCGTTTGTGACTAATTTTTGTAGCTTGAGTAATTATTATAGTAAATCTTACATCGATACCTGTCCTGGGTTCGTAAAGATATTGTGGTGAGATCATGCCCATTTTCTTGAGATTAGCATTCGACAGTCATTTAGGAAAATGACAGTATTCCAAACAGTTTAATAATGACGTATTGTTCCTATCCTATTTAGTCAGTCAGTTGCAACGTAGAACTTCGTACGTATGTACATAAGTTCATGTTGCCATACCACATTATTAGCACAGAGACGCAAATGTCAAATCAAATCCCATAGTGATAAAGATGGTAGAGGTATTAATGTTATAATAAAGAAGACTAGGGTTTAAGATATTATTCAAAAAATTTAATTCAGTGAGATAAGGTTAGAAAGACAAAGGTACAGGTGCTGGCTAATCCAGAAGATTAGGATTTGAGAGAGCTCAAAGAGTGGATGCACCTGCGCCATTGCAAACGATTTTGAGCCATGTCGTTCAAGGTCTCTAACCATTGATGACTCTCGTCTCGCGGACCCCAACCAGGTAGTCTATATCTACCAACATGACTCAGTCCACTTGTCAGTGACTTCATGGATTTCTGCCATGTTTTGGTCTGGCCGCCCCTGACTTTCTCCCAACCTACTCCTACACCACAGAACATAGCTCGTCGAGGCAGTCGGTGGTTAGGCATACGTAACACATGTCCCAACCACCTCAACTGATGAAGTTTCACCACTTCATCGATTGATCTGCCATCCTTACCTAGTACTCGTTTCCTAACGACAGCATTGCTTACTCGGCTGTCCCACGATATACGAGCAATGCTTCTTAAACATCTATGATCGAATACTAGTAACCTACAAACATCTTCTACTCTTAACGGCCATGTTTCACAGCCATATAAGAGAACGGAACGAACTGCTGCGCAGTACACCTGCCCTTTGGTTAGCGAACGGATATCACGCCTACGCCATAAGTGACGCAGGTTGGCAAAAGCCAATCGAGCTTTCTGTATCCGAGCTGAGATTTCGTCAGTCACCAGACCGTCAGCACTGATGAGACTCCCCAGATAAGTGAAGTGATCAACACGCTCGACTACTTCACTCCCTATCACTAGTTCAGGTGCCGATGCAATCCAGTCTTGAAGCAACATTTTGCATTTCGACGGGGAAAACCGCATCCCGAACATGCTCGCATTGTTGCTTATGGTAGTCAGAAGACTCTGCATTTTGTCAGCGTCTTCACCGAATAGAACTATGTCATCGGCATATTCTAGATCAGTAAGCGAGCCACCTGGTAGAAGGTCAACCCCTGAAAAATCTGACGAGCTTAATGTTAACTCTAAGAGGATGTCTACGACAAAGTTAAACAAGAATGGAGAGAGTGGACAGCCCTGACGGACACCACTTGATGTAGAGAATTCAGATGACAGTTCGCCATATGCTCTCACCCGACCAGTGGTGTTCGAGTAGAGTGCTTGTATAAGGTTAATGTACTTCTTTGGTACACCTTTCAATGACAGACACTGCCATAGAACCTCACGATCCACTGAGTCGAATGCCCCCTTAAGGTCCAGGAACACGACTATTGTCGGACGTCTAAATGTGTGTCTGTATTCCAGGACCTGTCGTAGTGTGAAGATGTGGTCTATACAACCACGTCCAGGTCGAAAACCAGATTGGTTTTCTCGTGTCTGCTCTTCGCGAGCTCTAGTTAGACGTCTAAGTATAATCGAGGCTAACAATTTAGAAACTATATTAGTTAAACTTATTCCCCTGTGATTGTTACAAGAGGACTTCTGTCCTTTCTTGTAGATTGGGACAATTAGCGACTGAGACCAGTCGGATGGGATTACGTCCATTTCCCAGATTCTACCTAGGATCTCGGTCAGTTTAACCGTTAAAACTGGACCACCATCCTTAAACATCTCAGGGGTAAGCCTATCGGGACCTGCCGCTCTACCTCTCCTTAGATTTCCTATAGCTTTCTCAACTTCATGTAAACTGGGAGGACTTAAATCGATTTGCCATTCAGGATGACTGGAGATCGTGGGCAACTGAAGTGTGGCTGAAGGCCAGTTGAACTGATCCCTAAAGTGTTCTGCCCATCGGTCCAGCCTCCTAGATTGAGAATGGATAATAAGACCATCCTTTTCCGAGATAGTCTCACTCACATTCGGGTTCTTAATACCAGTTTCTTTAATAAGGCGGAAAAGTTGTCTACTGTTGCCTATCGCCGCTGCCTTTTCCATCGCCTTTGCTTTCGCCACCCACCACTGCTCGCGATCGTTACGTAGGCTTTTCATAAGTCTGCGCCTAAGTTGACTTCGTTCTTCATCATGCTCAGAGCCAGGTGGGATGAGTTTTCGGGCATCCATCAGATCGGTGGATGCTACTGAGATCCACGGTTTCATTCTAGCCTTATGGTCAACCTTACTAGCAGATATCACTGCTGTTTCCACAGCCTTCTTTATATCATTCCAACCTGACTCCGGATGGGAATCACTTGCATGATCGCCCAACTGTTTTTCTAGTTCCTCCTGAAATATTTTCTTAGCTTGATTATCATCAAGTAAAGCCCTAAGAGGCTTCCTTACGGTGTCTTTCCTACGTCCAGCAAGCCTCAAACAAATACGTGCTCGCACTAGGGCATGATCTGAATCTAAACATGTGCCCCAGAACGAGCGACAGTCCTCTATCGAACCCCTCCATCGGTGGCTGATGGCGATATGATCTAGTTGTGTCCAACGTTGAGACGACTTCGGTGGTCGCCAGGTCAAAAGGTGTTTTTCCTTATGCTTAAAATTAGTGTTTGCTAGAAATAGTTGGTTATCTGAGCACAGTTGCAACAGACGGTCGCCATTGTCTGTTCTTTGAGCCGCGAGACCGTAACATCCACCTAGGTGTCTTTCATTTTCACTTAGTCTACCTACTTGTGCATTGAAGTCACCAGCCATTATAACTATATCAGAGCGCTTAACTTTTTGGAGGAGGTCCGAAAGCTTTCTGTAAAACTCATCTTTTACATCATCTGGGCTGCAGTCAGTGGGGGCGTAGGCTGATATGACGAAGAGGCAACGGCGATTGTCCCTATCTTTCCGAGTCCTTACTGTCCCGTTCAGTCGGACGGCGCACAAGCGACTATCTACAGGGATCCAGTCAAGGAGAGATTGTTCTGCCCTACAACTCATTGCTATGCCTACGCCAGCAAGATCCCTGGAGGCAGCATCAGGGCTACCGGATACACGAAGGGTAAATCGAGCTGCTTCTTTATCTTCACATGGTGAGGTCAAATGAGTGATGCTACTCGGATCCTGTATGCGCGTTTCCGAGACGCAGCACACATCGATGGAACGAGATTCTAAAGTCCTAGCTAATGACGCCTGTTGCCCTATTTGACACAATGTCCGTACATTGAATGCTCCAACATGTAGTTTGGAACGGGGTTTAAGGAGACCAGGGACGACGTTTCACAAACTCGCATCGTTTGCATTAGCTGTGCACTGTAATAAATGAATGTGAGAAGAGTTAGTTGTGGAGATAAGAGAGGTATTAGGGAATGTAGGAAGGATTTGATTTTGAACAATTTTGTCTCGTGTGCTGTTGCGGGTATGAGGGCGGTTATCACTTCCCGGCTGCCCACACCGTGAAAGGTTTATCCTATTTAGTATATAGCCGGGACTCATCCGTAATAACTACGCAGTGTACTCTGTCTTGATATTTCCCATTGTCCTTGAATGTTGACTTAAAGTCACAATTTAATTTCAGCTTCATTTTACGAAGACTAGACGAGTATCACTGATGGCAGATAACCAAAATACAGAATTATATCTATCGATTTATCAAGAGCAATTTATGTAGTGAATCGAATTGTTCCCCTATACATTCTACAATGTTGTGGTTTCATATCTTCAAAGTTTGACGTTCGATTTAATTATTGGTGGGCGTGATTAATTAATGTTCTTGATCCTGTGAGTTATTGAAGATGTGCATTTAAAGTACTCTTGATTATTTATACTAAAAGTTACAATCAATGTAAAATTGACATAAATACCGGATGTAGTTATTTCTTCCCATTTGTGATTCCATAGTCAAATAGCTTCACTAGGAATCGGAGAAAGTATAGATTCTGCTCTGTGATTGCGTATCGTAAAGTCAAAAAATAACCAGTAAAATTCCACCCCTTAGCGTCCCATCGTTTATTTACTGTATACTTCTATGTTCTGATATTCTGTTGAGTATTAGCCATATTAAAGAGTATTTATAAACTTTATTCTCCTTCTAAACAGCATTTATTTACAGACCTGTTTTAGATTCAGATGAAATTCACTCATACTTACCACAACTTAAACTTGAAGTAGATGAAGTATGTGCAGCTGTCTGGCTTCCGAGACCTGTTCTTGATAAATTAAGTGATGATTGGAAAGCATTTGAGAGACATTTTCAAAATCAGTCTACAATTAATTCTTCAGAATATGTGTATCCCGAATTATCAACTATGCCATCCACTCTCCAGATTGATAACGACCAAACAGCAGTTTGGTAAGCTGAATAATCTTTATTTATTTTCATTAACTTTTTGCTGGTTGCATCTAATGATCTGAACAAATATATAATTAGTGGAAAATTGCTGAATACTTTACTCTGTCTAAATGGAAAGTTAGCATAGAGAGATGAAATTGTCCGGTCGAATCCCAGAATAGTAGATGTAGTAATAGTCTTGGTGGTAACGGAAAAGATTAGAAATCGAAGATAAGATACAAGAAGATATAAATCAGCGAAATAAATTTAAAAGGTTATGGGGACTTCGAAAGCTTGGGATTAAAGGCAAGACGAAAAATGAGTGCACCTGCGTCATCACAAACAACTTTGAACCATAAAATTCATTGTTTAACAACTGGTTACAATAATCACACGGACCCCATCCAGGAAGCCTACACCTATTAACATGGCTCAGTCCACTTGTCACTGACTTCATGCAATGGTGCCATTTTGTGTTTTGGTCACCCCTGGCTTTCTCCTAACCTACTACATCAGAGAACATCGCTCGTCGAGGTAGGCTTTGGTTGGGATTCCGTAACACGTCAACCCTGGTATATGCTACTCACAAGGCATATCAGTAGCATCCGGCGGGGCGTCGCTTGGAGGTTGCTATCAGAGAGTGAAGTCTGGCGATCGAAATGCATGGCGCGATCAAAGTATATTGAAGACGCAAAAAGATGTGAGAGAAGGCAGTTAATAACGTGCTTGGATTACAAATGGATGTATAGCAAGCCTTCCTCAATTTTTTTGTACGACAGAAAAAACCCTGTCATATTTTTACTATCGTGAAATCTTTATCCATTCTCTAATTTGTTGTGAACGTAAATATACAATAACTTTATCCACGTTTTGATTAACACAAAAGATACACGTACATGCTCCCACTCATTATTCATCCACTTGTTTCCCAGTATGATTGCCTATCGTGTCTTGTGGTCTTCATTAATTATCAACAATACACACTATCCCGTAAACTGTTGTTCTGGTTGTCGAATATTTTCGAGTAAATCCATAGTAATACTAGGAAAATTGACTTGAAGTGCACCGTTAACGGGACAATATATTAGAGTAAATAACCAGCTGTTCAAAGATTGTGTAAATATTTTGTAAACAAACGGTGTCGTCTTCAAATATATATTCCACCTAGTCTTGGCTTCTTCGTACGTTACACTATCTTGGCTGATGAAAACTCATTCCTTCATCAACCAATTTGTCATTCTTACTCTATTCCTAACCCATGTATTGCTTACGGAGTGGTCCCAGACCATATGAGCATTGTTCCAAAGAAATCTTTGATCGAATATTCGTAAACTGTGAATATCCTCTATTCCTAATCGCCTAATTGGTGAGCCTAATTTATGGGCGAACCAATCAAAGTCACTATAACGATTCTTGGCTTTTGGCGTGAAATTAGTTCATGCGGACGAACAGCATTTTAGCTGATGTCAGTTCGTTATGAAAGCTCTAACTTCTAACCGTTAATCCTAGTTCTAATTACTCACACAAATTTATAATCCTCTTTAGACCTTGGTAAGTAGGCGTATTTTCTAAAGTTCACGTTGGTGTCACTCAAGAGAGATCCATAAATTATACTCTCATAGCCATGTTTCATAAAATTAAGTAGAACACAGTGAACTTCCTTTGGTTAGCAGACGGATATCTTACGCTACAGATGACCTACGTTATCAGAAACCAATCGAACTTCCTCAATCTGCGACGAGATTTTGCCAGGCACCAGACCGTCAGGACTGATGAAACTCCAAAGATATGTCAGTGGTCAACATGGTCAATTACTCCATTCTCTATCTTTAACCCAGGTTTCGACGCAAGGCATTTTACAGCGACATCTTGTAGTTGGTAGGAGAGAATCGCATCGGAAACACGCTAGCATTGTTGCTTAAGGTGGTCAGAATGCTCTGCGTTTTGTCAGCATATTGACCATGTCATCTGTTCATTCGTAGTCAACAGTGAATTTTTTGGTTTAAGAACAAACGACTGACAGGTTGGGATGTTTAGTTAGCAAGTAACGGAATGTTTATGCAACATGTTCACCTAGTCTTCAGTCATGCATTTGCATCTTGTTAAGTGTTCTTCAACCCAAGTTGGTTCTAGATTATCTACTCTCGCTTATCTTTTGGTATCCAAAGTATTCCGAACACGCCGTGCTTCTGATCTGAGAATCTTGCTGCCAACTGTAACAATTTACACACGATGTTCCGCGACATGCTACTTATGAGCAATCTTGTGGGTAGCACTTACCAGACTTAAAGAAGGTCAACACTAGGAAAGTCAGACGTTGAAAGTGTTGTCTGTAGAAGCAAATTTAGATAGAAATGAGAAAAGCGGGTAACGCTGAACGACACTTGGAGTAATCAATTCCAATGACGGTCTTCCATAAGCTCAGACCCGATTAGTAGTGGTCGAGTGGAGAGCCTATGCAAGGTTAATTTACTTCTTCGGCACGCCATTCAATGACAGACACTACCACAGAACCTCACGATCAACGGAAGCCAGCTTGGTGTTCTTCAGTTCGCTCTTCAAAAGTCCTAGTTAAGCGTTGAAGTATTATTGAGGCTAATATCTTAGACACTATTAGTTAAACTGATCCCCCCAACTGTCACAAGAAGACGTTTGTTCTTATAGACGGACACGATCGGTGATAGAAGCCAGCCAGATGCAATTACATCTAGGTCCCAGCTAATATCACAGTTAATTTAGATGTGGCATTTTTACGTCCAGTGAGATGCAGACAAATGCATGCTTTTGCTAGAGCATTATCTGAATCTAAATATGTACTTTTAAGTAAGCGACAATCTTCTATCAAGCCTCTTCAACGATGGATAGCGAAAATTTTGTCTCTTTGTCCATCGTTGGGTCAGTTGTGGGGGTCGTCATGTCTGTAAACTGCTCCGGCTGTTTATATTGACATGGTGAGATGAATGACTATACCTGGATCCTATGTGCGCGTTTCGGATACAGCATACATTTATGGCGCGAGATTCTAGTCTTAGCTGGAAAAACTAGTTTTATTATCCAATTAAAAGCTCTAACATGTCGTTTAGAGTGTGGTTTCAGGAGACTAGTAATAAAATTTCGCGAACTCAAATCATTAGTTTTAGTGGTGCATGGCGATAAAGATACATGAGTAGGGTTAATTGTTGGGACAAGAAAGTTGATAATAACTAAGTGATTGTTAACAAGATGATCCCGATTGAAGTTAGGGGAATATAAGGGCAATCGTCAGTCAGTCACAATGTAGAACTTCGTAATTAAGTACATAAGTTCAAGTTGCAATACCGTATTAGCACAGAGACGCAACTGTCAGCTCAAATCCAATAGTGGTAGAGATAGTAGAAGTATTATCAGTAATGGAGAAAATTAGGCTTCGAAGATATGATTCGAGAGTCAGTCAGTCAGTCAGTTGCAACGTAGAACTTCGTACGTAAGTACATCAGTTCATGTCGCCATACCACATCAACACAGAGATTTAATTGTCAATTCAAATCCAATAGTAGAAGAGGTAGTAAAGGTATTAGAAGTAATCAGAGAGGTTAGGATTAGAAGATATTATTCATGAAGTATGATTAAATGAGATAAGTTTAGAAAGTAAAAACTAGAGCTGTTGAAGAATCCAGAAGATTAGGATTTGAGAGAACACAAAGAATAAATGCACTGGCGCCATTGCGAACGATTTTGAGCCATGTCATTCAAGGTCTCTAGCCATCGATTATTATCATCTCGCGGACCCCAACCAGGTAGTCGACAATTACCGACATGGCTAAGTCCACTCGTCAATGACTTCATGGATTTCTGCCATGTTTTGGTCTGGCCGCCCCTAGCTTTCTTCCAACCTATTCCTACACTACAAAACAAAGCTCGACGAGGGAGTCGTTGGTTAGGCATACGCAACACGTGTCCCAACCACCTCAACTGATGAAGTTTCACCACTTCATCGATTGGTCTGCCATTCTTACCTAGCACCCGATTCCTAATAACAGCGTTGCTCACTCGGTTGTCCCACGATATACGAGCAATGCTTCGAAGACATCTATGATCGAAAACCAATATCCGACGAGTATCTTCTACTCTCATTGGCCATGTTTCACAGCCATAAAGTAAGACGGAGCGAACCACTGCGCAGTACACTCGTCCTTTAGTCAGCAGACGGATATCTCGCCTACGCCATAAGTGACGCAGGTTGGCAAAAGCCAATCGAGCCTTCTGTATCCGTGCCGAGATTTCGTCAGTCACCAGGCCATCGGCACTGACGAGACTCCCAAGATAAGTGAAGCGGTCTACACGTTCGACTACTTCACTCCCTATCACTAGTTCAGGTGCCGTTGCAACCCAATCTTGAAGCAACATTTTGCATTTCATGGGGGAAAACCGAATCCCAAACATGCTTGCATTGTTGCTTAGGGTGGTCAGAAGACTCTGCATTTTGTCAGCGTCTTCACCAAGTAGGACTATGTCATCGGCATATTCTAAGTCAATAAGCGAGCCACCTGGTAGAAGGTCTACTCCAGAAAATTCAGACGAGGATAAGGTTATTTCTAGGAGCATGTCTATGATAAAATTAAACAAGAATGGAGAAAGTGGACATCCCTGACGGACACCACTTGATGTAGAGAATTCCGGTGACAGTTCGCCATAAGCTCTCACTCGACCAGTGGTGTTTGAGTAGAGAGCTTGTATGAGGTTAATGTACTTATTTGGTACACTTTTCAATGACAGACACTGCCACAGAACCTCACGATCCACTGAGTCAAATGCCGCCTTAAGGTCCAGGAAAACAACTATTGTAGGACGCCTAAATGTGTTTCTGTGTTCCAAGACCTGTCGTAGTGTGAAAATGTGGTTTATGCAGCCACGTCCAGGTCGAAAACCAGCCTGGTTTTCTCGAGTCTGCTCTTCACGAGCTTTCGTTAAGCGTCGAAGTATTACTGAGGCCAATATTTTAGATGCTATATTAGACTTATTCCCCTGTGATTGTCACAAGAAGACTTGTGTCCTTTCTTATAGATTGGGACAATCAGTGATTGAGACCAGTCGGATGGGATTGCGGCCAGTTCCCAGATTCTACCTAAGATCTCAGTCAACCTAGCTGCTAAAACTGGACCACCATCCTTAAATATCTCAGGGGTCAATCTATCAGGACCTGCAGCTCGTCCTCGCTTCAGATTTCCTAAAGCTTTTTCAACTTCATTAAGACTAGGGGGACTTACGTCGATTTGCCATTCAGGATGGCTGGAGATCGTGGGTAACCGAAGTGTGGCTGAAGGCCAGTTGAACTGATCTCTGAAGTGTTCTGCCCATCGATCCGATCTCCTGGATTGAGAATAAATAATAGTCCCGTCATTTTCTGAGATAGTCTCGCTTACACTAGGATTCCTAATACCAGTTTCCTTGATAAGTCGGAAAAGTTGTCTACTGTTGCCTATCGCCGCTGCCTTTTCCATCGCTTTTGCTTTCGCCATCCACCACTGTTCGCGATCGTTACGTAGGCTTTTTATAAGTCTGCGCCTAAGTTGACTTCGTTCTTCATCATGTTCAGAGCCAGGTGGGATGAGTTTTCGGGCATCCATCAGATCGGTGGATGCTACTGAGATCCACGGTTTCATTCTAGCCTTACGGTCAACCTCACTAGCAGATATCACTGCTGTTTCCACAGCCTTTTTGATATCATTCCATCCTGTTTCCCGATGGGAATCGCTTAATTGGTCTCCTAACTGTCTTTCTAGTTGTTCCTGAAACATATTTTTCGCCGTATTATCATCAAGTAAAACCTAAGAGGCTTTCTTACGGTGTCTTTCCTACGCCCAGTAAGCTTCAAACAAATACGCGCTCGCACTAGGGCATGATCTGAATCTAGACATGTGCTCCAGAACGAGCGACAGTCCTCTATCGAACCCCTCCATCGGTGGCTGATGGCGATGTGATCTAGTTGAGTCCAGCGTTGAGACGACTTTGGAGGTCGCCAGGTCAACAGATGGTTTTCCTTATGCCTAAAGTTAGTGTTTGCTAAGAATAGGCGGTTGTCTGAGCATATTTGCAACAGACGGTCACCATTGTCTGTTCTCTGAGCCGGGACACCAAAACATCCACCTAGGTGTCTCTCCTGCTCACTTAGTCTACCTACTTGAGCATTAAAGTCACCAGCCATTATTACTATATCAGAGCGCCTAGCATTTTGGAGGAGGTCCGAAAGCTTTCTGTAAAACTCATCCTTAACCTCGTCTGAACTGCATTCAGTGGGGGCATAGGCAGATACGACGAAGAGGCAACGGCGATTGTCCCTATCTTTCCGAGTCCTTACTGTCCCGTTTAGTCGGACAGCGCACAATCGACTATCTACAGGGATCCAGTCAAGGAGAGATAATTCTGCCCTACGACTCAATGCTATGCCTACGCCAGCAAGACCCCGGGAAGCAGCATCAGGGCTACCGGATACACGAAGAGTAAATCGAGCTGCTTCTTTATTTTGACATGGTGTGGTCAAGTGTATGACGTGACTCGGATCCTGGATGCGCGTTTCCGAGACGCAGCATACATCGATGGCACGAGATTCTAAAGTCCTAGCTAAGGAAGCCTGTTGCCCTATTTGACACAATGTCCGTACATTAAATGCTCCAACATGTAGTCTAGAGCGAGGTTTAAGGAGACCAGGAACGATGTTTCGCGAACTCGTATCGTCTGCATTAGCTGTACGCTGTGATGAATGAATGTGAGAAGAGTTAGTCGTGGAGATAAGAGAGGTACTAGGGGGTGTAGGAAGGATTTGATTTTGACCAATTCGGTCTCTGGTGCTGTTATGGGTATGAGGGCGGTTGTCACTTCCCGGCTGCCCACACCGTGGAAGGTTGTTTCTTGAGGAACCTGAAAAGGAAGATAGATTAGTGTTGGTGCGTGACCGCAGAGCCCAAGGGACAACTGCTTGAGGCCAGTCACGCATGGCCTTTTTATCAAATGTTTTTTGAGGATTAGCTCCGTTCTTAAAGGCCCTTAGTGGGCACCCTTACCCAAGGAGACGGAAATCCGTGAGTTAGGGGAGGTGTGACATTTTTAGGGCCGACCTTTTCTAACCCTTCCTTCCTTGTGAGAAGGCAGCATCGCTGCAGATGCTGGTTGTCCGAGGGAAAAACCTTACTGCTGTCACACCCCTCTGCAGTCAGCAGTACGACTTCGCCCTCAGACCTTGGGTAGCTGCTTTTAGTCTCATCGTTCTCCAATCGACCTGCCT
This sequence comes from Schistosoma turkestanicum, assembly GCA_944470395.2. Classification (NCBI taxonomy): domain Eukaryota; kingdom Metazoa; phylum Platyhelminthes; class Trematoda; order Strigeidida; family Schistosomatidae; genus Schistosoma; species Schistosoma turkestanicum. The sequence goes on from OX103979.1 coordinate 48,661,114, forward strand.
GGCATGGTAGAACTTTGAGGAACATATGTTCCAGCCAGTATAGCTCGGTTGGGTCATCACGATAGGCAAGCCCTACCACCACGTCAAGGTAGCAGCTACGGTCGGGATATGATTCGAGAAGTATAATTCAGTGAGATATATTTAGAAAGAGGGGAGTAGAGATGATGAGGAATTCAGTTTAGAATTTTATAGAACACATTGGATGCATCTGCGCCGTTACAAACGGTTTTGAGCCATGTCATATAAGATCTCTAACTATCGGTTACTATCGTGTCGCAAACCACAACCAGGTAGCCTACATCTACCAACATGACTCAATCTAGTTGTCCGTGACCCCATGAATTTTTGTCGTGTTTTGATTTGGCCACCTCTAGCTTCCTTCCAACCTACTACACCACAAAACATAGCTCATCGAGGCAGTCGGTGGTTGGGCATTCCTACCTAGTACTCGTTTCCTAAAGACAGTATTGCTTACTCGCTGGTCGAGGGATACACGAGCAATGCTTCGAAAACATCTGTAATCGAAATCAGCAACCTGAGAATATCTTCTGCTCTTATTAGCCATGTTTCGCATCCATATAGCATCCTTGCTGAGATTTCGTCAGGCCAGGCCATCGGCACTGATGAGATTCCCAAGATAAGCGAAGCGGTCAACCTTTTAACTCCCTATCATTAGTTTAGGTATTGACGCAAGCCAACCTTGAAGCAACATTTTGCATTTCGAAGGGGAGAATCGCATCCCGAACATGCTTGCATTGTTGCTTATGGTAGTCAGGAGAGTGAATTTTATCAGCGTCTTCACCAAGTAGAACTATATCATTGGCATATTCTAAGTCAGAAAGCGTGTCTCTTAGTAAAATGTCCACTCCTGAAGAGTCAGACGATGATAATGTTAACACTAGAAGCATATCTACGACAAAGTTAAACAAGAATGGAGAGAGAGGACAGCCCTGACGGACACTACATGAGCACTACAATGGAAAGCCCTGATGGACACCACTTTAACTATTCGAATCCGATGACAGTTCGCCCGCGCCCTATAAAGATCTTGAGGGACCTGTAAGGGGAAACAAGCTAGTGATGGTGGGCCAAAAGCGTGGCCACAGAACCCAAGGGACAAATGCTTATGTCTAGTCTCTTCATGACAAGTTTATGATGTGTCCGCCCCGCACAACGGAGATGGGAGATCGTGGGTGTGGCGAATTTAGGGTAGACACTTTCTAACCTCGAGGCAGATGTTGATTTATGAGGGTAGCGCTTTATTCTTGTCACATTCCTTTACAGTCAGTAGAATGACTCAGTCATAAGTTCCTATGTTGGTGCTTTCGGTTTTACCGTTCTCCAATTGACTTGCATGCGTTCGAGTCAGTATCGTTCGGTCGGGTCATCACGACAGGAAAACCCGACCACCATCAAGATAGCAGTTACTGTCGGGTTGAGATTAGTGCACTCCGATAACAAAGATTATAGGTTTTAGTCACCATAACCAGTTCTTAAAGTGATTGGAGATTCAACAATATTGAAATAAGCACTGTCTTTCATTATGCTCTATATTTTACTGACCTAAATTGTAAAATATTTCATTGGAACGATAAAACATGTCCATTCTTGAAGCAGTAATCATGATGATTTTATGTTGTTAGGTATTGGGGCGTAAATTCTCTTGACTGGCAACCGGTACCTGTGAATCAACTTATCTGTGGGCTGACATCAAATCGGAACCCGACTATTTTACCCCAAATTAGCACCGAATCTGAATTCAGTAATAAACCAAGTCCTGTAACACTGGGAACATTGTATGCTATAAATCATTGGCTTTCATCAACCAGAAATACCGTTTAAAATTATTTTCGTCAATTTTTTAATGTTTGCAAACTCTTATCGTTCGTTCTTCGCTGAAAAGGTCAGCAAAAATCTATGTAAGATACTATGTGACCTCCGTATCTTCTAATTTGTCCCTTTTTAAATAATGAATAAACTTCTTTAGTATCTACTAACATGTTTTGCTGCTGCTTGAGTCCCTTGGTATGTTTGACCCTACCCCATTTCACGATGTATGCTTCTGGTTAGTCGGATCAGCTCCGAAATATGGTTTTTAAGCCTGAGGTGAGGGAGAATTTGAACTTAACTTACTGGTTGATTTCTTAAAACACATAGTTAGATAGTGAACTCAATTCTTCTCATCCCATAGTAACTACGCTGCGTAATGTATATATTAGTTTTGGTAGTCTGCATCAGATCTACCTTCCTGGTTAATGATGCTGCCTAGATATGTAAAGATTTTTACGTCCTCTAAAATTTCTCTATCAAGAGTGATTTGTTTGGCACATACTGTGTTCTAATCAAAGGATCTTGCTTTTCACTTCGTATGTTGAGACCTGTTGCTGCTGTTACACTGGTCTTCTCTTGCATTTGTTGTTGTGTGTGCAATAAAAGAGTCGGATCATCTACAAAGTCCAACCTCATCCTGGCTGTCCACTATATACTGTGCTTCCCTCCTGATGTTGACGTTTTCATAATCCAGTCGATCACCAGGAGAAAGGGTTAGTGTCCGGTCAACGAATCCGAAGTATTTGCGAAGACAACTGTTCGTAAATACTTTTATCTTCTGTATGATGACTTTCGCAGTTCTCCAAGTTTCCGCTCCATACAGTAGAAGCGTTTTGACATGTATATTGAAATTATGAATTTGGTGTTGGTTGATAGTTGATTTGAGTTCCAGATATTTTTCAATTGTAGAAATGCAGCCCTTGCTTTGCCGATCTGCGCCCTCACATCTGCATTGGATCCACCTCGGTTGTTGATGATGCCGCCCAGATATTTAAAGGTGTTAACGTCCTCCGAGACATCTCCATCAAGAGTGATTTAGTTGGCGCATATTGTGTTGCATCGCAAAATCTTGCTTTTCCCATTGTGTGTGTATGTTGAGACCTGCTGCTACACTGATCATCTTCTAATGCATTTGTTGTCGCGTGTGTGATAGAAGAGCCGGATCATCTGCGAAGTTCAGATCGTCCAGCTGTCCGTTGGATACCATGCTCCCCTCCAGATGTTGATGTCTTCATAATCCATTCTATCACCAAGCGAAAGAGAGAGGGAGAGAGTAAGCAACGTTGACTGACACCGGTCTTCACCTCGAAAGAGTCTGTCAGCTGTCCTCCGTGCACGATCTGGCGGTTTAATACATCATAAGGATTCCGTATGATGTTGACCATCTTCTCAGGCACGCCGTAGTGTCGAAGAAGCCTCCATAGTGTTGTCCTGTCCACGCTGTCGAATGCTTTCTCGTAGTCAATGAAATTAATGTAAAGTGGTGAGTTCCATTCAGTTGATCGTTCCACAATGATCCGTAATGTTGTCTGCCCCATTTTCCAGTGTTCCTTGAGTTCCAGTTTCGTTTTGGCGACCAGCATCTGGTGATCTAAGGCTATGTCAGTTTCTCTCTTGATTCTCACGTCCTTCCTGGTCGTTCCGATTTGGTTCTGAGTATTGCGATCCGGTGAAATCCATGTAGCTTTGTGTATGCGTTTGTGTGGGAACATTGTGCCTCCGATGACCAGTTTGTTGAAGGCACCCAGGTTGGCAAATCGCTCACCGTTTTGGTTTCTTTTCTCCCAGTCCATGTCGTCCCATGATATATTCATATCCAGCTCTTTCCATGCCACCTTTGGCGTTTAGGTCTCCGATCAGAACCGTCAAACCCTTTGGTGAGCATCTGTCGACTATTGACTGCAGCCTTTCGTAGAATTGGTCTCTAACGTCTCCATTGTAGTCATTGGTAGGTACATAGCATCGGATGGCGTTCATAGCAATCCCATCCCTACTTGTGCTGAAGGATGCTTTGATGATCGTGGGCCCATGAGATTCCCATCCTATCAGTGCCTTTTGTGCTTCTTTGGACAGCATCAGTGCAACTACTTGTTTGTGTAGGGCATTTTATTCCTCATGACCGGACTATGATATCAGCTCTCTTGAAGTTAGTCTCCCTTGTCCTACCTGTGTCCAATGCGTTTCACAGATTCCAAACACCTCTAGGTTTTATTTTTTCATCTCTGCAGCAATTCTTAAGTCTTTCGGTCTCCTACATTGTTCGAACATTCCATTTACCTAAAAGAATGGTTGATCTGGTTGTCAGAAGGGGCATTGGCCTCGGCTTTTATTATGAGATGTCATAGCTCTTCTGAAAGAAGACATTCAAACTCCTAGGGCAGAGTTTAATTGGCTTGAATTATGTTTTCTGGTTGGCGTTTTTTAGCGAGTTAGTTTTCGACGGGATGGGGTAGCTAACATCAAGCCCAACCCTGTTTTGGCTTGGGATTGTGTGTTGTCCTGGAGGGACTGTGGGCGGAGTTACGTCTACAAAGTAGGACAGAACAATCTACCGCACCCGTAGACTCGTACATTGGTCGGCAAGTAAGCCTCTCGTCTAGGCCAATAACGGTCAGGTTTCGTTCCTAAAATCTGACGAAGTGAACATTTAGTCGAAGTACACCCAAGTATGATTTCTTCCGGTGTTTTGTTCTCAAAAAGCGCCAAATTATTAAGGATGGCATTTTACCAACTATGTTAGACTCATTCCTCTATGGTTATTGCGAAAGGGTCGCAAACCTTTCTCGTGGTCATTAGAAATAAAAAATGTTTGTAGGTCACTAGTATTCAATTGTAGGTGTCTCTGAAGCATTGCTTGCGAATTTCAGGTCCACTAAGTAAGCGATACTGAGGTTAAATGCAGAATACTATTCACAAAATAGCTTTTAGGTAGTATGAAGCGGATCGTCGCCTAGAAGTTGCTACGAGAGTGGAGTGTTTCGATATGGAAGTGCACAGAACGACCATAGTATTTTAAAGACTAGAAGAGAAGCGAGAGAAGACGGTCAATAACCTGCTTGGACTGCAGATGAGTGATTGAGGACTATGTTTACACATTAAACAAACTCTCTTCTCCAAACGTATATATATTTCATCTATCATTGACTTTTTCGCAAGTTACACTCTGTAGAAACAATTGAACATGTGTTACATATGTCTAGTCGATATTTTGGGTGTAGGAGTACGCTAAAGTTTGAAAAGTCTAAGACTTTACAGTTCACAATCTAAGCCATGTTGGTAGGTGCAGACTACCTGGTTTGAGTGCGTAGGATTAGTGATAAGATATGTTGAGTGGTATGGTTCATAATCGACAGCAATTCCAAGTATGTTTATTGTCTTCTCTTAGGCTCCGAATTTCACAACAATTTTATACTTTTGTATTTTATGGATTCATATATTTTCAAATAATATCATCTTTACTATTAACACTGATACGCTTACCACTTCTACTATTCTAGAATCTCGCTACGGTGTGCAGCTCAAATCGATTTACATGTGTTAGGTTCCGATTGGCAATATAACTGAGTCCTTAAATACTAGGCGTAGTTTACAATACACCAACATTCCTACCACAGCCAACATGGCACGTCAACAGGCGGTGGTTAGAGATATGTGGGGTATGTCCGCTAACCATACGCAACATAGAACGTGGGATGTGTACGCTCGTTGAAGTTGCCGCATCCCATCAACAGAGACAGGAAATCGTCAGGGTAAATTTTAGAGTAGTAGGGTAGTAACGATAGCCGTAATTGTAATAGAACAACCAAGTTCACATATACCTGTATTTTAAATTAATTTTAACTCTTTGAGTACGAACTAACAAATAAACACAACTGAAACAGTTACAATGTATCTGAAAAAAGTATATTCAGTGAAATAACTGAGGAAAACATCAAGTTTGGGACTGATGATAGTGACTGATAGATGTCGCTGGGTCGTCTGGGTCTATAACTTTCCAGTCTGGAAACCACCACTTTAAATCACCTAATTTGTCCGTGAGTATGTTTTCTAAAATCCTCGCTAAAAACTCAGATCCTTTTCTAGAAAAGTGCAAACCGTCTGAAAGAAAAGATTCCCAATTCTGAAAAGGAGAAAAGTCCATCTAATTCTCGAGAAGCTTGATTTACAACTAACATTATGAAAATGATATTTCAGAATAGATATATTGTGTGAGTAACCGGAATTAAATACATTTTGACATCTAGAAAAAGTTCCTACTTCAGAACAGTTATGTAAAGACCAGTAGCCTAGAAATAAAAGTTACGATTAATGTTTTATAACACTTAACGAATCGGGAACTTGTTACCATCTAAATTTTTAAGTGACTTTACTGACTGTCTTCTGTTTTGGCTGAGCGTGTATCTACTAAAGTAGACAACTAGCGAACTAAAAACCATCCTAATAATGAAAAATACAACTAAAGTGAATGATTACATTGACTAACGAGTACTTTCCTTAGTGAATCTTGATTTTTCTTCACAGAAACATCACCTAGATGCTCAATCCAGTTTGCTCATGTTTGCTTTTTTTGCATGAAAGACCAGACAGCAATAGAATGAGCTGACAAAAATAAACCAGTCACCTTAGATTATTAAACATGAGTAGTCTAGTTGTCTAATATTCAGAACGTTCTCACAGTAAAGTTTCAATCTAGTGATACACGATTAAACAGAAACATATTTTGGAGTGATCAATACAACTAGTTTGTAGGAAACCATTTGTTTCAGGACTTTTGGACACAGAAATACGCAGAGATATTTTTCGTTTTTGAAAATACCGAGTTCATTAGAAGAGAAACTTACTTTTTGCATCAACATTGCTTCATACAAATTAACGAAAGTAACGTTATTGATGTTGGCAACCTCTTGACACGCAGCTGCATATGTAGCACAAGTAACTAGTCTTCGTGTAATTGCATTTCCTAAAAAAAATAGAAGTATAAATTCTTTATATATACTATTCTTAAGGTAAATTTTTACCAGAATTCGATTGAAAATGATGTCAAATAAAAGTATTGATACAATCCAGTTAAAGATTTCTTAGCAAATAAAATGCATTGTTGCTACTTTAATGACAATTTTACGAAGTGGTTTTAGTTTTAACGTTCACAAGTATATATATATATATAATATTAGTAATAGAATTACCTTTAGCTATCTCAGTAGCACCCCATTTGTTCTCATCAATAGGAGGTAAACTGATTAGTGAAATATGGTCCATAGGTACACCTAATTCCTGTTGTCGGAGAAAAATAATGAAGAGACAGATCATAAAAAGGCTAATGACAAGCAATACATTTGACAAAACAATTATTCATATGCTGTTTTAAAGACGTTCAGGATGGAGAACATTACTCCCTTCTCGAAGTTGGCACACTATTCCCGGTTTTGTGTTAAGTTAGGGGCTAGGTTGAAATCAAATGAAGAGTCTTAGTTCTTCATGTTACGAAACGTTTTATCATCTAATGATGTGGGCTCGTCTGTTACACTGGTAGGTTTCGCTGAAAAGCATCGACCTTAATGTTTTTTGTCTGTCAATCCACAGTATTACACAGTCAATAAAATGAGAACTGTTACTTTTCTATGATGTATTAAGGGGGGAGGGTTTAAGGGGTAAGAATGGAAGATCTAATCAAAAGAAGTCATGAGAAAAATGATATATTTTCTCACCTCTATGGGTTATAGAAGTTTCTCATGAAAAAAATTTCGATCAGGTGAAATCTCTTTATTCTCGTTTGCAACTTGTGCATCATTTATCAGTCGATATGACTCATGTTTATTCTCTGCAGGTGGAAATGTTATTCATAATCTGTTCACCAAGCATGTTGATTGGAGAGTGAGTGACCTATAAGCTAACTTCCCCAATCTCTTATTACATGTTATCATGCTGTTTTATGCATATAAGCGTTTTGGTACGACAATTTATTCTTTTGGCTAGTGGTTGAATTTGATTCCGGATCATTTGAGGTCTTACGTTAACAGTCTCGCAAGCAGCTATCATTTGGCCAAACTGTCTCTTAACTTACAATCTGTTGATTAGCCTCTCACCCATTAGATTAACATTCCAAAAAACTCATTTTTAAAAGTTTACTTCATAAATTTTATATAAATCTTAAAAAAGCTGAAAGGAATTACTTTTAGAATCCTTCACTATACCTCATAAAACATACATGAAGATATTTAATCATCCAACTTAGATTACTTTTGTATTCTTCAACTGGTACATGTTGTCGTGGAGTGACACATGAATCATTAGCTCCAAGAAAAATAATGAAAAATATACAATCCTTTAATGAATCCTTGTTCGGATAGAGTATTGGAAGTAAAGGTCTGAACATACGAGTGTTGTAACCAGAGTAACCTCTTCCAACAATGTCTATCCTCCTAAAATCAATAACAAATTTTGTTAAGAACTGCTGGTATCACTTAGGTGTTACTGACTTACTTCCTGACAATCAGTTCTTTATCAAAACTAGTCCATATAACCACTATTTTGTGTAATAAGAAGGGATTTTTGAAGGCTGGTTTAAGTTTTAGTCAAGAAATTATTGGTCATATCTTCATCCCCCCACAAATATTAGAATACCACCACCAGTCGTTGTTTCTTGATATTAGAGTCCAGTTTGATTCGTTCGTAAGACTGTTCTTTTTGGGTGACTGTTGAATAAAGGTGCCCGAGAAGTTAACCAACACCTCCAAAGCAATACATATAAATACCTCAGACATAGTGAGGGCTTACAACTGTTACACCCTATGGTTTCATTCAAGCGGTGGGGTTGAGCAGGATTGCTTAGTCTCGTAACTGCTTTGAAACTTTGCCATCGATGACGCTCTGGAAACAGCTCTCATGGATGTATGTAATGGCGGTGTGAATTTGTTACCCAGGTAAGGAATTTTTGATATTAAATATGCAGATGATATTACCTTATTGAGCGACGATACACAAACCATCCGTTATATGACTCCGATTTTTAGAAGGACGATTAAATATACCTTCAAAATAGATCTTTCGTTAAATTTCGTACATTGCACCTAGGTTAACCCCATTTGAGCGATAATGGTAATAAAACGCCATATAGGGTCCGAACGAAATGAATTTATTTCATTCACTTGTTTACGCAGATAGACATTAAGATAAAAAGCGAAGACAGGTAACCCAACTCCATTTGATAAGGTGTGGTTAGCTACTATGGCTTTACAAGAATAAGTTAAAGATATGTGGTGAATAAATTAAGCGACATCATCACCAGGAGCAGCGTAGAACTGTGCACGTTAGTACAGCAGTTCAAGTTGCCATACCTCAATAACAGAGATAGAACTATCAATTCAAATCCCATGGTGGTAGAGGTATTAAAATTATTAGAAATAATCGGAGAGACTAGGGTTCGAAGATGTTATACAAGAGTATACTTCAGTGAAATTGATTAGGGAGAGAGAAAGATAGAAGTGATGAGGAATTCAGAGGGTTAAAATTACACAGGACAAAAAGAGTGAATGCACCTGCGCCGTTGCAAACGGTTTTGAGACATGTCACTCGGAGTTTCTAAACATTGATCATGATCACCTCGCGGACCCCAACCAGGTAGCCTACATCTACAAACATGACTCAGTCCACTTGTCAGTGACTTCATGGATTTCTGCCATGTTTTCGTCTGACCGCCCCTAGCTTTCGTCCAAACTACTCCTACACCGCAAACTACAGCTCAGTGAGGTTGTCGATGGTTAGGCAAACGCAACACATGTCACAACCACCTCAACTGATAAAGTTTCAATACTTCATCTATTGACCTGTCATCCTTACCTAGCACCTGTTTCCTAACAACAGCATTGCTTACTCGGTTGTCCCACGATACACGAGCAATGCTTCGAACACACCTATGATTGAAGACAAGCAACCTACGAATATCTTCTACTCTGACTGACCATGTTTCGCAGCCATAAAGTAGAACAGAGCGAACTGTTGCATAATACACTAGTCCGTTGGTTGGCAAACGGATATCTCGCCTACACCATAAATGACGCAAGTTTGCGAAAGCCGATCGAGGTTTCTGTATCCGTGCTGAGATTTCGTCAGTCACAGGCCATCAGCACTGATGAGACCCCCGAGATTGTCGGGACGCCTAAATGTGTGTCTGGGTTCCAAGACCTGTCGTGATGTGAGTATGTGGCCTAAACAGCCAGGTTCATGACTGAAACTAGCCTGGTTTTCTTGAGTTTGGTCTCGGTCAATGTAGCTGCTAAAACTGGACCACCATCCTCGAAAATCTCAGGGGTCAATATATCAGGACCTGCTGCTCTCCCTCGGTTTAGATTTACTATAGCTTTCTCAACTTCATTAAGACTCGGAGGACTTAGATCGATTGGGGGTCGCCAGGTCAAAAGGTGTTGTACCTGATGCTTAAAAGTAGTGTTTGCTAGGAATAGGCGGTTATCTGAGCATAGTTGCAACAGACGGTCGCCATTATCTGTTCTATTAGCCACGACACCATAAGATCCACCAAGGTGTCTTTCCTTTTCGCTGAGTTTACCTACTTGAGCATTAAAGTCACCAGCAATTATTACTGTATCAGAGTGCTTAACATTTTGGAGGTTAGAGAGGTTTCTGTAAAACTCATTTTTCACCTCGTCTGAACTGCAGTCAATGGGAACGTAGGCAGCAGACACGACAAAGAGGCGACGGCGAGTGTCCCTATCCTTACGAGTCCGTACCGTCCCGTTTAGTCACAATGCACAAGCGACTATCTAATAGGATCCAGTCTAGGAGAGCTAGTTCTGCCCTATGATCTAACTTTATACCTACCTACGCCGGCGAGGTCACGGGAAGCAGCATCAGGGCTACCAGAAACACGAAGCGTAAATCGCACTGTGTCTCTATCTGCACTAAGTGAAATAAAATTGAGGATTTTACTCGGATCTTAAACGCGCGTTTCGCAGACGCAACATACATCGATCGCCCGGGATTCCAGAGTTCTAGCTAATGAAGCCTGTTGCCCTAGTTGGCATAGGCTTCAAACATTAAGAGCTCTTATATGTAATTTAGTACCGGGTTTGAAGAGACCAAGAATCATGTTTCGTGAGCTCATACCGTTTGCTTCAGTGGCGCGCGGTGATAAATGATCGAAAGGAGGGTTAGTTGAGGAAATAAGAGAGTTATTAAGAGGTGTAGAAAGGATTTGATTGTGACCGATTTGGTCTCGTGCTTTTATGGGCATGAGGGCGGATGTTACTTCCCGGCTGCCAACACCGTGGAAGGGCTTTGGTTGTCAGAAGGGGTATCGACCTCGTGACTTCCAAAGGAACTAGGCTTTTCTCATGAGACGTTATAACTCTTCTAAATGAAGACCTAATTCCCAGAGCAGAGTTTAAATAGTTTGTATTATTTTTTCTTGTTAGCGTTTTTTAGTGAGTTAATTTTCTACGGGATGGGGTCACCAACCCCATGCCTAACCCTCCTTCTTTATCCGGGCTTGGGACTGGCAGTGGCCCCGGAGGGTCTACAATGACATACATATTTTACATGTTTAAATCAATAGGATTCTTAGGAATAAACTGATAATTAGTAATAAAGTTTTTTACACTTTTATTCTTTATCCACTGGGATTTATAGTGATGACGACTGAGTTGAACGTTTCAATTAACTCCCGGTATTAACGATTACCAATTATTTTTGATTTATAGTTTTGTAGACGAATATTTAAATGACGTAAATTTGATGTTTGACTTTAATAAAAATTAATTCGCAAAATGTGACGAGTTAAAATTTAGGCCTTTATTCACAGAGATATTACTTTATATAATTGAGGATATTATTTCTGATGTTATATAGGTTGTCAGTCAAAAACACAACTGCTCATGTAAATATTAAGCAGCTAAGCTAGGCATTGTTGAAAAGAAAAGGAAAAACATCTTGGCATAGAGAACTACAATTAAAGTGACAAATTTATTATTGAATCGCTCAGAAAATCTTGTACAAAGATGCCATCAAGTAAAGGAACCTGAAAATGAGTGTATACGGAAAAATCAATATAAGTAGAGGGAATTCGATCTTAGTAAGTTGCACAAGGAAAATTAGTAAATTATACAGTGATAAGTTGCAGATTCAATGAATAAATAAGGAATAGGTTTGCACCATTGACAGACTTTGAGTAACCTTAACACTTTCGAATTCGAAATGATTTCTTTGGTTGTATGATTTGTCACTAGATCACCATTTAAGATGCAGAACCAGTTAATAAGAAATCGAAGAGAAAAACAAAACGCTACCAGATAATTGCATGCACAATGTTGCAAACATACCTACACTATCTGGCAATTCTTACCAACGATAGCTCATAAATATACAAAAAATTGTAACGAACATAAGCGATACGTTAAATCTACCGAAGCGTTTAACGACAGGATAAATATAAAGTTCAACAAAGGCAACGATTTGTCTAAAGAACGGTTTTTATTAATAACCATTAATTAGGTATAAGCATCAACTCAGGAGGTGTCTAAGACGATTTACGCATCTGGATGCCTGTAAATAAAAGGGCTTCTTATAACTAAATAGGGAATAATCACAACGTGCTGATGCTTACTGCTTACGCCTATTACCCCCAATGGCGCATAGGCCGCCCACCAGTTTCCTTCAACATACGTTAGCGTAAATGACAGTTGACAGCTGTTGAATGTTAGCAACAACTTATCGACAGCTGAGCAGGAACTAAGAGCAAACATATATGGAACTTGTGTTCAAAAAAAAATGCAGGAAACATACAAAGCGGGGAACAACCATTACAATTGTGCAAATCACATGATAGACGCTATTAGTTTATGTAGACACTTTAGCATATCACAACTGGAGTCGCATTACAGACCTGGAAATTCTTAAGGATAAAACTGTTTACTAGATACAAATAAATAGTAAAACTCAATACAGAAGAGAAACGGGGATAAAATAAGGGAGACAAATCTATACTTGTCGCTATAAATATTCTATAGTTGGTTTCTTTGTAACTAGTGAGTAAAATTACGTTATCGACAGTGGAAATAAACGTCAATGATTGAATAATATACACAACTTACCTGACAAAAGTTGATGCCAGGATTGATAGCCAGCCACCTTCATGAGTCCAACCAAACTGAAATAGAATGCACATACTTTTGTAAGAAGTCCTGAGGTATGTTAAGCTATGAACTACAACAAACAGTATATTACTAATGAAGCCGCGAGATATAGAAAAGCAGAATATTTCCAATTCATAATTTGGACAACTGACCACTGGTATCATCCCGACCGAAGCTGCTACCTTGACGTGGTGGTTAGGCTTGCCTATCGTGATGACCCAACCAAGCTATATTGGCTGGAACTTATGTTTTTGAAGGTTCTACCATGCCAGGGCATGTCGATTGGAGAACGATGAAACTAAAAGCAGCTACTCAAGGTCTGAGGGCGAAATCGTACTGCTGACTGCAGAGGGGCGTGAAAGCAGTAAGGTGTTTCCCTCGGACAACCAGCATCTGCAGTGATGCTGCCTTCTCACAAGGAAGGGTTAGAAAAGGTTGACCCTAAAAATGTCACGGATTTTCGGCTTTGGTGGTAAGAGCTTTTAAATCCGAACGAAGCTAATACTCTAAAAAACTTTCATAAAAAAGCTGTGTGACCGGCATCAAGCAGTTGTCACTTGGACTCTGCGGTCACGACATCAGGTCTACCTTCCTTTTCAGGTTCCTCCAGGAACAAGTTAAATATATGAAGTAAATGTTGATGATCAATGTGTTCAGATTATATAGAAAATTTGGCACGAATTTAGGCATATTTTAAACACTAATGTGTATCTAGGTGAGAATTAAACTGTTTGGTGATCACAACAGTGTGGATTTGGACTTTAGCTAACATGAGATATTCAGGTTTTGTTTTTCAGGCCTAGACGAATAAGGCAATATTAAGATGTAATTTTTCCTGTATGTATCCAAAGTTCACGTTTACTTATACGTTTTCGTTTAGTGTGGAGAGTATGAGAATTATTGTCCTCAAAGAAACTCGCTCAGTGACCTGTGTAACGTGAGTTTTTCCTTAATTTTACAGATCTTATGAACATATGTAGCAATACTGTTACGGTGACGCTGAAGGACAAACAAGAGGAAAATGCGAATCAATGTTACCTGGGTTAAGGAATCTCCGAGGCACACAACCTTCGGAAAAGTCATGCGCCCAGTGTCGCGGGAAGGCCACTTCAATTTACAATATTTTTAAGACTTCCAATATCCAATATCTTTTTCTCGAGCTAGTGTAAACCAATTTGATTTCTTCGCGCTCGATTCTTGTTCTTTCGGTACGGTTCCAGGTGTTCGGTAATGTCCGATGGATGGAGGTCTAGCCACTCGACTGTCTAATTCTACTCAGTTGGCAGTTGGTTGTGAGTTTGTATGTCTCGGGATCTGAATGAAACGTTTGTTTCAGGGCAGCAGGGTTTCTGGATACTAGCAGCCGTCACATAACCAAACCGGAGATCAGTTAGATGCAATGTGGAGAGTAATAAGGGTAACAAGGATAAATTAAAATGATAAAATGAATAAAATTTCAGAACTGAGTAATATATAGATGAATTTAGTTTGTTAATTGATAGTGAGGATTGTGAGAGAGGACCGAAGTGTAAGCAAGGGAGAGGAAACAGAGATAATAGGCGAGAGAGATTATGTAAGTGATCTATCTGAGGAGATGGCAACGATAACAACTAGCAGGTCTCAAGATCTACATCATGAACAGCTTGTCCAAGAGGGTGATGATAGTCCGTATGCGAGTACGTGATTATCGAGTCTCTTCTTAAATTAGTCCACTGAGGGGGTTGTGGTCACCTCGGCTGGGAGAGCATTCCGAGTTGCGATGAATCGCAATGAGAAAAAGTGTGCATCTGAGTATTTGCTCTTTGATGTGCAATCTTTCCAGGATTGTCTCGAAGGGAGTGGTGGTGATGCATCGGTAAGATGCTCACATTGGGATGGTTTGGCGTGTTTGATATGGTGTACGCCATAATCAGGTCACCTCTGATTCTCCTGTAACTCAGTGGGAATAATCCCAAGAGCTGTAGGGTTTATTTTTCAACACTATCACCCATTTCGTTGCTCGTCTCTGCACTCGATCCAAGAGATTAATGTCTCTTTTAAGAAGAGGGGGTGCGATGAAATTGTGAACCTCCAAGTGTGGGCGCACGTACGTCTTAAACAGGGTTAAAAATAATTCTGGGGTGATATTACCATGTTGTCCTCGCATTAAGCGAAGAGTCGCATTTGCCTTGACTGCGTCCCCTACATAGTTTGGACTCGTGTGTAAGATTCTGTGCTATTAAACCGAGATCGCGCTCTGAGGAGATATTATGGAGCGGACTTCGATTGAGGGTGTAGATCGTTTGCGTCACGTGGCGCAGAATATGCATGAAGCGACAGTGCGGTTAGTTGAGTTTCAAACCGTTTTTCACTGCCCATTTCTGAATAGATATAAGGTCCTTTTGAAGCTCATTCGAATCCTCTTCGCTTCTAATGGACCTCCAGATCTTCATATCGTCTGCGTAGATCAATGCCGGTGAGCTAACTGAGCCTAGCAGGTCGTTAATAAATATTAGGAAGAGAAGTGGGCCTAAGATGGTCCCCTGTGAAACTCCCAATGTGGATACTCGCCAGCTCGTGTGCACTCTACTTATCTTGGTACGAAACTTTCTATTCTCAAGGCACTTTCTGAGCCAAGATACCAGTGGGTCAGTGAAGTTCATTTCCACAACCTTTGCGATTAGGCGTGCGTGGGGTACTGTGTCGAAGGCTTTTGCAAAGTCGAGAAATATCACGTGCACTGGTATTTTTTGGTCCAAGCGGGATGTCCAACTGTCTTATGCTATTAGAAGGTTAGATGCACACGACCTGCCTTTCTGAAACCCGTGTTAAGTATAATAGAGCATTTTATTCTTATCCATGTACTCCCTCATTTGTTCGTCCACTAGTCCTTCCATAACCTTTGATAATATAGGTAGTAGTGCGACTGGTCTGTAACAGGCTGGGTCGTTTCTATCTCCTTCTTTGAAGATTGAAGAGAGAGACATGCTCGCATTACCCAGTTGATTTTCTTGTATTTGCTTCTTGGTATTAAAGTATTGTTCCAGGTCTTTGATCTCATCCAGCATATTTAATTGGGCGACTTGATGGTGTTAATGCTAACAAATGTGACAGCTAGGGCTTAATATGTCAAATATCCATTATCCAATATTTTATTTACGAGCTAGTATAAACCATCTGATTTATTTGAGCTCGATTCTTGTACTTTTGGTTTGTTATGTAAATAGATACGGTTGTTTTAGCGTAATGGGTTAGCTAAAACCACCAGCTGTTGCATTACCGAACAGGAAGTTGGTTTATAACATGGTGAGGGTTTATGAAAATTAAAATGTCGAGAAGTAAGGAAAAGATTATGGTCAAAATAAGTAAATGAAGGAGTTTCCGAAACGCGTGAATTGATGAAATGGGCTAATAATAGCGGCATTAATAGTATTGAATGAAGTAGTAATAGTGATACTAATGGAAACAACAGGGATAATGTTGTTAATGATAAGCAGGTACTCAATATGCATCAAGTACATCTGTTCCAGAAGAACGACTGTAAGCCGTGGGTGTTTGCAGCTATTTAACCTCCCCATAAATCCGTCCACTGAGAGAGCTGAGGTCATTTGTCTAGGAGCGCCCGTCAGATGGAGTTGACTCTTGATGACAAGAAAGGTGGTTTTATCGGATTGGCTGGTTCCTGATGAGCTACTAGTCTTGTACTGTCTCGCGAAGTTTAGTCATCAGACTTATTTTTTTGGGGTGACCATGAGTAACTGATATGTGGCACTCCGTAATCAAATCACCGTCCTCTCATGAACCTGTGTAAGGCCTTGTGGAGGATACTATGTTTACGGATTTCCTAAATTAGTTGTTAACCGACCCTCTCTCCGATAGTATTGTTGAGGTCAGAATTCTGTAGGATTACTTTCCAATGATACTATTTTAGTGATTTACTTTTATTATGAGAACGCTATCGGTGTAATTGTTATAACTGCCACAACTTTTCGAAATGGTGAATAGCTTTAAGAATGGTGATAAAATAATAGACTCCGAAGTACTGGTTATCAATCTAGAAACAGTTTCTTTTATCCCACATGATCCAGAAGTCTGGTTCACAGCGCGGGAGGCTCGGTTCGAGGCCTGATGCATCACTAACCAACGGCAGAAATACGCTAACGCTCTAGAAAACCTTACCTAGGGACCGTATAGCCTCTGTCCGCTAGATCGTCCTCAATCCTAATGTGCCTGACGTCTACGATCGTCCTTTGGAGGCGATTCTCAGGTATGTTTCCCATCAAAAGGGGACGAGTGAGGACGTTATTAGCATGTCAACCTCTGGGTGATGGTAAAACGAGCTACCACCTCACGCGCCAGCAGGGCTCACGACAGCTGGTTCCGAAATAGTCAAGGAATTGTGGCTCGTATCTTTACCAACCCACTTACAGCATACGATCACAGCCCTGTTCGAGGACACGCCACTTCCCAGGTTGTCCTCATAGCCGAAAAAATATTAGCGAGGACTAGCATTTAGGTTAGTTTCCTCAACGTCACGTTCGAATGTAGATCTTGACGCTAGTCGCCGACCGCTCACCCCAAGTTGATCGCCTATTTTACCTGCACGACCATCGCACTGATGCTAGAAATGTGGTAGATACAGGTGCCCAAGTTTCCGTCGTACCGATTGTTAACAGCAAATCTCAAGCTACGATGCTTCGAATACGCGCTGTTAATAGCTCACTCATTCCTACCTATGGTACACGACAGCTTATGGTCAACTTGAGCAACTGACGACAGTATCTGTGGATGTTCACCATTGCCGATGTTCCCACAGCCGTACTCGGTATCGATTTCTTACAGCACTATGAATTGCCAGTCGATTCACGTAGGCTGCAGCCAATCGATACTTCATCGAACTGTAAATTCATTGGATTTAAAGCTCAAACAAACGCGTACCGAATCACAGGCGTTTTACACTCGCGCGATGACATATTCCAAGCTTAATTCGAGTAATTCCATCAACTAACTGAGCCTCTGGAGGAAATCCCATCGGTGACTAATCGTGTGGCACACCACTTCGTCACCCGCCGGCCCCTAGCCACCAAAAAACCTTAGCAAACTGGCTTTTGCTAAGCGTGAGTTTGACAGTTCAATAGCTACTGGTATTGTTTGTCCGTTCAGAGATTGAAACGGCTTTGGCTCAAGACACACGCCTCTTTCATCCTGACCCATCAGCCACGCTTATTATGCCGGCTGAGGCGTTGGATTTTGCCTAGTGTGCCAAAAAAATTTTTAGAACGCAGTAGAAGGCCGTGACTGTATCCTCTTCACCGAGCATAAGCCTCTAATGAGTGCTCTGCATACCATGTTTGACCACTACTCACCGCGAGAGTGCAGACATCTGGACTATAACATTTACTACACGACAGACCTTAGTCTCATCAAAGGCCGGTCGAACTATGTTACCGATGCTCTGTCATGTATCCAGTTGAATGCAGTCACTTTGCCGAGGCTTGATCTCTCTTCAGTCGCTTCCGACTAAGCAAGCGATCCCTCCTGTACAGAAGCACAACATTCTATACACATTCAGTGCTGGGAATTACCTCGAGCTAACTCAGGTACTGTCATGTGGGACACCTCTACTGGTCTTCCCCGACCCATCCTACCCTCCGCTCATCGTCGTCTCGTCTTCAATGCCACTCACGGACTGTCTCATCCACGTATCACAGCCACATTACGCCTCATCGCCACACGATATGTCTGGCCGTCCATGAATAAAGATGTCCGTATATGCGTTAAGCATTGCTTACAGTGTTAACTACCAAAAGTGTAAAGGCACCTAGCTGCCCCCATTCATACGTTCACTATGGTTACGCCTACACATAAGGACGTCATTTTGATATGCTTGAACTATTACGAGTTTACCTAGTCAGAAAACGAGAGCGAGGATCGAGGATCCGGCGACACGACATGCTACTCAAATCCGCTTATCCCGACCCCCATATTGAGTAAAAATAAGAAGACTTGATAGGAAGTAGAACCTGCATTCTACAAGCATCCAGAAGTACGAGGTCCGAGTCCAGAAGAGAATCAGGATCCCGGACTAGGGATCCGGGACCGGGTCCTGGTCATAAAACGTTACAGATAATGCGTACTTATACATTTTGGTTGAATGGGAAACAGCATCGAAGTCTGTGATATCGACAGTTATGATGACTAATAGGAAACGACATTTGAAGTAACAATCATAGTCAGGACAACCAATAAGAAACAACACTGGAGCACGTGACATTGATGTTTAGGACGACCATAAAACTGACCAGTAGGAATTAACCAATAGGAATTGACCAATAATTCTCTTAGGATGTAGGATGAGTATCCTAACAGCTATGCCTTATGACCGCTTAGATCACTTTCATATTGATACTGAAGAACCAGTGCCATCATCGCACAGGTATAATCACATACTAACGTGCATCGAGCGTTTCACACGATGACCCAAAGCTATTCCCATCAGGTCTACTGCAGCGGAAACAGTTACTCACTGCGTCGTAGAAGGATGGATAGCGCTGTACGGTTGTCCCTCGAATATCACGACTGACCGAGTACAAAAATTCGAGTCCATATTATTCTCCTCGCTAACCCGGCTGCTTGGTAAATATCGCATACGCAATACCGCCCACCACCTAGCTCCAAATGACTTAGTTGAACGGTTTCATCGCCAATTTAAAAACGCTCTTCGAGAAGACGAGAACATCAATTGGTGCGGAACCTTACCGCTCGTCCTCTTGGGTATCAGAACGAACTGAAAGGCGGATACTGAGTTTTTTTTCACACCACGGAGCAGTAATAACTTACATAAATCTGACTACGTCTAACGATTGTCGGAATACATGCGGGCACTGCCTCCGGTGTCAAATCAAATACGGGATCAACATATCGCTCTCTCTCGAGAGTTACCTATGTGTTCACGTGTTTTCATACGAGTAGATTCGATACGCGAATCTTTGCATTAGCCTTTTGAAGGACCTTTTCTCTTTATTTATCGTCATGAAAAGATCTTCAGTGTTGATCGACAGGGCCGCGTTCAGATCGTCAGCACTGATCGTCTCAAGCCATCTCACATCGATGATAGTGTACTACTGGATAAGTCGAGATTCAACGATAGCCCCATCCAACCTACCAGCGGGATCCCTACATGTACTTCCGACCCCAAGCTAGATACATCAGAGACCTCATTCTCACGTCTCAGTCAACAGCACGTGTCATCTGCACCATCTACAGATGAGAATTCAGTCACACGTTCAGATCAGCAGACCGCGTCACCCTTGACTTTCGATGAGATTGCAATCTCACGAGGTACGTAAGAGACTACCACCTCACGTTCCGCCTGCCTGCAGGCTTTCGCAGCGAACCTCTATCCCCTTCCCACATGCCCGCTACACCTTTTTCTTTTTCTTTGACTTTTTTATCCTGAGCCCACGCCTCCGACCATCGCTCTGCTGGTACCGTCGACTTGAGTCAATTTTCACGAAAGCTGCCCTGATCAACCACACTTCTGTTAATGCACTTAGTCGATGTTCTGGTTCCGACTATGTCTGCCATATAATAATAATAATAACAATAATTTATTCTCAAATGACAAACATGTCATAAGAGGATTGCTAATTTACAGGCGAGATAAAAATTGTCGACATATTTCTTCTAAAACGGCGTGCAGTTACTGAAATATTTAATAAGATACACTGGATCCATTTAGATGGCTAAAAGTTTTCACATTAAATGAAACATAATTCTGCAGACTCTACAATGTACAGCGAGAATAATTAGTGCGAGTTACGATAAGCTTTGAAACAATTCAAGGTAGAGTCAGGTCTGTATATAACAAGAGTTGATGAGGTAAATGTGCCAAGAACTGGTGTATTTATGGTCTCAAACTATTTAGGTTCATGACTAAAAGAAAACCTACGAATCCGGGGTTGTGTTCTCTCAAAGGTACGAATGGGGAAGACCTCACCAACCTAAAGATGGCTGAGATCTTTAACACTAACTTCACAGATCAGTTATACAAGGCATCCACATGTTCGGAATACTAGGCAAACCCAGTGCCAGCCGACGACCCAGGGAATATCCGTATTACTTCTGACTTATTACTAAGGAAACTAAAATCCTTACACCCAGGAAAGTCACCAGATTGTGACAATATTCGCCCCATTGACTTGGAACAATGTGCAGAAGCCCTCTGTTCGCCGAAATGTGACCTGTTCAAGCATTCACTGGAGTTACACTAACTCCAAGCTGGATGGAAACAAGCTACTCTCTCTCCAATCTTCGGAAGGACCAAGCCTGTTACAGACCAGTCGCACTACTACCTATATTATCAAAGGTTATGGAAGGACTAGTGGACGAACAAATGAGGGAGTACATGGATAAGAATAAAATGCTCTATTATACTTAACACGGGTTTCAGAAAGGCAGGTCGTGTGCATCTAACCTTCTAATAGCATAAGACAGTTGGACATCCCGCTTGGACCAAAAAATACCAGTGCACGTGATATTTCTCGACTTTGCAAAAGCCTTCGACACAGTACCCCACGCACGCCTAATCGCAAAGGTTGTGGAAATGAACTTCACTGACCCACTGGTATCTTGGCTCAGAAAGTGCCTTGAGAATAGAAAGTTTCGTACCAAGATAAGTAGAGTGCACACGAGCTGGCGAGTATCCACATTGGGAGTTTCACAGGGGACCATCTTAGGCCCACTTCTCTTCCTAATATTTATTAACGACCTGCTAGGCTCAGTTAGCTCACCGGCATTGATCTACGCAGACGATATGAAGATCTGGAGGTCCATTAGAAGCGAAGAGGATTCGAATGAGCTTCAAAAGGACCTTATATCTATTCAGAAATGGGCAGTGAAAAACGGTTTGAAACTCAACCAACCACAGTGCCACTTGAAATCCTCTTATTAGTCAGAGAATTTTCTTCTGATTATTCTCCACACTGCAACTAACTGATCTCTGGCCTGGTAATGTGATAGCTTCTGGTATCCAGAAACCCTACTGCCCTGAAACAGGCGTATTCATTCAAATCACAACCAACTGCCAACTGACTAGAATTAGGCATTCGAGTTGCTAGACCCTCATTAATTAGACACTGCCAAACACCTGAGATCATTAGTCTTCATATATCAAAGTGAAATATATGGAAATATGGGTACAATGTAATTTATTTACAGGGACGACAGTTTAACAAGAATCGAGTGAAAAACGTACCTGTATAGGTTCTTTAGCCTCACAATGACTTCAACAAAACATAAGGGTAAACTCGAACTTTAAACGTGCAGAATGAATTTTAATTCATTTACTACATCATATTTAAACACAGTATCTATTATTTAATTGTACAATAAACGTTTTCGTTACTCACCACTGATTCATGTTTAGTAACATTACTATCCGTATTTATAGTGAATCTGGTTATTACTGGTCATGATATCATAAACAGTTATGGTATATCTCCGTGATATTCTTTTTGTAATACTTGACTGAATTACCTATATGTTTTTAACAACCGTTTTAGAGCAGTATATCATTTTTTACACCTATATTATATTATATTATATTTTACTATATGATAACTATATCTATAACCACAGAAGCTCAGTCACAAATAAAATATGATTAATATCTAGAAATATAAATAAGGTGGGTGATTAGTATGTCAAGGTACAACCGTCTATAGATCATCTCAATGTTTTGTCTGTGAGTTGGATATGGTTTAGGGCCCATTGACTAGTGATGTTGCAAAGTTGTAGTGTATAGATGTGTTAGTGAGTTAACTATGGCCAGGCTTCGTAGTCAGTTCTATAAGTGCTAATTTTATGCAGTTTTATCATCACTTAGCCCGTTGTAACTATTGGTCGATGTATTACGGACTCCTTGAAAATCATTATTCAGTGAGTAACTACTCTCTACTCTCCTACATTGTACTGTGTGACATCAACAGCAGAAGAGGCAATAATGATAATTAAAATAAGACTCACTATTTCGCTCACAAATTTAAGCCATTCTTATCCTGTAAGATCAGTAGTAAAATGCAATTTGAATCATCGAAGAAGAATTTATGTCAGGAAGTTTTATGCCAATGAACAGATAGTAAAGATAAATAGGTATATTAGAACAACACATATAAGCGAACAATATTGTTCGCTTATATCGTCATCAGGCTTTACTCTAATATACATGAATATTTATGTGAAACCAATCAAGGCAATTCGAGTCAATAATCACAATGAAATGAAATAGATAACGTCACTACACATAATAAGCAAAAGTATAGGTTGATAGTAGGAATACAGTTGTACTGATAGTAGTAAAAAAAATAAAATACGATAACAGGAGTTTTATGAAAAGTAGGTCAAACGTGGATGAATGGACTTAAAATAATCATGACAAAACATTAAACCATTACGTAATAAGAAGTGTGTACATAGTTAGATAGTGAAGAATATAAACAGAAATAGGCAGAAAATAATGTGAAAACAATGCAGATTATAGCAAAACAAAATTAAAAAAATTTTAAACGTTAGTTAAATCATACCCGGTCACGGAGGAGATTGGGCTGTCACGAAATTCTTCTGAACACATAAATTGGGGTTGAATGTACGAAGTCCTATGGCTTCTGATATGCGTAGGATCGAACCCCGTTGGAAAATGATGGATGTATACGATAGATCACCCGAAAAGATCTAGACGTATCTACAGTATGACCACTATAAATCAGATGTACTAAGATAGAACTGCGTATTGTTTCTAACTGGCCCTTCATAAACCATGCTGGGAGACGTTCACTCATTCGTTGGTTAAGTTGTAGTGAGTCATTCAATGTCTAGCTCACATGACTTGTCTCACTTGTCTTTTTACCTTGTCAACCATTCGTCGCTTGTATTCATGTTTCTGCATGCCTACTCGCTTACATGTCTGTCTTATTTTTGTCTGACTATAAATTCCTAGTCATGCTTTATCTCTTAGAGTTGGCTCACTAGCCTTCTCCACTTCACTTCATCTGTTCATTCGCCTATTCACTCGCTTGCCTGCTTTCCGGCGCTCGCATAACGATTTTATCTTAAAGCGCTTGTAGTCCGCTGTTCTATTTGTGGTGTGTCGAAAATAAACGTATTCAACACTGTGTGTTCACCTTATAAACCGTCAGACGCTAGTTAGTAACGATTGTCTGGACGAGCTAATCACGAAGATTAAGAACATGTCAAAATCGGCCACCACAAAGTTACCTGGTAGTACGCCTGATATTAGTGACTCAAATTGCTTTGATGGATTTAACATTTTCATATAGATATTCATGTATATTAGAGTAAAGCCTGATGATGATGTAACCGAAAACAATATTGTCCGCTTATATATGTTGTTCTAATTATCACAATGGGAATCTTTAATATTGGAATAAGATTTTTTCGATTGCTTTACAAAAGGCAATTAGCTAAATGCTGATCAGCTTTTTAACCGTTTGAAAACGAAATCAAATACAGGTAAATAGTAAGGTGGTTAGTTAGACTTTAGTGTCTTGTTAAATTGGAAGAGGGGCTCACAACTTTAGTGGCCAGTGATCGGAATCCTCTTTGGACGAACAGTCGAGTATGCTTTCATTCCCTTCCCTTCCATTTCCATACATCATGCTTGGGCAAGCCATGTTTGTGTGACGGCGGTAATAAGAAGCCAAACACGGTTTTGCGGATGAATTTATTTTATGGATTCATTTAAGCAGACAGATATGGGAATGAAGATAGTGTAAGCACAGAAAATCGGAGTGGAGAAGGCAAGGGAGCCAACTCAATGTAATGGGATATGGCTAAGCATTTATAGTCAGGCCAAAATAAGCCAGACATCGATAAGCGTAGTTAGCAAGTAAACACATACTCGAATAAAACCGACCTAGATATGAGCGAATGAATGACAAGGTCAAAAGACAAGTGAATAGTAAATCGGGGTAAATAGATTGATTAAATTATCCAAAGACTGAGACAATCCCTGTGGGTTTGACGTAAAAGTACACACACTACAAGCTTATGGATAAGATAGACATGCATATGAATACACACAAATGCATAAACCAAAATGTTCAAGCGTCCAAAAGAATACTTTGCCGGAATGGAGATTTCGTACCTCAGATTTTGCAGATATATAAACATGATGCTTATATTTTCTCACATAATATTTCTAAACTCACTTTAAATGTAGAAAATTGTTTTGTAATCAGTAAAGACTTGTAATTTCCAAGATATGCTTAGGACTGGAAAACTACTGTGTTTGTTTTTATTCGTATATTTTTTTTTCTTGCTCCAGGTTTTGGTCCGATCTTAGCTTCAAAATTTTTTTTTCAGTGGCCCAGGAGATCTTTGTATCATTAAATTCGGTAACCATTATTACTAATTTCCATAATTCCATATTATACACAAACTTGTTCTTTTTAAGGTTACCATTAGTCATCTCTGTGGCCTTCACTTTATTTAAATTTTCACTTTTATTACGCTTTTCTAATTTTAAATAACTGTTTACTTATTTTACATATTTCCGTACCTGTTTTTAGTTTAGTATTTTTTGGTAAGTATATATCTATGTCGGAAATATCCCGTTTGTAATCCCATCTAGTTCATAATACTAGAATTCAATTTACTACTCAAAATCAACGTAGACTGAAGAACTCAAGGTTTATTTGTGACTTATCATTCATTTAGATGTAATGCTATATTAATATCTTAAACACTACTCATTCAGAGTCGACATATAAAGACCATACATTTCATTCGGTTTACAGTGAAACGGATAAAATAAATTATGTATAGTTTCACCTCTACAATGTGTCATTCGTACATGGTAATCCAAAGATTGAGTCGTTCCAAGTTCGGATATTTGATGTATGCCTGTCGAAGATATTCTGAACATTTAGATATCCCGTTTTTAATATCAGAATGTACCATGATATAACCGACAGAAGCAAAGATTAAAACAAGAAAGTGCCTGCAAACAGTAGTACATCAATGACTTCAATTATGTTTAATTTCGGATATTATAAAATAACAATGATCTATCTTTTGCTTATTATTTATTAACGCTTACTTATTTCTGAGGTAGAAATAACTTGAGTTCTAAATATGTGGGCTATAAAATTGCTCAAATCTTCATCTGAGTGATTACGAAATAAACTATTTTCCAATTGATTCCCCACACTATGACCTCACTTCATTGATGACGTTATCAAACCAAGAATGCGTTAAACAATCAAAACGGTTCTCTGATTACGTATTCATTCCCATTATTCTTTAACAAGTAATATTAAGAATAATGTTTGACCAAAAGGTATGATTAGCAGAAAAGTGAAATTATTTAGTACATCAAACCTTGATAATTTCACTAAAATGCAAAAATGACCCTGAAACATGATACCAATGATCTTATCGAAAAACCAAAGCGGAAAACTGATTATACATAAAAAAGTGTATTTAATGTAAAGTGTAATAACAAAAGGGGGGATAATTTACAAAACGTTCAATAAACAACGAGTTAACAAAAAATATCGTATTTTAGAATTGACAAATTATGTCGAAAAGTACCTGAATAACGGTCAACTCCAAGTCATCGTTCCGAAAGCTGCCCCGTCGGTCGGGTTAAAGTACCTGAAAGTTAACCGACTCTCACTTTTTCCTCCATTGGTGAGTATTTGAATTAGTCATCAGACCAATAAAATGCATACAACTAAGTGTAGATGACCATATCAGATACTTAACCAGATAGCCATACAGTCTTAATATGCAGTGTAATTGTCTTCTCTAAATACTAATTAATTCCATCGGTAAAATTATCTGAAAGTTGAAGTCGCACACGTTTGTTCAACAGTAATGACTGCTTTGAGTTCAGTGAGATAGCTGTAAACGAAAGTAACCTTGATGAATTGTTACTTTGACTACTTAGAGTGAAGCATGAGGGTAGAGAATATCTGATATGCGACGAGGATGTTTGCATATTCATTGAACTATAAATGGAGGTATTGTTTATTATATTTGAAGTTGAATTACGTCGACTGATAGCTAACACATAACTATCACCACTTTCACGATAACAGCTACAGTTACTATCATTATTATCATTAACGTTAGGACAGTGATTTTCAGTAAACATTACTGATTTCGTGTTTTTCATTTGTGGACTATGATTATGAGTATGACACTTATGTAAAGGGAATAAAGATTTGCTTGTTAAACTAGAAAATGAACACTGTTTATGTCTATCAAAATCTTCTAAAACTGAAACAGATGAAAAAGTAGGTTTTGTAGTTGTTTCTTTCGATTGATTGTTATATTTATGTCTACTTGGATTGATAGTAGTATTACTGCTGAGTAATGTATGTGCTTCAAATTTCTTTTTCGACTGATTGCCTTGCATAGCTAATGAATAAACTTCTTTACGATATATGGAATGTCTGGTTTTGTACAAACCTACATCAATATAATTAAAGGTTTGATCTGGCGCCTGGTGTAATATAAGTTGGAAAACATTATCTTGAATAGATTTGGGCAATAATAATATCGCAGTCATAATGAATAATATCAAGGCCATCAGTGATACCAAAGCAATGAGACCAGGTTGAAGTTCTATTTTTTCTGGACTAATAATTAACACCACAGAATTGTTAATATTCACTGAATTATTTAATGAGACATTTTGTACACCTGTTTTTTGAATATCACCAAGAGTAATCATTATTATGACATTGATTTAGTTGAATAAAGTTTGGCAGCTTTTTGATCGAATATTTTCTGAAAGTATAAAAAAGAGAAATATAGTACAGGTTAGACAGAAATTTAAGAAATAACAAATTTTGGTTAGGAAAGTCGTAAAAGTCTATGACATAGTGAATTGGACTCGTTATTCAAACGGTATATGCCAAACTAATAATAAAAACAATTTTTTTTTTACCCAGTTCACATGCAAAACAGCTGATAGAAATAAATATTTCATATTGTCACTATGTGAATAACTAGAAATATAAATATTTGTGAAAGATTTTTTTTGAAATTTATCAATTTTAAATTCTTATCTGCATTATAGATGGACGTATGAAAATGAAAATTCAAATAAATGAGAATAAATTAAAAAAATAATTCTTAACATAAATTAACATGGACTCGAAAACTATTGTAAATCAATTAAAATCAGCTAATTGGTTGTTTCATGTCTGAGTTTAAAACTTTACCATGCTACGAAACCATGACCTTGAAAAAAATATATTCAAATCAAGTCACTGTCAATTGTTTTCATGCTTTCAATGATTCTTTAGTTGATATCATTTTAGGATTTAAGTTGTTTTTTTTACAAATGTTTACAAAATGTTTATTATATAAATATCCTGAAAAATTAATAGAATATTTATTAATATTTGAATGAATAGTTTGACAAAATTTGAGTATCGAGTATGTAGAACAGATTGTTTGTAAACAATTGTATTTGAGATAATCTCAACAATTCAAATTTTTAGATTATTTCAATGTTTCGTCCAATTATCTTATGTGCACTTCTTCTGGGTAATAATAATCAAAATAAAAAATTATCAAACAATAAATCACTTTTAATAATCAAATCAAGTTTATACTGATTGTTTATTCAAATTACATTACATTACATTACATTACATGAGTTAATGGAGACGCAGGTCATGTGAACAGTTCACAATGTGGAAATTAATGAATTGGTCCGTGTGCAAGTTTACATTTTTGTTTATTTATCTGATCGGAATCTAAGCAGACACAAATTACCATTGCGTAAGAACGGTCTTAATTTCGAAATAAATCGATCACACTTATCACTTTCCAAATACTATACTATACTTTTCTAATGAAATGAAATAGCGATTAATACAAGGAATAAACTTGCAGCCACATTACTACATGAAAAATCATACAATTCTAATCTAAATACAGATGAATTATAAGCATTAAAAACGTTACGAGATGATAAAACAATTACTATTACAAAAGCAGATATAAGGAACACAACTGTCATCATGGACAAATAAGATTATGATGAAAAGATCTAGGAACATATTCATTTAGGATCTTACGAACTAATTAAATAAACGAAATGACGAACTATGTCTAACAAACTTAAGGCTGAAACAAGTTAAATTTTGCAGTCAATTAAAGTAAAACTAGGTCTGTCATTATGGTTCAGTTTATGTCAAAAAAGTTCTAATCCTTGTAGATTCCGTGGACTACCGAAAATTCACAAGAATAATGCACCACTATGATCATTAGTTGATTTTACAAATCACTGATTTATAAACTAGTGATATACAGAGGTACGATACTCAAACCATATGGCAGATTGGTCATTCATGGAATTTAAACACTATTGAACTTAAGAATAATATTAAAATGTAGATACTATTCAAATGGAAGATGATGAAATGATGGCTTTTTCCCCTTCATTTAAAAATGTACCTATCAATAAAGCATTGGACGATTCTTATGATTTTTCATTATCTGACACACATTTAGATTTATGATGCCCATTAGATCCTTCCGAGGTGTTTACGTGTTGTAACACGTGGATGATAGTTTTCTCATCAACAAACAAAATGGTTTAGAAGATATATTCTAACTAAAAAGTTAGAATCAACTGATCCCAAACTAGCGTTTCTCGATTGCTTGGTCGAATGAAAACATAATAATTCGAAAATTAACGTATTTCGGAAATCAACATATTAGGAGAGATACATAGATTACTGTTCTTCTCATGCCCAATCTACGTCGAACACAGGGATGAAAATCTAATTAACTGGAGTTATAATTTTGTTACAGAGAAAGAGGACCAACCGACTGAATTAAATTTAATATTATCGACAATGAAGGCCAACAATTTTGAATAAACATAAAAGAAGAGTTCATTTTCGTGCCGATTATACCATAAGATTGGTGTTCATGAAAGTTAATAATTCGATTCCAAAGTAAAAACAATCGAACATTGTCTAAGAGATCAGCTGTCAAGAGTGTAATTAAGTTTATGTGTGCGAAACATCATGACAGATGAAAGTAAGGTTGAAGAAACACAAAGTGTTCGAAACATGTTTCGAAAACCTCAGCTAACCTCAAGAAGTTAGAGAATATATCTGCAATGGCGTTATCTGCGTTAGTAACAGGATATAAGACTAACTTTGATAGGATCAAGATACTTCAGAATAGGTTTGTAGCACAAAAAGAATGAATGACAGTGGAAGTGTTAAATATATAGGCTGATCAGAACAGTCTAAACAGGAAAGACGATACTTGACTAGCTACTCCATAGGAAATGACCATTCACAAGTAATTGGACTTCAACTGAATCCACCTAGTTTAATCCACATGTAACGTTGATCGATAGACAGTTAATTTTTATAATTTATACATCCCAATCATGTCATTGATAATTCGCAGTTAATTCATGTTGTTCCACTTACTAAAATCAACATCTCAATGTAATTTGAATAAACAATCAGTATAAACTTGATTTGATTATTAAAAGTGATTTATTGTTTGATAATTTTTTATTTTGATTATTATTACCCAGAAGTAGTGCACATAAGATAGTTGGACGAAACATTGAAATAATCTAAAATTTGAATTGTTGAGATTATCTCAAATACAATTGTTTACAAACAATCTGTTCTACATACTCGACACTCAAATTTTGTTGTTTACAAGCTGGTAGGATAACCAAAGAAAAGAAAAATGTTAAACACAGTAATTAGTAATGAACAAACAGTAGATTAAAATTGCGTCAAATATACGGCAATAAAAAATTGCATCTATTGCTCAAAAGAATTATAACAAACCTATGCGGGATTTTTTTAAACAATAATAATAGTACAGTTGAAAAACAAAGGAATAACGGAACCGAAACGAATAAATTTTTAAAGGACAAAAATGTAGTCGATATTAACTTATGATAAGAGTACTGGCAAAGTAGTGAATATACATTTTTTTTTCACAGATGTTCAATGTTTTTGAGTATTGGATAAGGAAGAAATTTCAAATGTTATGAATGAATTATATTTTACCGCTTAAAAATAATAATATAAGTAAGTTAAACGGTTAAATTTAATAAGATAGAATGCGCAGAACAAAAAATACCGACTAGTAAGTTTCGTACATCAGTATTCAGTCGTACTTTTATATCAAAGATGTGATTCCAGTTGGTTAACTGTGCATTAGATGGATAACTCCGCCTGTAGACCCTTCGGGGCTACTGCCGGTCCCAAGCACGGATAAAGGAGGAGGGGGTTGGGCCTTGGGTTGGCGCCCCCAACCCAACTATAAACTAACCAAAACAACGCTAATCAAATGCTAACAAAAATTGGACAGAACTGGAAAGGGAAGCCCAGGACAGAGTTGGTTGGAGAAAACTGGTGGGTGGCCTAAGCTGCATTGGGGGTAAAAGGCGTAAGTAAGTAAGTAAGTAAGTAAGTAAGTAAGTAAGTAAGTAAGTAAGTAAGTAAGTAAGTAAGTAAGTAAGTAAGTAAGTAAGTAAGTAAGTAAGTAAGTAAGTAAGTAAGTAAGTAAGTAAGTAAGTAAGTAAGTAAGTAAGTAAGTAAGTAAGTAAGTAAGTAAGTAAGTAAGTAAGTAAGTAAGTAAGTAAGTAAGTAAGTAAGTAAGTAAGTAAGTAAGTAAGTAAGTAAGTAAGTAAGTAAGTAAGTAAGTAAGTAAGTAAGTAAGTAAGTAAGTAAGTAAGTAAGTAAGTAAGTAAGTAAGTAAGTAAGTAAGTAAGTAAGTAAGTAAGTAAGTAAGTAAGTAAGTAAGTAAGTAAGTAAGTAAGTAAGTAAGTAAGTAAGTAAGTAAGTAAGTAAGTAAGTAAGTAAGTAAGTAAGTAAGTAAGTAAGTAAGTAAGTAAGTAAGTAAGTAAGTAAGTAAGTAAGTAAGTAAGTAAGTAAGTAAGTAAGTAAGTAAGTAAGTAAGTAAGTAAGTAAGTAAGTAAGTAAGTAAGTAAGTAAGTAAGTAAGTAAGTAAGTAAGTAAGTAAGTAAGTAAGTAAGTAAGTAAGTAAGTAAGTAAGTAAGTAAGTAAGTAAGTAAGTAAGTAAGTAAGTAAGTAAGTAAGTAAGTAAGTAAGTAAGTAAGTAAGTAAGTAAGTAAGTAAGTAAGTAAGTAAGTAAGTAAGTAAGTAAGTAAGTAAGTAAGTAAGTAAGTAAGTAAGTAAGTAAGTAAGTAAGTAAGTAAGTAAGTAAGTAAGTAAGTAAGTAAGTAAGTAAGTAAGTAAGTAAGTAAGTAAGTAAGTAAGTAAGTAAGTAAGTAAGTAAGTAAGTAAGTAAGTAAGTAAGTAAGTAAGTAAGTAAGTAAGTAAGTAAGTAAGTAAGTAAGTAAGTAAGTAAGTAAGTAAGTAAGTAAGTAAGTAAGTAAGTAAGTAAGTAAGTAAGTAAGTAAGTAAGTAAGTAAGTAAGTAAGTAAGTAAGTAAGTAAGTAAATCGACACTATGTGAGGCACACGTATTGAGGAAGTTAAAATAAATTATGGTCAATAAAATAATTGTCTAATTGAAAAAGAAATGACTTGAAATGCTGATCACATATAATGAAGAAAATTTTTTTCTGATTAGATGGTTACATTTGATGAATGAAGCCAAAAAAAATAAATGAAATTTTATTTGGTTTAGCTTTTATTTTCGAAAAATTTATTTTTCAGTATCTACATACAAATAAAAAAAAAGAACTTAGCTTATTTGGTTGTGATAAGATGCGAAACTGTGTCGACTTGAATTCTCATTGATATCAAGTTAATTGGTGATTCGCATAAAAACAATAACAGCAGAATGTAGCCTTTAGTGTTTAGAGATTATGACAATATGGATTATTCGTATTTATCCTCTCCTCTAATGTAAACAATATTGCTTTTTTAGAAAAATATCTGTATTCCTAGTAGAGGTTTTATTATACATACAACTATCAACCAACACTAAAGTCTGAATTTTCAATTGAAATGTTGAGACAGTTCTGCCGTACGGATCGCAAACTTGACGAACCACAAAAGCAATTATCTAAAAGATACAGGTGTTCTTTAACAGTTGTCTACACAAGGTACTGGGGATCGGTTGGTCAGACACCATATGCTAAAACATACTATGGAAGAGAATAAACCAGATTGCAGTAGGGGAAGAAACGTTGGAAGTGGATAGCACGCACATTGCGGGAAGCACCTAATTGCGTAAAACAACAAGTCCCAACTCAAGATCTTTAGTGCCAAAAAAAGAGGAGAACCAAAGAACACATGACGTCCAGAATTGGAAGCAGACATGAAAATAATGGATGGCAATGGGATAGAACTGGAAAGGAAAGCCCAAGACTGAATAGGTTGGAGAACGTTAATCGGTGGTCTGTTCTCCATAAGGAATAACAGACGTAAGTTATGATTTATAACATCGCATTCTTGGTAAATTCTGTTGATAAAAGAGAGTGAATGTTAAACTGCTTTTTTGTCATATGACGTAAAATGTTAAGTCATTGAAAAAAAATTATACCGATAAAGACTACTCAACTTCAAAATCTAAAATAAAAAAATAATTTCAAAATAATGAGATATTGCGTGTAACATAAAAAGAAATTAATTGTAGCCTACAAGTGTATTAGTTCTTACGAAATAATAAAAGTAATAAAAGATAATTCAGCAGCTATTGTTGGAAGCTGGGTTCTAATTCAAAAGGCATTGATTCCACGTTAAATTTACAAAATACCTTACAATATCGAGCAAATAAAAACGAAAAATTTCGAACTATACTGACTGATTTATTTATGGTGATAAAATTAACAAAAGAAGTGTAGTAATTAAAAAGAGTACTTCACAACGTATAGTAGACGAAAAGTTAGGAAAACCAGACAATAAATTTTAATCAGCAGTGAAGAAAGTAGTATGTCAACCAAAAAAAATATGAATGCATAAGTAAAAAAGAAGAGGTTTCAAAGGGATGAAAAGTCAAATGTTTACTGAGATTGTATGCTAAATCTTTGCAGTTAAGGAAAAGTGTAAACGTATTAAAAACCTCTTGTAGATATAGAGCATACTGTTGATGATTGAGTTACTCACGACTTCGTTAACGTATAAAAGATTAGTTCGAATTCTTTAAAGAACTAGTTCTATATACAATAAATGATTTTTTTTAATGCATGCATTTTACTGGGTTCATAAAATGAAACTGTTTTTGATACAATAATATTCTTCTTTACTTTTAGGGTAGCGAATTCGAATTACCATAATTATGTAGCCGAGGTTACATGTGTATTATTGGTGAGAAACTGATTGAAAAAAGATTTTTTTTCTCTCTATTTATCTTTTATACTCAATAGAAGAATGTGAATTTTACCAATGTTTGCGTTAAAGGTTCTTAACAAGTATCTGAAGTACAGCATAAGGCTGGGTGAAGATAGGGCATGCATGGAAACCAACTTGTATCCAAAAGTAGAACTTTGAAGAACAATATTTAGACTATGTGAAGATAGTGGCTGATGCAAGAAAAAAACAAACATACTAAGCTGTTATAATTCTCTCTTGGTAGAACCCAGCTATTCCTATTGCTTAGTATTTCTCAGACACTAATCCACTTGACAAGTTCGTAAATCAGAACACGGTTGAACTGGGAAGAGATTATATTCTGAATAGCAAGGTTAGATAGAAGTAAGAAGCCAAAGCGAAGAGGAATTAGGAACAACGTTAGTATCTTTATAGTTTCTACATGAGACGCTTATGGAGTGTTCTCTAAGTATAAGCTAGCACTGATTGGATAAGAGTTAGCCAATCATGCTTTAATCCATCTATGTCCCGCTAACATAAGCTGAAGAAAAATTTAAACAAACACATCCCAGATATAAAATTTCCATCTAACCCAGATCAGTATTTACGCAATTTTTCCGGTGTTGTCTCAAGTTAGAAGCGTTATCCTTCGGTCT
The DNA here is from genome assembly GCA_944470395.2 of Schistosoma turkestanicum. Classification (NCBI taxonomy): domain Eukaryota; kingdom Metazoa; phylum Platyhelminthes; class Trematoda; order Strigeidida; family Schistosomatidae; genus Schistosoma; species Schistosoma turkestanicum. The sequence continues at coordinate 48,696,030 of OX103979.1, forward strand.
TAAGTTTTGTAACTTTAAGAATATGGTTAATAAAATGGAAGATCGATATCCAACTAGCGAACTTTTATGCCCAAACAAAAGATCTAGTATCTTCATCAACAACAGAGAACTGCTGACTAGATACCTTAATAGTGAACATAAACGGAAGGGGTTTCGAAAAAAACAAGGAATCCTTATGGAAATTTGTTAATCATGAAACTGGATAAAGCTTATGGTGTAGTAGTCATATGGCTATGAATGACTATTCAAACAGAATGAAGGCCATTTAAAATTTTAGAAATAAGTACCGGAAACATGTTTGGAAGAATGTAGTGTAGTAAACTAATATCGGAGACCAGATTGCATATGTTTTTTCACAGAAAGGACCGCTTAAAGATATTATCACTCATATAGCAACTTACTGTTGCTTCTTACTAGAAAGGAATATCGGACGAAATTCAACAACAAACACATGAATGAGATGTAAGAACGATTGAAGGTAACTATCATCCCACAGAAGGTATTATTCTTCAAATTACAATTCCTAAATGATGCTACCAGAGAGATTGTAAATCAAAAGTTTAGAAACGCGGTACAAAATCATTCATTCCAATCAAAATGAATATGGTTTTCTATAATCAACTGAAAATGCAATTTATCGATGTATATTTATTGATTTAAGTTGATTTGAATAATGTTATCTGATATATTTAATCGGATTAACCATATGGTTAACGAGTTCGTTTTTCACCTATCGTTGAAGCTAACTGAATTCATGTTCACAAATTTAACCTTCGAATTCTAAAGAAGAAGTTTGTACGACCATTCTCACCGCCTTAGTCTTCGAGTTAGGACTTTCATTTGAACTTTGATAAGACCTATTCCTTGAAGAATGTTTCAACAATCTTCTAATCTTTTTAATTTGCTTCTTTGCATATATTCTCAACATTCATTTCTTGCTCCTTACATAATTACTGTATTATTGATCTTCCATAAAAATATTTATGTTTATTCTTTTGATATATAATGTAGTGTAGAAACTGTTTAATTGAATTTCTCAAATAACCACTTTAATGATGATGATGATGATGATGATCAATTTTCTCACAAATATTCAACCTTATTTTACGAATATTATGAAATAATACAATTTGTATTTTATACTACTACTCGATGAGTATTATTTCATTTTTATATATATATATATATATATATATATATATATATATATATATTTGCGTAGAGGAATGATGAAAAAATAACTGAAAAGAAATTTCTTCGTTTTATTTATTCTTTCGATTAAATGGGAAATAGGGATTTTTATTACTTGGACTGATATACTGTGTACATGTCTTGTGTAAAGAAGTTCAAAGAGCCGAAAGAAAAACGCAAGCACAGTGGAAGTGAGAGTTTGAAAAAAAAATTTATTGAAATGTATTCAGCTACCAACTAAATGAATAGAGAAATTGTTGAAATTAGTGGGCTCGTTACAGTGAGTATTACAGATAATCTTAGTCAAATATTTTTACGTCTAATTATCCAACTTGTCTATTTTTAAGATATTTTATAAAGTTTATTTAAAATCAGATAAATAAATAGTTAAAGTGCGTGCCTTGAGATAATATTAACTTCATTCTTTGTTTTTGTGCATCCTAGTGAAAAGCGTCTAATTGAAAACAATATTGTGGTTTTATAATGTCTTGTTTATTTTGTGTATTTCTAATAGTTTATTATCAATCGAGAAGTTGGAAGTTAAACTTTGCGTGGATATTTTTGAAACAGTAGGTATTCATCGTCAACATTCAATTAATCAGTTAAGACACATCAAGTCAGAGATTGTTATTCAGTTTATGTTATCAAAATGAAATAAACGAAATTACTTTTACAAAAGTTAGTGGTAAAATAAAGGAGAAAACAATCAATTTACATTAAAAATGGATATGAATTTCAATAGAAAAAAAAGTTGAAGTATATTTTTGCTTTAATCGACTGAGCTGACGGCTATAACACTAAACACGTTACTTTTATTGAACAAGTCAATGAAGCATACTGGATTGAATTTAGCTTACAATTAAATAAAAACTGTGAGTTTCATGCAATTATTCCCATTAAAAAAATTTGAATAAAGCATGAACAATTTTATATAATAGAATAACATGAATTCATTTTATTTCACTGTTTCTCATCAGCTGCTTACAACACTAAACATTGATGAGAACTTTTCCGATTTTATGATATAAAGTATGTACACTGGTTGATAATGATTTATTCTATAGTGTTTAGTGTTGTAAACAGCTGATGAGAAACAGTGAAATAAAATTAATTCATGTTATTCTGTTGTGTTAATTATTCTTGCTTTATTCAAAACTGAAAATCCTTTATATGATGATGTATTTATGTTATAGTTTGTCACTGGAGTAAATGTAACTTGTTAGGCTTTTAATAGTTGATTTTCGAGTAATCAATGACATTATTTCCCAGTATTTGAAACTGAAATAACTCTAAAGGAAATTAACCTTGGATTGAATGCTTCAAAGTTAGAAACTTTATCTGAACAGTTACATTTTCACAGGTAAACAAACGTGCTATTATCGTATGTTTGAAAGATAGACTAACATAACTAAACATTACATAAATCCTAAAACGTTTAATTGTTGAATCAAATTAGTTTTGAAAAGGTTTGAAATGAATCTAAATTTAGTTAAATCCCAACAAATAAATTTCCTCAGCCATTCAATGCGTTTCATTTTCATCCACGCACAATTTCAAAAACGAAAACCGACGATAAACTGGTCAATTTGTAATCATGTAGAAGCATTTGAAAATCTTCAAATCTAGTGTAAAGTAGTTTGGTACTGTAGTAATATATTATAATTTCTGAAGGGATTTATTTCATAATCATACCCAAACGTCTAAAGTTTGCGGAACTAAGTGAACTAAACAGCCCCTAATAATTTTATCAATAGAATTTTAAAGAAATGTTTAATTGCATGCTAATTGATGAGTCGTTAAAATACTCTAAATGTAGAACTTCTGTATTCTATAGTATAAAAGTTTGTTCAAAGCAACTGATTAACGAGGTGGCGTCCTTTATCATTTCGACCACTCTTCTCCCTGAAAATTACTAATTAATCGACAAACATATTTTATTACAACCAGATCACACACATGTTGGAATAAATTATCAAATCTTATGCTGAGAAAACATTTTTCCTTATGCTAACAATCTCTCTGTATAATGTCATTGATAAAAATTCAAGATGAATTGTATCTGTTCTACAGCACTCATCACATTTAATACAAAGCAATATTGAATGAAGTGAGAGGGAAAAGAACTGGGAACTTTCAGAATGGATTGTTTTAAAGAATAAGATAACTAGATGAAAATACTTTGAAAACAAACATTTCATAATATTTATACCATTAAGTAACTTGGTATTCTTTTTAAAAATCTACATTTAGGTGATGAAAATCAACTGACTTTATAGAGTCTTATTTTATTAACAGTGTCCTAGGCCATACGAACATCGTTCATCGATTAAACTGTCTTGTTCTGATTACACACACTGCATCTGAATTGCATAAACAGACAAATTTAATTTAATGATACGTTTTCGAGAATTAATTGTAACAACTCAAAGTGCTTGCCTTGGTTTTAACTAGTTATTACGGGTGCAAAACTGATTGCTTTACAAGATTAAGGTCTTTCATTTGAATTCATACAAATGGATTATTTACAACACTAATTACAAGGAGATCATATATAGACATAATATGGTCGCTTGTTGATGGTATCCTGTTGCTTACTTTGACTGATACATAATGTGTATATTATGAAAGGATGCAATTAGTAGCTGAATAAGTAAATACGCAATAGAATGAAATATCTAGGATTGATGATAATCAACAGTTATATGTCACTTCCAATTTACTTACTGAAATATTTACGAAAGGTTAATATCTTATAATAAAAGGCGACTGTTTAATGAAATGAAATATATACAATGAGTCTTTTTTACTTAACATATCAATGCTTTGGAAATATTTAGTTTAACTTTAAACTGCATGGATTTCAAATACAAGTGACTCTAAATAAAAGTCATCTTTCCTCGATGAACCGATAGTTTGCTAAATTGATGAATAACATCTTAAAATTTTACTCAGTAAAGGAGAATAATTTCGAAATGCATAAATATTTATTATGAAATGAACATTTTAAGCCTATTTATGACACAAACTTTTGCCGGTGACTCAGTCAGTGGGACTAGGCATAAAATGTCGCCTTTTTCATTAATTACTTAAAAAAATCAATTACCCAAAACGTTTAAAGTGAGTACCTAATTCATGATGAGAGGAGGTTGAAACAACTCCTATTTAACTGCTAACATTTCTGGTTATCTGAGTGAATAACAAACACTTTGGACTAGAATTTGACCTTCAACAACAGACTGTCATCTTTTAAAAATTAATAAGTGTAAACTTAACATGCTTCCTAGAATTGACTTATTTCATTATTTATTATGAAACTGTATGGGTTACATTTATTTTTGCTTGACAAGGTTTAGTCAAGGCAATAAAAAGTCAATGGCATGTTTAACTGAACTTACGTTACATCACTTGATAGATAGTTTACAGAGGGCCAGTTCATCTTGATATTATCAAAACGAATACTTAGTTTTACATCATTCAGTGAAAAATTTCAAAACCCTGAAGAAGACAGAATTAAAGAAGGTGTTGAAATTTATGTTAGTTTTCTCAGAAAACATCACAAGTCACTAAATAACCAAGTGAGAGTAAATAAAATCTATAGGATCTGTAGATTCATAGAAAATGCTGTGGTTTGGTGAAGTCAAATCAGAATTTACAAATCTATACGACATTTTACATTCACAGATCAGGTCATAAGAATGCTCTCTGAATATTCACTATTGTGCAACCTAAGCAGATCAAAAAATTCTATACGGTTTATTCATTGCATGTTGTGTTTTTTCATTTGTCTGCATTCAGGTGAATTATTTACTGAACGTACCAAGAAAATCTTTATTGACGAGGGCTTTCTTCAAAAATTAACATAAATTAAGCTTGGATTAAATCCCAGAACTGTTTTATTCTATCTTAAGCCTACTCTGTAGTCATTAGGTATTAGCATCAAAACTTTTAGATTTTGCGGTGACCAAGATATACATGAGTATTTTTTAAACTGTACTTAGTTGAAGTTCATGTTTTGCCAAATGAGCTTGGAAACAATGGTAAATGAAGAGTAATAATCAGTTTTTTTTCTAATTTCTCTGTAAATAGGAATATTTAAATATCAAATGAAAGTGAAATTTAAAATATTCTACATAATCATTGGAGAAAAAAAACATGAGAATGAGTTAATGACATAATGACGTAAGGGATTGAAAAACATGCTTATTTTGATGTATTACGCAAGCTGTTATATTAGAAATGATTGTAAGAATGTGTGTATTCTGAAAAAAATGTCGTCATTTTGAACCATTCAATTAATTGTTGGGCTTAATACAGTTAAGACACGAAATATCTGCAGTATAATGGATTAAATTCAGACGGTAAACATAAAAATTAAAATACAATACATATAAAAGAGTTTGAAGATTACTTGATAGAGTAATTAACAATTATTTCATTTTGAATAAGGAAATACAGTCTGTTTTTTTTTCACTAGAAAGCCTTGTCCTACTGGAAAACAAAATGTTTTGTCTTTCACATAAACTATCTGAAGTTCTTTATTTAGTGAACGCTCAGCAATTTATTTGATAAAATCATTCTGTTGCCTAAGAGACAACACATAATCACAACCTTTAGATGAGCTTTTTGTCCAGGTGTTTTAATTTGTTTAGTTAGGTGAGCGTATAAATAACTTTGAACGCACAACTTGTGACGATAAACAAACATAATGTATTCACGAAAATAACTTGACTATGAGTTTTGCAAAACAAAGCATCGTTTAATTGTTTACATATCGTGTTCTTCATGATATTAGCCTTTGTATCTTAAGGTAAATGTTACTGCTGTTCACGTAATTACATTTCTTACATTGTTAAAACGTGCTTCATTGATGTATGTTTTACAGTGTTGATAAGGAACAATTGTTGAAGGATAATCTTTGGACCGTTTATATTGTAAACATTTACAACTGTGCTCGTAAATATCTATTTTTGATAGCAGACTCTGCAAAAATTATGATACAATAAAGTTATATGAAGAATGGCAGTATATCTTGTGAATTTTGAGTTAGTAGCTTTCTATAAATAAGTGAACGCATTTCAGTAACACAACTAGTATCGTGATAAATTAATTCTTGATAAAAAAATTTTCAAAGACCTAATTATTTAGCGAATTCCAGTCGGATCATGTATAACATTTGGGTTTTGAGATCACTTTACGTTGAAGTAATAATGAATCTGTTTCCCAGTCATTCTTCAGGAACATTTTTTGTTATTTTAACTTAGTATTGTTGCGTCTAATCTAGTCCAGACTGCAATATTATGAGTAAAATAATTTGTCTGATCACAGTGACAGAAATTTTCATCAGATCTAAACATGATACGATTTTCTAATTACTTTGTTGATAATTAATTACTGAGATGAGAACTGAAGTCAGCTGCTTTACTGAAGAGACCATGATAGTATGCGTACTTTCTAAGCCTGGTTTATTAAAATATTATCATTTAAAATGTGAAATGTGAACCGTTAACACAGGTGTTCCGCTTTGATTTCGTCATATTTCGATGTTGATAACTTATTTGCTTGCTTTCTATCAATCGTTACTACTGGCAACTTTCTACGAATAATTTCGACGAATCTAAGAGTTGGTTTGTCATAGTTTCAAAACAAAGTCTGTGATTTGTCTTACACTAAAATAATGAATGAATCATTGCCGTTTCGTTTTGGTATCGGACGAATCCTGCGAGTAGCAGGAGTCATGGATGCGCACTACTGATAAGACCTGTACCAAGATGAAGCGGCCTTCCAGTGCTTCCAGGTATCTAATGGTGGTCTAACAATGATTCATTCATTATTTTAATGTTAAAAAACGATATCCATAATACTCTAATGAAAAAATCCGTATCTAGGAGATAGTATTTAGAACATTACATAATAGTCTATTGAAGGCAGTTATTCGATTTCTAATTTTATTTTACGCCTAATCAATAACTAATTAAACATACTATTCCTTTAATTCAAATTCATCAGTGACAACTAATTTATAAAATCTGAGTTCAGCTAACTATCTTCTTCTTAATGACCATTTATTGATCTTGAATTTATTGATTGCAAAAAAAATTTTGGAATTATTCGATCAATGGTTTTTATTAATCACTGTGCTGAAAACATTTGGTTTTTTCAGGAAAACCTTATTAGGAATGTTTACAAAGTATCATACACAGAATGATTTTTCCTAAGCAGAAAAAATAGTCTGTACTACTTGTGACAGGGATTTTTTTCTCTCTCATTATCAACTTGACTAAATTTCCGTAAACACCTCAACCTAAAACTTAACTTTGAAAGATTCAAACAGGGAGAAAGTTTATTCTCTCTTCTTCAAAAAATGATTGTGTTCACATTTGATATAATTAATTTTTTGATTATCTTAGGGTAAATAAGCAGATGAGCTTAGAAAGAATTAGAGAAAAATAACACAGAAGTATTGATATATTTATTGTGTTGTGTTTCCTCCCTTTTTTTAAATATGAAAACAAACCTTTATGTTTTTGAAATGCGGATATTTGATTTACACTAGTTATTGTGAAGTGTTTATTTTCACTTTTTCGTTTTTTTTTTCAAAAAAAAGAAACCTTCCTTGAACTCGTTAATGGATAACCACTGAACTTCAGTTCAGTTGTTTGTTTTTTACACTTATTATTATTTTTCCTTTCAAAATTCTCTAATAAATAAATAAATAAATAAAATAAGCATTCATTAACACAAAGCTCCCATTAAAAGGTTGTTGCATTAGGGCAATGCTAGGAGCGTAGACAAAATTAACACGAAATTGTCAACAGGCATTCAATAAATGTAAGGTAATTTATATAATTTTACAGATTTTATTTGAAATCTGATATTTATTCGGAATGATTCGAAAATTCACAATCAATTTTAAAATGGAAACAAATAAATAATGATTTATTTATGAGTTGTCAGTAAATCGCTTATTTAAAAAAAATGAATGTTTGCTGAACACGTTAAAAATCAAAATTGTTACAATATTTTTAATAATCTAATTTTGTCTTAGCTTAAAAGTCGATAATTAGTAAGTGATTTTTTTTCACAGTAAATATAGTAGATGAAATAATTTAACGGGAATATTTATGTACTGGTATAGAATGATACAAACAAAGAATTATAGGCCAATCTCTTATCATATTTCGATACGGGTCCACTTTGATGAGTTAGTAATGTACATAGAATTTAGCTTGGAGCAAAGAAGGCGTTACATCAAACTACTGGATTATAATTCTAGTTTTAATGGACAACTACATAAATAACTTCTGTATTTTAATAAAAAGAACATTCTGATAACAGATTGAACTAAAGTTTTACTACTGCGACCAAACAAAGAGACAACAATGGAATGATTGTAATGATTTGCTGTGACAAACTAGTGTTTGTTAGTTAGACGAAGTTTCTAATTTGAACGATGATGAATGATATAATGTGAAAGATACTTTATAAGTGGGAAATTATTTTGTATATGAAACTCTTGACGTAGAAGATAAATCACTATCAGATGGAAGATAGGACAAGTAACGTAAAACGAATTAGAAAACTGATGTTAATTGTAAAAATAAAATACTTCGCATCTAAGTATTGTGAAAACATTCAGCATATTTCAAAAATCTGGTGTCGTAACAGAGGAGCTAAGTTTGGATGGATTACCATAAGTGGAAATCATGAATCACACTAAGGGTTGAGAAACTAACTGTATCAATCGATAACTTAAATCAGAGTGAAGGAAATCCGTTAGGTTTTTGTTGTTGGTGGTCACGTAAGTATTTATATTATTGTTTCATGGTACAGATTCACTGAACCAAAATTTCATATGTAACATATGATGCATAGATTGTCGTGGTTTTTGGTGAAGAATGAATTAAAATCCTACTCAAAATATTAGAATCCTTAGAACACAGAAAAAAAGGAAATTATTAATTTCAAGCATCTTTTCGATTCTCACTAATGTAGCCAGTCACTCACTACATGTTAAGCTAGTATCATATATATGGTCATTGATATTCCTATTTCTTAAATCACTGATCACTTCTAGTGGATTCATTTTATCTGTAGCTAAACTTAATGACATGTTCACACTACACTATGCCACAGAAGTTATCATTACAGATCATAGCTTCAGGCTTCCGCACTTGTTTAGAAATTTATTTTAGATGGCAGGGCGGAATAAAATTATCCCTGGGATTTCAAGAACTTTACAATCATATAACACCATTGAAATGAATCCTTTTCCAAGTCCTTGAAAATTATTTGGGGATCCAAGAGCCTTGAAACTGTATATATAAAATTTGAACACATGATTTTTATTCTTGGTTAAGTAGTGGATAGCTATAGTATTGGACTGAAATTTAACAGAGTCTAGGAGGTATTAGACAGTTATTTTACTCAGGTTGTGCTCATTAAATTCAATAAAAGGATAAAAACAAGGTAGTGAGCAATAACAGCCAAACACAGAGAGATCCAAGACCAAAGCTAAATACACAGAAGCAAACAAGTAAATGGAGATAAACATCAGAGCCGACAAAAGTAACTAGTAATAATAGCAGACACGTTGTGGAAATCATACGAATGTGTCACAAGGTAAGTTCTAAATCGGAATCTCCAAGGTTAGAGGAAAAGTGATAGACTAAAGAATATATTGCACCGGGAATTGTGGACAGACGGAAAACAAATGAATAACAATTGAGAACAACTGGATGGAAGAGAAGAGGGTAGAGTTAATGTTGTACATTTTTGCCGCCTGAATGTTTACATCATCAAGTGAAACACATGAATTCCCTAATTATGGGGGCCAACTACTATGAAACTCTATAATGAAAGGAAAAAATTTCCTAGATATTTTTAAATCGTGAACAGCTTGGCATCTACTGATGCAAACCACTTTTGTTTGAAAACTAACTGTCATTAGTCTCCACAAACTAATTAGCCTAGAAGACTGATTTTACCATCAAAACATAAGAAAATGTCCATGAGAATCCTTCAGCATATGATAAGGTATTTTAATATTTTTCTTCTTGCTCACTAAAACATCTCATTTGAAATTGTGCTTATCTACTCTTCCGTTAACTAGTTATAGAATGAAGCATAATTAACTCGGATCGTTTATTAGTTGTGTTTGATTAAATGGATGAAATATGTATTAAGTTTACAATTAGTCGCACCAGAGAATCCACTTATTATGCTACTCTACCTCCCCTTAAAAATAAAATGATTCCTAACTGAATGGTAAATATTTTGGTGTAGCATTTAACGCAGCGTTATCTGATATTATGGATTTTTGTTACAGTCTATTGACCTACATTCTCTTTTTCTCGGTTACTTAATTCTTATTCCCCTGGAGGATAGGTTTATATCTTAGACGGTCGATCAATTATTGTTCATTAATCCTGAATTTAATTAGAATCCTAGTTATTGGCTTCTATTTTTTTTTTTAACAAAACAGCAGTCCTTTACAACTATATTTGATTGCTTAAAAAGATACATTCCAAGTGAAGCTATTTTCTTTACTGACAGTTGAATAATAAAGTTTTTGAATGAATGAATGATCGTTTATGAAACTAGATAATATTGAATGACTTATTTTTTTTAACTTGAAACATATTAAATCACTATTATAGTAAATTTATGCATTGGACTTCCACAGTTTTTGTTTCTTCGTTTCTTCAAAATTTTAAGATTGATGTTAAGACAAAACTTTCTATCATTTTTAAACCGGATTCAATTCTTAAAGGTTCATCGTCAGAATGCTTATATTTTTGAAGATTTCAGAAAATTTCATCCTAGTAATTGACATCTCTTTGATCTTTACGAGTTTGATGATCTCCAATAAACAATTGTTTTCATTCAGATACTTTACATTTACCATAACATTTAAACGATGTAACATTGGACTGTAAATTTTTTGATAAATAGGCAACAGATCATATTACAAGCTTTAAATAATCATAATAATAATAGCTTTAAAATGTTTCAGATTAATTTTAGACATCTTTTTTTCTTTATTCACGTCAAGTTGAAAGCAACTAATACTTCACTGTGTTCAACTATATTTAATCTTAATTCTATATCCATAGAATGTGGCTATTTTAAGTTTTGCTTTATTTTTGTTTGCCTTAACAATTGAACAATGCCAACTTTCACATTAAGAAAAGAACATTCAACTATGTGTTAGGTGAATTCTATACAATTTGCCAAATATGTGGTGTTGTTTGTCTGCTCCAATTTTACAAAATGGAAGCGATTTCATTCAGAAGTAGTTTTGAAATAAAAAAAACAACAGATTAGTTAAACTTCAGCTAATTGCATAGGGGGCAATGGACTACTACTATTTATACTAATGTACCTATTATAAATAGTGAAAAATCAGTCAGCTTAAATAAAATGTTGTTTTGAAGAAAATGGTAATGTAAGGTTGGTTGTAAAACATTACGAAAAAGCAATGCGAATAATTCAAATTATTGAGATCGATCTTCCTCTATACACAATAAGGAAGAAAAATTGTCGATAGTTGGATTGTATTCCTTGGACAATTTGTCTTGTGATATCATTATTTTCTGAATAATTAGTTCAGTTATCAGACTTCGTTTCTTGCATCAAATGTCAAGTTTTGTTTATAAGCTGTTGGTTGACGGTTAAGAGTTCAAATCTGTTAAGAGAATATGAATGGTTACAACAGAACATGAGAAATTTAATGCATCTTATTTCAAAGTCACACATATTTTAGCATGGATAAATAATGCGATAGAGCAGACAGTCACTAGAAGCTCGAAAGAAAAAAACACTCTTAGTAAGTAAACAGCTAGAAATATATGTTTAAAGTGAAAAAGCATAATCTAATTTAAACTATTATAAATATAGTGATAATGTTCATAGTTGAAACTGCAAGTCGTTCTTCGCTAGATTATCAATGAAGACCCAAAAAACACTGGACTGCCTTTTCATGCAGTTTCGTTTTCACGAATCCCACCCTTATTATTAATGGTATTTCTGAGATAGTGAAGAGTAGAAATTTTATTATGCACTCGTTTGTGTACCGATGATAAACTGCTGATGTTTTTTTTAAGCTTATGTCTGAATCTTCTGGGTACCTTACTCTCTGCAATAACATTCGTTAGTCTTGATTTTTGAAGGACTTTTTTGTCTGTAAAAATCATTGAGTAACAATTAGTACCTAGCTATTTATTGTATTCCTTTGTTTTAAAAAGTAGATGATTTTACTCATTTTCAAGTGACAATATTTGTATGTTTAATTAACTGATCAGTTAGTGTTTAAATCAACCAAATATACAAAAAAAGCTATAGAGATTCAGTCTTCTTTGCAGCTAAATTTTAAATATAGAAACAACTAATTTCGAATGTGATTTGCGTACTTCTGCGATTGTCAAAAACATTCTTCTGACAGTTTAGTAATCACACTAACATATTAGTCAGTTTATGAATTTTTTTAAAAATATTGTGATAAACATCTTTAGTTTGTACAGAGTGTATAAAAAAAAGTAGACTGATATTCAAAATATCGCATAATTTTCATGACTCACATTATTCAATCCCATTCAGTTACTTAATCTATTCAATTAATTGACCGTCCAAAGTAAAACTGAACTTATCACTTTAATCCTGTATTTGCGGAAATTATAAACAAATGAAATAACTTGTAAACATTAGGTTTAGTTAGCCTATGATTAATTTCATAAAAATCTTTTGAATTTCTATGGAAAAAAATTCTTAAAATAGTAACTATATATAGCTATAATTCTTTTGTTGAAAGTAATTTCAACAATGTTTCGAAATTAAAGACTACTGTGTTAAAATTCTGCTATCTATTTTTTGTTATTTTTTTTTGATAATCTCTGAACGCTTAATTCCTAGTGAACAACTCCAAATCAACCTAAATCTCATTATTAATTCATACTTAGGTAATAAAATTGATTATTTTGAATTCTTAATGACATTATCTTTTTTTGAATTTTTGAGCTGCTTTCGCAATTTAAATCAAATAGTGATGTTAACCAGACCGGTATTGAACACTTGACAGGACTAGAACTCAGTTTTGTTCTAGTATGAAACTACTCGTCAATCAACAATCATGAACCTGCGCGCTGGGCTATAACCTAGGACCTACAATTACCCCTAGACTACTAAGTCGGAGCCTATATTTGTCGATATCTAACTTTATTTCATCAAGCTAAGAGTAGTTCGTAATTTCAATCATGAAAAAATGAAAAATACAATCTACAATAAACTCTTTTTCTGGTAATTAATATGACTGACATGACAACAGTCGAATTTCACTTGGAGATAACCAAGCAAGACTTGAAAGAATCTTTCATAAAACTATTGTATACAAGATTGTTTTCTGATATGCGTATACCTATATTTCATTGTATATAATTAAAATATAAAAATAATTTATTATTAACGATGTTGTTCAACAACAAAATCATCTAAAGTTATTTGACATACATGTGTTATTGTTTTTATTTTTTTTTTAAAAATTCATAAAAATAACATCTGTGAAGAGAGTCAAATTGATGACATTCATTCAGTCATGTGATGTAGATAGATATTTCTTTGAATTTAAAAACAATGTAGAGAGTAGGCAACTATTCAAGGGAATTTAAACATATTGTTCTAAGCACTACTGGACAGTTATAGCACAATCCTTCTTTTTTATTAATTATCCAGTTAATCCATGCACACATTGTTGGTTATTGACGCTAATAAATGAAAATTTTAGGTTATAGCCAAACAAAATAGTTAGTAAGATGCGAGATATCGAAACATACGAAATGGGATTTAACTTCATTTAAGGTTATTTGAATTGCGTAGATAAAAAAAAGTAAATCTGAAAAAATCAAGCAACCTTGAAACTAGGACCTTATAAACCTTAGATCACGTGTTATAATATTAGGATCAAATGAGAGTAACAGACAACCGGGTAAGTCATTCAACAATATGACTTACTTGCATGCAGTTTAGTTATCAGTAAATATAGGTTCCATTCAATAAAATATGCATCTAATAGAGATTTGCTATCGAAGTCAAATACTATTTACCTTTAGATAGATTTTACAAGATTTAAATGACATAAATATGTAGGAGCACGTGGTATTCGATATGATGCCAAACTTTAGAGTTAATTGTTTCCGTTAACATTTATTTAAAAGATTTCTACCAATACCATAAACAAGGTTTTTCAGAATTAATTCATAATTGTAGCCTTGATAGATAATATTTTATTGCAATTCAGAAATTACAGTACCGTGAACGAGTCTGAAAATTATGTACGACAAGTCATTTACAATTTCACTTTACTTGCATATAAATTTATTGTGAAAAATATATTTGTATTAAATTTTATATTGAACATCCGAAATTTGATTGCATTCAACCATAATTATATCTATTTATTTTTTGGACTATTTTAATTTATTTCTAACTCCCTAATAAAATTAACAATTATTTCAACTGTTTTGCTTGATTTTGGTAATAATATAAATAAATAGCTCGCAACATTGAAATTTCGACAGAATAAAGAAAAGCGGCTAAATTTATATTTGGAAATTCGACTACTTATATTTTTTATGATTAAGTAGAAAGAATCGTTGAACTTTACTGAGATGATGAACCGATCTAAGTTAAACAAGCACCGGAGACCTGAAGGCAGTCGATGAACATTTTGTCTAGATACAAAACTCCTCAGCAGTGATCATTCATGGCATTCACTCAATAGGCATTAACTGGTGTACAAGTCTAACTGTAATTAATCCACTATTATGTGTGGATTTTGACCATCGTCGTCTAACCGAAAACGGTTCAACTCAAACGACCAAAACATCCAACTCAGGGAACGAAACACCACCACAATGATGATTATTACTTGTTTAATGATTAGGCATTCGCATAAGAAACCAAATCGGTTCCCGAATGTGGGATAGCCAATTCTGAGGAGTTGCACACTA
This sequence comes from Schistosoma turkestanicum, assembly GCA_944470395.2. Classification (NCBI taxonomy): domain Eukaryota; kingdom Metazoa; phylum Platyhelminthes; class Trematoda; order Strigeidida; family Schistosomatidae; genus Schistosoma; species Schistosoma turkestanicum. Next base: position 48,711,221 of record OX103979.1, read on the forward strand.
GGACTAAACAACCATCGAGAGCCTTCATCTTTTCAGCAAATGTCTTAGAACGGTTCGTGAACTCAATAAAACTTACATTTATATTTTACTTTATGTTTTGTAAATATTCAGTCAGTCAGATGCAACGTAGAACTTTGTACATAAGTACATCAGTTCATGTTGCCATACCACATCAGCACAGAGAAGTAATCGTCAATTCAAATCCAATAGTAGAAGAGGTAGTAAGGGAAATAGAAATAATCGGAGAGGTTAGGATTAGAAGATACTATTCAAGAAGTGTGATTCAGTGAGAAAAGTTTAGAAAGTCAAAACTAGAGGTGTTGAAGAATCCAGAAGATTAGGATTTGAGAGAACATAAAGAATAAATGCACTGGCGCCATTGCGAACGATTCTGAGCCATGTCATTCAAGGTCTCTAACCATCGATTATTATCATCTCGCGGACCCCAACCAGGTAGTCGACAATTACCGACATGGCTAAGTCCACTCGTCAATGACTTCATGGATTTCTGCCATGTTTTGGTCTGGCCGCCCCTAGCTTTCTTCCAACCTATTCCTACACTACAAAACAAAGCTCGACGAGGGAGTCGTTGGTTAGGCATACGCAACACGTGTCCCAACCACCTCAACTGATGAAGTTTCAATGCTTCATCTATTGATCTGCCATTTTTCCCTAGCACCCTATTCCTTATAACAGCGTTGCTCACTCGGGTGTCCCACGATATACGAGCAATGCTTCTTAAACATCTATGATCGAATACTAGTAACCTACGAACATCTTCTACTCTCACTGGCCATGTTTCACAGCCATAAAGTAAGACGGAGCGAACTACTGCACAGTACACTCGTCCTTTAGTCAACAAACGGATATCTCGCCTACGCCATAAGTGACGCAGGTTGGCAAAAGCCAATCGAGCTTTCTGTATCCGTGACGAGATTTCGTCAGTCACCAGGCCATCGGCACTGATGAGACTCCCAAGATAAGTGAAGCTGTCTACACGTTCGACTACTTCACTCCCTATCACTAGTTCAGGTGCCGATGCAATCCAGTCTTGAAGCAACATTTTGCATTTCGAGGGGGAAAACCGCATCCCGAACATGCTCGCATTGTTGCTTAGGGTAGTCAGAAGACTCTGCATTTTGCCAGCGTCTTCACCAAGTAGGACTATGTCATCGGCATATTCTAAGTCAATAAGCGAGCCACCTGGTAGAAGGTCTACTCCTGAAAATTCAGACGAGGATAAAGTTATTTCTAGGAGCATGTCCATGATAAAATTAAACAAGAATGGAGAAAGTGGACATCCCTGACGGACACCACTTGATGTAGAGAATTCCGGTGACAGTTCGCCATAAGCCCTCACCCGACCAGTGGTGTTCGAGTAAAGAGCTTGTATAAGGTTAATGTACTTCAGTGGTACACCTTTCAATGACAGACACTGCCACAGAACCTTACGATCAACAGAGTCAAATGCCGCCTTAAGGTCTAGGAAAACAACTATTGTAGGACGCCTAAATGTGTGTCTATGTTCCAGGACCTGTCTGAGTGTGAAGATGTGGTCTATACAGCCACGTCCAGGTCGAAAACCAGCCTGGTTTTCTCGAGTCTGCTCTTCACGAGCTTTCGTTAAGCGTCGAAGTATTATTGAGGCCAATATTTTAGATACTATATTAGTTAGACTTATTCCCCTGTGATTGTCACAAGAAGACTTTTGTCCTTTCTTATAGATTGGGACAATCAGTGATTGAGACCACTCGGATGGGATTACGTCCAGTTCCCAGATTCTACCTAAGATCTCAGTCAATCTAGCTGCTAAAACTGGACCACCATCCTTAAATATCTCAGGGGTCAGTCTATCAGGACCTGCAGCTCGTCCTCGTTTCAGATTTCCTAACGCTTTCTCAACGTCATTAAGACTAGGGGGACTTACGTCGATTTGCCATTCAGGATGACTGGAGATCGTGGGTAACCGAAGAGTGGCTCGTGGCCAGTTGAACTGATCCCTAAAGTGTTCTGCCCATCGATCCAGTCTCCTGGATTGAGAATGGATAATAAGACCATCCTTTTCCGAGATAGTCTCACTCACATTCGGGTTCTTAATACCGGTTTCTTTAATAAGGCGGAAAAGTTGTCTAGTGTTGCCTATCGCCGCTGCCTTTTCCATCGCTTTTGCTTTCGCCACCCACCACTGTTCGCGGTCGTTACGCAGACTTTTTATAAGTCTGCGCCTAAGCTGACTACGCTCTTCATCATGCTCAGAGTCAGGTGGGATGCGTTTTCGAGCATCCATCAGTTCGGTCGATGCGACTGAAATCCACGACTTCATCCTAGCCTCATGGTTTACCTTCCTAGCAGATATCACTGCTGTTTCCACAGCCTTTTTGATATCATACCAACCTGCTTCTGGATGGGAATCGCTTGCATGGTTGCTTAACTCTCTCCCTAGTTGCTCCTGAAATATTTTCTTGGTTTGATTATCATTAAGTAAAACCCTGAGAGGCTTTCTTACGGTGTCTTTCCTACGTCCAGTTAGCCTTAAACAGATACGAGCTCGCACTAGAGCATGATCTGAATCCAAACATGTGCTCCAGAACGAGCGACAGTCTTCTATCGAACCCCTCCATCGGTGGCTGATGGCGATGTGATCTAGTTGAGTCCAACGTTGAGACGACTTTGGAGGTCGCCAGGTCAACAGATGCTTTTCCTTATGCCTAAAGTTGGTGTTCGCTAAGAATAGGCGGTTATCTGAGCATAGTTGCAACAGACGGTCGCCATTGTCTGTTCTCTCAGTCGCTATACCATAACACCCACCAAGATGTCTTTCCTTTTCACCTAGTCTACCTACTTGAGCATTAAAGTCACCAGCCATTATTACTATGTCAGAGCGCTTAGCTTTTTGGAGGAGGTCCGAAAGCTTTCTGTAAAACTCATCTTTAACCTCGTCTGAACTGCAGTCAGTGGGGGCATAAGCAGATATGACGAAGAGGCAACGGCGAGTGTCCCTATCCTTACGAGTCCTTACTGTCCCGTTTAGTCGGACAGCGCACAAACGACTATCTACTGGGATCCAGTCTAGGAGAGATAATTCTGCCCTAGGACTCAATGCTATGCCTACGCCAGCAAGACCCCTGGAAGCAGCATCAGGGCTACCGGATACCCGGAGAGTAAATCGAGCTGCTTCTTCGTTTTGACAAGGTGGAATCAGATTAATAATTTTACTAGGATCCTGTATGCGCGTTTCCGAGACGCAGCATACATCGATGGCACGAGTTTCTAAAGTCCTAGCTAATGATGCCTGTTGCCCTATTTGACACTTGAATATTTTGGAAATATTCAAGAGAAAGGAATAAAAAATGTTTGACATTGTCACTGTCGTGAATAAAAGTATATAACAGTCATAGAAAATAAATTAAAACCTGGCATCCAAACATTAAAATGTCAAAATGTATAGCTAATGCATCATAATATAGTAGTGTCATTTATGGGCAGAAGACTTAAAATACGTTTTTCAAAACATCTTTACCATCAAAATTGGCTTTGAACTTTGGTGAATAATGTTTTTCAGTCATTTGTTGCAATCATCGTACGAACTCCATAAGGTGTTTTGACCAAAAACACGATTAATACGGATGGAAAGTGACTTCATGAGCTCGTACTACATCTGAATATGGTATTCTACACTTCTCTTGCAACTTAATTATACATCATCTAAGATTGCACACCAAAGAAGCTGGTGGCTAAACATGAATAACGAATATCCCTGTAGCCTTAGTTTATGAATTTTCGCATTCTTACTTACTAATTCCTAACATTAAGGTAGATAACAAAGTTCATTCTCAGCAGTGTTTTTTAATATACTGTCCAAATATAATCGGGTGATACTTTTCAAGATATGCAGTGGACTAATAGTAACCTACCAGTGCCTTCTTATTACAAAGAGTGTTTGAGTCACGAATTAAAAGAAATCATAATTCTGTGCAACACTTGTAATTTTAGCTTACTTTTTATGTGAGAAAAGTTGGTAAACCCATTATTCAGCGTCAGTAATGCTTAGCTGCTGGCGAAGAGATGAAATTCAGTGAATTTTAATGTTCATTACAATTCAACTTTCGGTTCATTAATTACTTAACTTTGATATTTCAGGATGATCAGTAGTACGTCGAAGTAGAACCGTTCTTATCAAATTTTTAAGAACTTTGTGGTAGGTTTAGTTTCACTGATCTTTTAATGCTGTATACTTAAGATAAAATTTAAAATATGAGTACTTCGAACCAATTAACATCTTTACTTTGCATAATAATAAAATAATTTAATTACGATGGAAGGGTTCTTTGCACAGAAAATAAAAATTGTCATATTAAAAAATGGTTATTGTAAAATCCATTTTGTATTTTATGATCTTTACCTGCTTCTATTTGATACCCTCGATAGAAGAGTTTCGACGAAGAGTAAAACTATCAATAATATACAATATAACATAACAAAACAATGAATGACTATATATGTATGACTATATATGTATGCGAGAATAATTTCGCTATTTCGCTATTCTATTATGAATCCTTTCTCTCATTGATTTGCTGAACAAATAGAGAGTTTCTGTTAACTTCAGATTTATATTCTGTCAATATAAATAGCAGCTGAATAATGTTGGAGTACCTATTGTCAGCTATTGATTTTCGTTTTTTCAGACAAGTTAAAAACGGATTTATTCAAAAATCTTATTGTGTACTTGTTTTGACAGGTTTCTTTAGTCAGTTTAATCACTTATGAACTGGCTACTAGTTAGTAGATTTTGTAATCTTACTCCTTTATTTTGCACATCATCATTATTTAATGTTAAAACAAATAACAACTTTCATATTAAAATGTGGGAATAAAGTTATAATAATAATATGTTGTAGGAAATTTTCGAGTTTTTAAATGAGCTTATTAAGTAAGAAAGCAATAGATAGTGAGTAAGACGTATATATATATATATATATATATATATATGTTACAGTACGTTAAATGGTTTTAATGCATCTAACTAATCATTGATCAATACACAAAAAAATAACTAGTAATTCAGATTATTTTAAATCGCTAATAAAAAACATTATTCTTGTTAAGTTACGTATAAAAATAACGTAGAGTGCTCTCGACAAACATTTAGGTGTTTAATGATGTTTTATTTAATTGTTAATCATTATTTATAAAGTGTATATCCATTTTACTATTTAATCAAGTAAACGTTGGTATTCACCATAAAACTATACAAAATCAGAATTTTCAGATTTTATTTCATCAAATTCATGGTTTGTTAGGCATGTAAAACAAACTACCTATTTGTTTTTGAACATGTAAGCACATAATCTTCAAAATAGATATTACCATGTATTAATGATTATATTACAGTAATGATTGAATATTGAACCTTTGAATATAAGTTATTTGACACATTCAACTATATTTTTATAATACATTCATGTACACTGATTGATAATGTAACGCGAGTGAAGAACTGCTCATCTAACCTATTCAAGAATAGAATAATGGGCACCACAATGCCAAATATCTATTCTTTAATACTTTCACGTTAAAAAGCTTAAAGCTTGAATTCAATCTACAATAGGATATACATAATATTTCCTCACGCAAATATTAATAATAGACCAATGTATGCATATTAGAAATAATATAGATTGATGTATTTTTGTTTTAAAAACTTAAAAAACATGGAAAATAGAACAAGAAACTAGGATAGAACCATTTTAACACTGTCAACAAATGAACATTGTCCAAAATTATCTTTCACTAAACTAACTATACTGGTTATTAATATGATTGTTCAATTTCACAGTCAGCATCATTTAAGTGTAAACTATGGTTTGGAAATAAACAATCACATTATTTGAACAAGCGTCTTAGCATCTAATGAATTGTCTATAGATTCATATTAACAGTGATCATGGGTTGTTCTTTGATTCTTTATCAAAAATCTTAAGCTCAACGCTTAATTGTTAAATAAAAATAGCTTGTAAATGTATCCAAATAATCTGCATTTCAAATACCAAGAAAAAATGGCCTCTTGTTGTATACATGAATATTATATTTTTACACATTTTTGAAACTATGAATCGATCAATGTTAGACTACCATTAGAAATCTGGAAGCACTGGATGGCCGTTTCGTCCTGGTATGGAACTCCTCAGCAATGCGCGTCCACGACTCCTGCACCTTGCAGGATTCGAACCCAGGACCTTCGGTATTGTGTGCGAACGCCTAACCATCGGACCACTGTGTAACTTAACAATCTTCACAACCCCGTAATGTATATCATATTTTTGCCAGAAAACATTTTCAGCAGATCATTGTGAAAAGAAAAATCCATTCTCGTAGATCGATTTCTAGATAGCTTTAAATTAAAAATAATTGGATAGGATTTGTTTTAAAGGCTACGTCATCACATCACATCATAATAAGTATTTTTTTTCTTAAATTTCGGTACATTCAAATAATTTCTTGCGTGACCGGAAATAGAATCATTTCTTCACTCTACTCAGTAAAATAATGACAGTAAGACTTCAAAACATTGAGAATTTCAATTTTCATTTTTTGATAGCAATAAACTTCAAGCTATATTTGAATTAGATTTCCAGAAAAAAAATTAGTTACTAACCTTATATTCATGATGCTTCTTTGTGAACAATCAGTGGCGATGTTGAATGTCAGAATATAATCTATGTACCATTTGTTTCAGACCACACAAAAGACAAAATATTTGCACATAACTTCGATGTATGAATTAGTAACAAACAGGAGTGCGTTATATGAAAGGTATGTATGTGACTGTCAATTTGCCGTTAAAGATCAATATTATTAAGTTTAATTTTTTTCAAACAGCGATAATATTAGAATATGTTTAAATTATTTAATTGATCAAGCTGACAAGTTGTTTATTGAACAAGCATATTATTTCTCATAAATATATATTAGCACATATCAAGATCATCATTATATATATATGCAATCCTTGAATGTCATTTCATAAAAATAGTTACAGTCTTCAAGAATTTACCGAGGATCTGATATAAATTTGTCCAAATATAGATAGATTTATTATATTTATTTATGAAATTGAAAATTTATCAAATCAGATACTGAAATGGTTATGTCCAATGAAATTGAATCCAATTGAATTTTAGTTTGAGAAAACTCTGGACGTTCAAAATTATAGTTATAACTTCATTTAAACAAAACTATATTATACTTCATTTCCAATATTCTACCTGACAAATAGATTCGTTGTTATAAAAAAACTACTTTTAGGAATCAAACATTTACGTATATACTTACATCCGTGTGTATTACTTTATTACAGCAATCTGTACTGTATCAATTGTGAGAGGCAGGTTAATCCAACCGACGAATCGTGAGACATAATCACAATCAAAGTATACTATTTCTTTTGCAAGTTGATTTTTTCAATGCTCAAAATAATAATGAAGTACGTTTTTGTTTAAACGCAGATATTAATAAGTATTCTAGACTTTAGATTAATAGGAACTTTAAACTAGACAGTTTTTTTCACAAAAATTATTTTTTCCTGACAAGTCACACAAATAATTTTCATGCTACTGAGAAAGCAGATAAAATTAAAAGAACTTAACTAATAGTATTTACTAGACCATTCTCATTCTCACGTAGCTTTAAACAATGCTAAACAGTCCCAGTGATTTGCTGAATTCAACCACAAATACTAAATGAACGCAAATAACACGAACCTATTTTAATATAAGCTGATACTATAAAGATTAGATTCAATGTAACTAAAGTTTAGATTATTTTCACTAGATTATACAAACTATGTATCAAGTTACATGAATTAGATGTAGTAAAATTGAAAATCATCATATCAATGGTTTAGTGATATGAGTGTTACAGAAATAGTTAAACAATATATAGTTTGTCAATTAAAGCTTTAGAAGAAGAAAGACTCTCATATTAAAAGGAAAATTATTGATAAAATTCGATCTTAAAGTAAACTATTGAGCAATATTCTTCTGTACAATAATGGCCAGTGTGATAATCGCAAACATATACCAATTAAGAGATTTGTACTATATCTGGTTTATGGGGATCATTTACTAGAGCTATTTTTACATGGATTGATGCATATCGAAAAATGTACACTACTGATCAGGATCTACCAAATTATTGTAATCCGTGTTTTTCAAATCTACATAGCAAAACTTAAAAGCAGTGGCTTAACATTATTCATTATCCATTCTTCATTCAATCTTCAGTTTCAATGTTCATTTCGGTATGTTCTTATTTTCATTTAGATTTCTAGTGTCTGAGATTCCGTAAAAAGCATTGTCGCCAATTTTACTTATTTCCTATGTCCGTTTGATGGGTAAAAACTAAATGGGAACCCGTGTTATTTAATTTTATCTATCCATTTTTCTGTCTATCAGTCTATTTATTGATTCACTAATATATTTTTTAATTTTGAAATAATGATTCCGTGAGTTTTCAAAACATTTTAGGAATAACTTTGTGGAGTTCCTGTCGAAAGTAGGACTTTATATCGCTATTCATAATAATAATTATTGTTTTTCAACTAAAATATCCAAAGTGAATGATACAACATCCACCCAAACCAAAAATATTGCTTTATTATTACATAACACATTTATTTATGTGACTATTCTTAACTAATATAAGTGACAGCATATATTATTTACATGTCATATAAAAAACTCATCCTGGTCCCTTTCTAAGGTTACTACTGGTCCCAAGCCCATATGAAGGAGGATGGTGGGAGTCAGAAGGTCTTCACGTAGAAGATAAAACTTGGTCGTGCTTGGAATAAATGAAACCCATTGAACACAGACTGGACGAAAAAGATTAGTTTCAGGAGAGATGTAGTTGTACTCCGGCCACGAAGAAGAAAGTGCTTCACGCACACAAGGAATTGCACTGATGCTATCCAAGGAAGAACGAAAAGCACTGATAGGATGGGAATCTTGTGGGAATCTCGCCAAAGCATCCTTCAAGAAAAAGAAAGACGGGATTGTAGAGTGTTATGTGTTCATTAACAATCATAGTAAAAACGATAAAGATCAATGTCATGAGAGATTACAGTCGATCGTTGAGAAATGCTCAATCTCCAAGTTTGAAATGGATAACAGTGGAAGTGGGATGGCATTGACTCGGAGAAAGGGATGAAAACAGTGAGAGATTCTAAAAGCCGTGTGCCTTTAACAGAATGGTTATAGGTAACATTATATCTACACATAAACGTAAACACAAAGCCACACAGGTTTCAAAGGATCACACCACAGATAACCAAATCGACCATATCTGCATCAATAAAAAGTTCAGAATGATAGTGAGTAATACAAAAACAAATACTGTAGCTGACATAGCTTAAGATCATCACTTGATAGTGAAACCCTAGAAGCACTGGACAGCTGTACGAACAGCGCCACAAAATTTTAATACGACCTTTCTTTATGATACTAGCAAACTGAATGTTTTCAAAATGGCTCTCGGTAAAAAGTTCCAGGCCTTTGGCGATCTAATCAATAAGGCGAAAACTTCCTCGGGAGACGGATGGAAAGGGATCGAAGAAGCAATAACTTCAGCATGTCATGAGGTTTCGGACCAGAAGAAGTGCCATCACAAAAAGGTATCTTCATAAATGCTCTAGATTAGATTCGAGAAATGAAGCACAAGCAGCCGGTCACGAACAGAGCAAACCAAGGCGCAGGTCAAAAACACGAATGCAAATAAGTAATTGAATAGGAATATAGTTGACAACTCAGATGTGGCCGGACAATCTGGACTTCGCAGACGATCTAGTTCTTCTGTTCCACTCACAACAACAAATGCAGAAGAAGATAGCCAGTCTAGCGGTAGGCCTCAACAAACACAAGGAGAAAGTAAGATCCTTAGATGCAAGACAACATTCACCAACCAAATCACACTTGGTGCGAAAGCTTTGAAAGGTGTGGAAACTTTTACGTACATGGGAGCATCATTGAAATACAAGGTGGATCTGATGCAGACGTGAAGTCATAGATTTTCAAAGCAAGTGTAGCATTTTTGTACTTGAATAACATTTGAAAGTGTAAACATTTATCGATCAACATCGAGACGGTTCTACTGTATGAAACGGAAACTTCGAGAATCTCAAAAGCCACCATGCACAAGATATATGCGTTTATAAACAATTATCTACACAAGAGACTGTGAATTAGATGGTAAAATACTATGAACAACAACCTACTTTGGGAGAGAAAAAGCCGGCTTCTAGCCAAGGAATAAATTAGGAAGTGATGCTGGAGGTGGATAGGATACATATTACGGAACTTACTAAAATGCGTCGTGAGGCAAGCCCTAAGTTGTAATCCCCAGAGTCAAGTGAACAGAGGTAGACCAAAGAAAAAACTGTGCTGGGAATCGGAAACAGACACGAAAAGAACGAATAGCGGTTGGGAAGAACTGGAAAGGAATGTTCAGGGCAGAGAAGGTTGGAGAATGCTGGTCGGTGGCCTATGCTCTACGATAGGTAAGCGTGAAGAGAAAACAATAATTAATAAGTCATTATCATTTCCGTAATTGTCTGCCACATCCAGTTATTGAATTCTTTTCTAGTACACTAATCTAGAGGATGTAATCGAATTATTCATCCTGATATACATTTCAGTTTATTCATAAGATTATAACTTATTCTACGTTACAGGTTCACTGAGTATTCCAAAATAGTTATGTTTCCGTACTTTTACTTGTTCAGTAGGTATACTTAGTCAATAGATGATCCCAATATTATTTTGTAGTATGGAGCTTATATATTTTAAGTGCATCGATGTGCACAATAAATGTTATAGTTTTCAGTGAATATTACTGATTTGCAAAACACAAATATTTAGACCACCATTAGAAACCTGGAAGCACTGGATGGCCGTTTCGTCCTGGTATGGGACTGATCAGCAGTGCGCACCCACCACCCCTGTACCTCACAGGATCCGAACCCGGGACCTTCGGTATTGTGCGCGAACGCCTAACCATCGGACCATTCGGCCGGCATCCAACGGTGTTAATGTCTAACTCTGGTTGATCTACGGATTTTTGCGCGACCTCACCCATTTGTCTTTGGTAGTTACTGCCTACACCCGACAGGGTTGAACTCCATTGGTCACGTCTTCTTAACTAGAACTCCTAGAATTTCCTCGTGAAGCTGGTCACTAGTGAGCACTGTTACGGCATCTAATGGTGGTCTAACAATGATTTATTGATGATTTGAAATGTGTAAAAGCACAAACCTCCAAAACTCTGCCCGAAAATACATATTTAGGATGATTATTGACCAGTAACTTGTATCAGGTTCTTTTTATTATTCAACAATCATCAAGAGACTGAAAAGATAAACGCCTAAGTGATAATAATTTCCCAAGACAGCTCGATAGAAGAAAAATCGATTTCAACGAACTTTTATTTGTAAGTAAATATTTTTCTCCCAATAAAGTAGTATTTGGATAAATTTAGCCAATTTACTACTATCGCTTTCACACTCTTAAGCTTATGTACATGCATTCATAACAAATATAGATTTTAATAAAACATAAGTGCTTTTCGTAATGTAATTTTATTTACAACTTTCTGACAGACAAAAACAAACCTATTTTAAAATATTGATTTGACGAGAATTATTTCTGTCAAAATGAAATGATATGTAAAATAAGTAATTCGATTGTTTTGCAAATAAATGAAAATAAATGATTCTATAAGTACATATATTCCTAAAGAGAAGTATTTCTTTCAAGATATATTACAGTCTTATTTGATTTTTTCTGTAATATGATTTGACTGTGAGATTATTTTTGGATTGAACTTAATAAACTATCTAAAGGAATAACATTCTAATTTGTTTGAATTGAGGAAAGAGTAAAGGAATACTCATAATATTTGGATTGAGGTTAACAAAGGAACCTAAAACGCTCATTTTGTCCTACCTACTAAATGCTAACTGTACAAAACTGCACCTCAATATCAATGTTCAATCTGAAACTCGGGTGCATTATATTTCTTTACAAATACAAACACATTATCCCTTAAGCTTCTAATTTAAGATAATGATCGTGTTTAACAGGTATAAATCTCTTATTAAGTATTTACAATTTACCATTGTTACATTTGAAGACTGCAACTAATCAGTCACAAAAATACTAAGACGACCAAAAATCGGCTGCATATATACAGATTTTATTGACTTTTATGTTACTTTCGAACAACCTTGAAGTTTACAATTTATATCAAGAGGATTCTGTTTGATCAAAACTGCTCTGTGTTGCATGTTCTTATCATCTGAAGTTGCTGCCACTGTTTGATTGCGACATCATTTTTCTTAAAAAAAATAATTTTATGATATTCAAATATGTCAAAAGCCTAATGTTACCTTTAAATGACTAAACAAAAATAAATTACGATATAGGAAATTAAACACTTTCTGAACAATGAATTGCTGAACGTCTTCAGATGAACTGATTGTGTTTTTTGAGTTAATTTTTGAAATCTTTGTTACCACCACAACATACTCACTAACTCGAACATAATCGACTAGGCAGAATAGTATCGCACAATCACAGTACCTTCAGATATTTTTTGAGTGATATACTAACACTTGTGACTAAAATTTGTTTCAGTTTCTAAATTTTACATCTATACCTTTGACTCGCAGTAAGAAATTTATTGACATAAGAATTTGTTCTGATTTTTATCTGCAAGCTACATTTCAGTCCTGCATTGCTGCGCAGACAAAACAATGTCACGTTTTATCGTCAAAAAAACAAGATGGGACATTCAAAAACGATCTTAATTTGTCCTCATTATGAAAAGGTCATTCATTATTATATTTATCTCATAGCGTTAAAAACATTATTCACTTTGATACAAAAGAGTTTGTGATACACTCAATTGATCAACTAATAAAATACAAAATGAGGTTATTTAGCCTTCATATAATTTTTTTTGTTAGTTATGGTTAATTTTTATTAGGCTTACCCTCAATATTAGCTTAAATTTTATTACGATGACCTTATATCTAAATGATATGTTTGATGAATAAGTAGTATCTATTGTAGAGCGATGGAGAAAATAACTTGTGAAAAACATAGATCTAAACTGAAATTGAACGATTTCTATTGTTTGAAGTCCTAATGCGGTCAGCGCTAATTTATAAAGTTAATATTAGTAGAAAAATATAATGGATGGAGTTATTGTTTACTAGCTGCATGCCACACTTGAAACTATATACACACAGATTTATAAAAGCATGTTCTGTCTCTTTTTGACTCAGATAGCATTAAAAATTATACTCAATTATGCAGCTGAGTACTCACATGCAAGTCATTATCATAACAAAATGGTCTTTGATTTCGAATTAAATAGTAAACACATTATCTATTAAATATTTTGTTATGATGTGCGGTGTCTTGTAGCTGAACATTACTTATAATTGCCCCTTAAATTGACTATTCGAGTGAGAGGGCAAGAACAGAAGAGAAAGTCTGTCTATAATATACATATATTCTACTCTTTAGTAAATGAATCCATTTGTTGACCAGTGATATGCATTCGTCCTTTAGGACTTTTCTGATGGTCATCGCTACTTCCGATTGGCTCACTACACCACATCACCTATTTCATTTCACAACTAAATAGCTTAGATTTTGTAGAGTTGTTGTACAGTCAGTCAGTTGCAACGTAGAACTTCGTACGTATGTACATAAGTTCATGTTGCCATACCACATTATTAGCACAGAGACGCAAATGTCAAATCAAATCCCATAGTGATAAAGATTGTAGAGGTATTAATGTTATAATAAAGAAGACTAGGGTTTAAGATATTATTCAAAAAATATAATTCAGTGAGATAAGGTTAGGAAGAGAAAGCTAGAGGTGCTGGCTAATCCAGAAGATTAGGATTTGAGAGAGCTCAAAGAGTGGATGCACCCGCAACAGCAGAGTTGTTGTACAAGTCATAGTACAATGTTATCAGTTTAATCTACAGCCCCTGAAACTAAATTATGATTATAGTAACCTTTGTAAGCTTAGTTACTATGTTATAAAATAAAGTAGGTTTGGGTGACAACTAACATTAACATACTAATGGGTCAGATTTTCGATTGACAAACTAAAGTAGAACTGTGAACAAATCCCGCATTAACTATGAAGAAATAAGAATACATTATTTAAATAATTAAGTTTAAAATATGATTGTTTTTTCGTGATGAGATTAGATTAATTTTTACCACTGATCTCACTGAGCCATATCTGTCTGTGAAAATGAGGTATAACTAACATTGTACAAGAGAAAAATGACATATTGATTGTTATGAGTGGCTTAGTCATATTTTACACTTTAAAGCAACTAAAAATATAACACTACATTTATGGTTACATACTCAATGATTTAGACGAAAACTAATCAATTAGGTGACAAAAACATGCCAATACAAAATATTGATTTGTGCTTGATAGTCAATTAAATGAATTCAAGATTTCACCCAAGACTTGTCAATACCATGAATGTTAGTAAAATCTGCAAACATATTTATTAAAAGTTATGTGAGATTATTTAGAAAACTACTCCTGTCTAATGGATAAAAAAAGGCAAATAATCTCTAGTCACACAGGCAGCATTGTTCATCGAATATTTTGATTCAACAGTTCAAAAACTTGTTGCAAGCTTTGAAAAACTTACTGCCTATATATTCCCCAGACATGCCTACTTTTCTCGTTTCTGCATTATAAGGAAAAAACATATTTTGATGGTTACTTTCGGAGTTGCCCACTACCTCAGTACAGTAAAAATTCGATATATCTCTCAATTCATTTGTCCCATGATAATTCATCAGTGTCGAAAAATACAAAAACTTCTCTACTCAGTTAGTTTGTGCTTTGTATTTGATGCATATATTTACTATTTAAGTGCTTTAATTATTCATATCTTACTTAACTTTGTATTTTAGCTTGTTGTTAAAATATACCAGCTGTAGGGTAAAATCTGTGCTAGTTCAGCTTAAAACCAGTTAGTACGACTATCCTTTTGCATAATCAATTTTTATGAGCTTCTGTTTAGTTTATAACTTTGATACAATCATGTCTGTGAAAAATAATTTATTTCTCTAAATAGCAACTGATCTATGATTTGGGTTAATTTATTTAACAAAGATAATTAGAGGATTAAATCGAATCAATTAATATATAATTATTGTTTTATTATTAAATTATTAAATATGCTATTCTCTTCATAGTTTATTGTATTAAATTATGCAGTTTGTATTATAGTTAATGAATTAGTGAATGTTTTATTATCTCTTGAACTCTGTCCAAAATAACATAACACTGAATTCTATTCAATGGAACAAGTGTTCAGGTCACTGTTTGCATATGTATATAAGATAATTGAGTTTTCGGTTGATCTATTGCATATGATCAACCTCAACTAATTAATCATTTTAGAAATGTTATTATCTTGATGATAAAAATTCCCTTCGAGTACTGATTAAACTATGCTCTTACTGAATTATACTGATTTCTAATCAATACCATCTTTGAAATAATATGAACACTGATGAGACATATATAATAAATACGAGATTTTTTTGTTTTAGATAGGATTTTGATTAGCTTGAAATTTTTTGTCTGGTTGAAATGATAATTCTTGTCAAAATGTACTTGTTATTTAAAAGGAATAACTGTTCATTCGAAAGGTCGTACAATGTAGTCTACACACCTACACAATCGTGACAGTAACGTACCACGTGACAAAGCATAAAAGAAACACGCACAGTCTTTTTTTGCATCAATACCAGCCTCTTTAAACAAACGGTTATGCATTGTTCGAATGTCAAATTTGAAAGTCAGACTATATTTAGTAGGCTTTTATTTTGCATACAAATAAAAAATAATCATCAAAACAAATTCTAGTTTGCAAAAAAACAACAGGCAATAGTAACAAACACGAATTGTTTACATAGTTGTATCATACTGATATTAGTGAATGCATAATCAATACTTGTATCATCTGCATTCAAAACAAAACAGTTAAAAAATAAGTCTGAATAAGAGCATTGTCTCGACATACTTTTTTTCGATAAGTCCGATTTAGTCATATTTTATGAATTTCAATGGAAGCTGCAACTTTGTATGAAAATGAAACTAAATCGGAAAATATTCTGATTAAAAACCACTTTGTAGATAGTTATATTTTAAAAAATCTTTATTGGATTGCACATTAACTATAGCCGAACATTCATTATGACATTAAGAGGAAGATGTAGTTACACTTCCATGGACATTGAATGGGTTATAATCATTTATTTCTTTTCATTTAGAAATTTCGAAAATCGATATTGTTGAGTTCATTCTCTGAAATTGTCTTCTGATGCGAACTCATTCCACTGGTACTGTAGAATGTCTGTGCGTAAATACACTACGGACAAGGTCATACCTTTGTCCAATCTTAAAATGATATGTTTCAAAAAACGAGGTCCACTTACGTAAACTATTTGAAATTTATTTTGGTCATGAATTTTCTGTAATCAAAACCATTAATTTGTATATTCTATTCAAACACTTCATTCAAGCATCTGAATATTTCAATCTTTAACCTTCGAAGAGTTGTTTCGAAATGAAACCTTACTAGAAGAAAGGAGTGGTAATTCCATTTTGTTAAATGATTAATTAGCCTACTTTTCACAAAGTTCAAATTTCTGACCATTTCTAAAAGTTCATTTTAAGATTGCTTAGTGATAAAACTTCAATGGCTATAAGTATAATCACAGTCAATATCGATACTATAAAATAAAATGTGAAAAATAACTTGGAAAATCATTTGCTTTTAACATTATATAACTGAGATGATACGAGCATTCTGTGTTTTAATTCATTTCGTGCTAATCAGCTTCTGTATTTTATCACTTCAAAATAATATAGGAATATGAAAATACAATACAGAAATACGCATTTTTGTTTAGGTACATTAGATTATTTGGCTGTAGTACCCTAAGTTCACTTAGCAAGATTGAACAAGTTAGAATTTTATCCTATTGAAAATAAACTTTTATGATATCAAATTAAAGTGAATGATTTCTGTCTTACTTCATTTTTTTTTCAGTCTTGTTTAATTTTAATTATATTTGTTAGGAAAATGTGACCTACCTTAAGGAATCATGATCTTCAAACATTTTTTCGTGATAGATCAATGTATTTAGTTATATAAAAACAACTATACCAACTCAACTGCATCTGACTTTGTTTATGCTGAATTTGTTTGAAGTCCTTTTATAAACTTACATAATAGAGCGTCATTCCTACCATTGTATATTTTTGTTGCGCTTGTTTGAGCATATTTATACTTGGGCATTGTTTCCTACCTACATGCATATTCACTCTACTCGCTTTAATCTTAGCCGCTTAAATGATTCGATAACTCATTCATTTTCCTATATATATATATACGCTGTTAACCTATTCATTTGCTTGTTCACTCGCTCACTTATTTATTCTTGAGCATTCGCATATCGTTTTATTTTTTGTCAAATAGTTGTTTTCAGTGAAACCGTTATACCTAATGCTTCCATGTAAAACAGTGACTGTAGTTGTTTAACTGCTTAATTATTCAACATGTGATGTCGTAAAATGTTTTATAGAGTTAGGAAATTTATTACGTTTACTACATGGTTTTTTCAATGCTTCAATTTTCTAACACAATAAAATAAATACAGATTGATGTATTGATTGATGAATTCAATCGAAAGCTGTTTGACGCATAAATTAACATTTCAAAACATTGGCCCATTTTGAAAAATCCACTTCATTTCTAGGGGTGAAAGGCATAAATGTGTCTTCATTCAGCGTTGTTTTGTTTTTTTTTTAAAGAAAAGGAAATCTTTTCAATTAGGTCAATGTCATTTG
Source organism: Schistosoma turkestanicum (assembly GCA_944470395.2). Classification (NCBI taxonomy): domain Eukaryota; kingdom Metazoa; phylum Platyhelminthes; class Trematoda; order Strigeidida; family Schistosomatidae; genus Schistosoma; species Schistosoma turkestanicum. The sequence goes on from OX103979.1 coordinate 48,729,188, forward strand.
ATACCTAAAAGAAATTAATTACGATATTGTTTACATAATATGAACAGAAAGATAATGAATGACCAGATAATTATGAGATAAATAAAGATGAAGATTGCCTATTTTAGCTAATATTTCGCTTACATAATTTGTTCATGAATAGGTTGTGATCAGTTTTCTTCATGTTATCCGCTTCCATACAGTTGACAGACGCCACTCTGATTATAATCTAACACTACACAAGTAAAATCAAATCATAAAAATTTACATTGTTATTACTTATTCAATAATCAGTAGACCAAATAATTAAAGCTATTTTAAACTGTCAACAGTACTAAAGTACGTAAACTTCCCGAGAAATAATTCTTTTGGTAAATTTCACTCATCACACTTCGCTGTCCTAATAAATCTCTCTTCGGATAATTTAAACATTACAGTTCATCGCTGACAGACGGATGCTTGTTACTTTCTTGTTCTCAAACTTCTACTAAACCATTGTCATAGTGCCAAAACCTCAGCTATTTTCACACAACGTTGAGAATCTGAATTAACTAATCTAAGCTAACTGTTTAAAACAATGACTATTATTTACATGCGTAAAAACAATTACGCAACAGACGGTAAAGTTCAACTGAAAAAGGCCAACATTTTCCATCTTTGAAGTTTCTATAAAAAACTTATTTATTAATACCCAAAAAGCATTTGTAACAATTTGTTTCAAATTTGCAAGTATTTAAGAAACCTACGAAGATTATTAGAATAAAAACAAATTAAGAGTGTTACAAAATCTGCTCAAATTCATTTGATTTTCTAGGTTTATCGAATCATATTATATATATATATATATATATATATATATATATATATATATATTTATCATGATAAAGTTTAGTTTTCGTGACTAGGATCAATCATACTTCAAATTTGAATAATATATACGTAATTTATATGTATTTTTTTCACTGTGTTCAATTGCGGCCCGTGAGACAATCGTACCCGGTGATTAGGGACTTTCAATGCTATGGTTCCAAACACCTGGCATTGACGCAGATACATTCATTCTTTGTCTCCTGTCAAATCCTAATCTTCTGAATTTCTCATGACCGTTTTTTTCCTCTTTTCGAATTTATTTCGCTGCGATATACTCCTTGAATAATATTTTCGGTCCCTTATCTTCTCCATCACTACTAATACTTCTAGTACCTCTACTATTATGGTATTTGGATTAACGGTTCATTTAGTTAGTTCATTTAGTATAAAAAATCTTTTCGGGAAAGAAAAATTCTGTAAAATAAATAAATTCATGTCACATACAAAGTAACGTTTGTTATGAATCACTGGTGGAGATATAACTTTTTCAAACTACTTACTGTAAAAAATATATATCTAAGCTTCCGCTTGTTCTAACGCTAAAATTGATATTTCAAACAGAATCAGTATCAATATTTAACTGACTTCAACAAAAATGATTGTTGTTTTGATGTTATGAATGAAAGTAATTTTAAAAAATTTCACTCAAAAAAAATTCATATTTAGTAGAAAAATTAATTGTTGAAATAATAGCTTGAGCGCAAAGCGTTAATGATTATACTTTAAAAAATCAAATTATATTTCGAATGATCAAAAATAGTTTTACTGACTTAGATTTTTTGTTGAAAATACAGAACTTTTGAACACTTATGTGTACATATATGAATGCATAGCAAATATCTAGAATAAAAAATCTCTCTCTTGAAATTCTACCAATCTCAATTATTTTTTAATGTACGTAATCTCATATCGAACTGATAAAGCTTTACAGGGAATTTATTATGCATTAAAGTTATTAACAGTTTTATGACATCTAGTTTAACTGTTCTTTTCATCATTTTGGTAATACAGACCATTAATAAACTGTTATCACTTCCACTGTGTTTTAAAGTGAACATCAGGATATTTTTGTAGAATCTGAAGAAAATTTATTGTGAAAAGAATATTCTTTGTTCAAATGTTTATCCTTTGATGAAACATGTGTTCAAAAGCTTCCAAATAATCTCAAATTATAATGTCAGAATACATTAATATCATGAAAACATCATGCTTTAGAGCGATACATTTTGCTCCAGGCAGAAAATACTTGAATTACGTAAACATACAAACCACACATAGTTTAAACAGTGAGACATTTTGTTATATTTGCATCGCCTAATATGTATACTTGAAAAAAATTGAACCATTACAATTATCAGGACACCAGGTAAGAACACAAAAGGCTGGTACAAATGAACACTTTGTTACGCCAAAAAAACAAACGCTATGACCTCAACCGAAAATGCATGTATTTATTTATTGATTTGTACACTTGTGTGATAAATAATTAAAAAAAGTCATGCATGAAAAATGCCTGAAATTATAAGTAAACTTTTATAATACTGCATATCCAACTGAACAAAGGTTATGCGGAATAAAAATCGCATTGAAATAAATTGGATCCAATTTTTTATGTTGAGCAAATTATTACACTGGAAATAAAATTTATATTGTTCTGAGCATTACCATAGTGAATTATAAAGGAAAGTATTATTCAGCAACAACAACAACAATGAATTAAGAATAAGTGTCATTTCTCCTTTTTTTAACCTTTCGTATCAAATTGCTTTTAAACAACTGACTGTAGTTAGGTTTAAATAGGAGCAAGTTCATTAATCAATGTTTAGCAAATTATAGACGCTTAATATTCAAATAACCGATATACTGTCAATCAGATGACATTATATATATGCTATTGTTGCAAAAATGTAACGTTAGGCATAATTCATTCGGTTACTGATTATGTTACCCATTGGACATACACACCATTTAAACGCGATAAAAACTTTTAATGTTCATTCTCATCAGTTCCAATAAAATAGTCAAATATGTTTAAAATTAATTGTTTGAATATATACTAAGCTGTAGCTACAGTCAGGTATTACTATACTTATTCATGTAATTAATCATGACGTGGAACAACTCAATCAGTTTTTCTATACATCGGATTAAATTTGAGTTATTTTTCGAGCGTCAACAAAATGTCAAACGTAAAATTTACGAATATATTAGAAACGTATGATTGATTAGAATTCAATTTGGAGAAGGTTATTTTTACAATGCTTTTAATTAATTATTTTAATAACAGCGATAGATGATGATTGATGATCAGTGTTAATTAACTGAACATAATAAATATAAAAACTGAAGCATTTGCATACAATTTGAATTCAGATGTTTTGTTTTAGTTGACCGCGAATTTCATCGTAGTTCGCCGTAAAGCGGATTTTTCATGCTTATTTAAGAAATCGATAAAGATTTACTGGAAGCTAAATTTTCAAGTGGAATCTTAAATACTATTGAACCCCTTTACTAGGTTTATTTTACAATTTTGTAGGATCTAGAACTTTGAAAATAAATTGTAATTCATTTACTGTTTTTTTTAATTTAGAATTTAACATTTTCTTCTTAACTGAAAGAGAAATTCGGGAAACTTAAATTAGGAAACATAACAATGATGAAAGCTAATTGTCTATTATTAGAAAGCCAATGTCTGAATTGAGGATACATTTGATAACCTTTAAATAAACTCAAATAACATGTAACTGTTAAATATGTAAGAAACAAATCAATGTTCATGTAGTTATTCCTTAAAAAATAATGAAAGTATTCGCATAGTTAAATAAATCATTCTTCCAGTCTTATCAACCTGATAACATCGAAAAATAAGATAAATTCTTCAAATGAACATGTGTGCATAATGTCGTTCTGTAATTTATTTATTCTTTTCTCATTCAATATAACTATTGAGAATGATTAGAATACTTTTTTAATTGCCATCTGGCGACTATTTTAAATGGTCAGTCATCATATTTTAAAGTCAATACTGCTTAAATGTTTACCGACTACTATATAGTTAATTATTAAACTAGGCAACTTGCTGATTGCAGACAATAAAAGCTTTACAGAGATGTAAATTTTAAATTGTGCTATCAGATATGCAATAACAGGACTAAAGCTAAAAGTAGTTATGATGTTTAGAGATATAGAAAAAATTCATTATTGTCACTATGTTTTTAAAAGATTCAATCATATACACTACCCTGACAACTTAGTGTACAGATATTCAAGTTTACTTTCATAGGAGGTTGTATAGTGAGCAGTGGATAAAATTCATAAAGAGCTTTTTCATGTTTTATAGTTTTTAGCAATGTTACAGTAGAATTTATTCTATGATGGAAACAGTCTTCAGTTTTAACATCTTAACAAATCATCTGTGTGATTGCTTTTATTTATTTAGCCACTTTCCAAACTTTGTAAAGTTGAATACGTTTATTATACACAAATTACACTTAAATAACTATTTTAAGATAGAAATGAATAAATATTTATACAGTGGTTGGTAAAATTATTTAGACAAATCTTTAAACAAAATTTATCTCTCTCACGATTCACGATTTCAATTTCAATCTAACACAACTACCTCCATAACTCTAATGAGAAACCATAAAATATACTCACTAGTGACTAGCTTCATGAGGAAATTCTCGGAGCTCTAGCGAGAAGCCTTGACCAGTGAATTTTGTAGTGCCTCCACATAAATTTGAGACTGCTCATATTTAATTTGATTAAGCCTTTTCGAATAACTTATTTAACCAAGCTATTTGTATAGCAAAATCTTATTGTCCGGTTTGTATGAGCTTGTGTGTGTGAGCTTGTTTACACTCACGTGCTTACTCATCCTTTTCGCCTTAATATCAATCTTAAATATCTAGATGACTCAGCCATTTTCCTATGTATATATGAACATTTTAACCTTATCAATTCATTTGCATATTCACCAGTTTAGTCGCTAGTGCGTCTGACCTGGCTGCTTATGGTCCGCTGTCCCATTTCGTGGTGTGCTAAAAATAAACTCTTCGTATTTGCCTTCTGATTCATAACTATCAGGCGCTATTTGGTGACGATTGCCTAGACGAGCTAATTAAGAAGCTTAAGAACACGTTGAACTTGGCTACCACAAGTTCAAACCTGTAGGGTGAAGGAAGTCACTACGGAAGACAATAGGTGTGGTTGCGCAAAGTCCCTAGATTGATCAAACTTAAACACTGACATTGATGGATGCCGGGGGGTTAGTGGTCTAGCGATTAAGCTTTCGCGCTCGAGACCGAAGGTCATGGGTTCGATTCCCGCCGGCTTCGGTCTTGGATGAGTACTGCTGAAGAGTCATGTACAAGGACGTAAAGACCGTCCAGTGCTACCGGGTCTCTACTGGCAGTCTAACAATGAATGACCCATGACTACAATATAAAACGACAACCTTCATAACTTTCTAATGAGAAAATGTGTCTAGACTGGTTTTTTGGTGTACAATCAAGATTTATAGTGAAATGCATCAATGGCAGGATTCATTGTAAAAATAAAGTTTATTTAATAATTCGTTATAATTCGATTAAAATCTTTTCTCTCATGTTTCCTGCAAATACGAATGCTAATATGAATTTTATTTGCCAGTAACACACCCTACAACACTGAATTATGAGATTTCATAATAAAATAGTAAATATTTCCATTTATTAAATGCCCAGACTTTTTTTGACTAGTTTCACTAAAATTAGTTTAACTTGACTAAACTCATTAAATTTTATCAAAACGATTTAATAAAATAGTGGAAAAATTTCACAGCCCTTATCAAGCAAGTAAAACTTATGAATAAATTTAGGTACTTCACATTAATTGTGACAGTTTCTGTACAATTAGAAAGTGTATCTGAGCAACGGAAATATACCGTAATTTATTTGGTAAAGTACAATCGTAAGCAAGAGTGTACAAGAATCTCTGATTACATAATAAAAAACAAACTGGATTTTAAAACGGTTAATAATTCGGCCTCTGCTTAGTCTACTTTCATTCATCAGCATTATGATAATTTCAATTCAATAAAAAACTTGAAATAATGCATATTCAAGAAGCGCATCTATCGTGTAACGAGAATTCAGGAAATTGTGCCTAATGATGGTGAGCATGACTTAAATGCTATCAGTCAATCAATATTAAGTAAATAAAATGTCGTTGCTTTAAAGAAAAAAATTTATTCAAAACAAAAGCAATAATAACAAAATTAGTGTTTACTACTTAGCTTATCTCGTTTAGGTAATAATCAGCTTCATAAATTAAATGACTCGAAATGACACAAACTATTAAGTAAATGACCTACTTTGGTAAAGGAAATAAACAAATCATTATGAATTGAACAAGAGTTTATTGTTGTTATAATAAAAAGAAAATGTTTACATAGTCATCATAACGTGTTTATACAGCTTTCAGAATAAAACAGCAGATAACAGAATGTCTCTTCGAATTTGATTGCATAATTACTTAATGTTCTATACGTTATTCAGTTTCACATATTACAGATAAGTACAAACATTTTATTGACTTGTGTCTATCTAACTGTAAGAATTATTTATATGCTATGATGAGTGTTCTTTTTACACGACTTATCTCTCCAAGTAGGATTTGTATACTTTTGAATCAGGTTCTTTCTCTACTATACTCCTCGATAGGAAAGAGTTTTAGTTTCAAGAATTAGTTGACTACTTCACTAAATACTTCAGATTCTCAGTCTTACAAACTAATATAATCATCGATACTAATAAGAAAAGAAAATATGACAATTATATAACTGTCCTGTTCAAATGCACCCTGTAAGACTAAATTCAATCATAAAAATTAAACTTCATTAATACAATTAGACAGTAACATCTTTCCAAACATAAAAAGCAGTAAAATATCAATGTTTTGATTACGAGAGAATCGGAGTAAAATTTTCCTGCATATGATCAACTTAATCACTTTCTCCTTAGCTACATATACGCTAGGAAACTTGGAAAAAGAAATAACTCTCAGTGAAATATGCATTGAATAAATTGTAGATTTCATGCAAGAACAATTTCACATACAATGATTTGCTAGTAAACAATTTAGTTTTTGGATATACATGTTCAAAGAAAAAAACAAAGAAATTTAAAAGATTTAAGGTTCAAGTATTCTGCAAACATTATCTTTTATGTTTAGTATAAATTTTTGCGAGGAGACACTTGCATTTATGTTCCACAATATTAATTTATATAACACATCCCCTTTCAAATAATCATTTCTTCTGATTAAGTATATGAAAATAATATCAGAAACTGATCAGTGTGTCAATATAAAGTATACCAATGAAATATTCTCTGAAATTAATAAAAGTACTCAGTAGAAAACAATTACAAATTATACAAACTTACTTTAAAGTAGTTGTTAAAAGATTTCCTCAAAATGAAAACTACTTCATTAGCATTACAATAATCCAAAAATCGATGAAAAATAAATTATCTGAACTGGGTTTTTTTATCAGTAACAAAATTAGCATATGCTTTCTTATACAAACTATATTTTTGTAACATAAAGAAAATATTATTTCAAGATTGGTGAATAATTCTTTCTGATTGGGTATTTATTTCGACAATGAATCTTCCCCAAAAACAGCAATATTTTTGTTCTGATTGGATGATGTAGATACTAAGGTTTATTTACTGATACGATTTCATGTGTTTCAAGGTTTTCGAGTTGTTTATAGGAATTAACCAATCATTCAAACATTCGTTGAACATGATGTCAGTATGAGCGACTGCTTAGTTTAAAAGGATTTCTTTGATAAATTATCGGTTTCAAATTTAGGAAGAATGAAAATCACAAATATTGATTATCTTCTGCGCTTTTTTCTTAATGTCAATGCTTTACAGACATAAGAGATGTATTCAAGTCACCTTGTCGTATATAACAGGACAATTCAGTTTTAAGTTAGAATTCCAGACAGTAAACATTTTTCTGTCATTATCAATTAACAATGGATAAATCAGAATTGTTCATTCGAGTCAACTTTTTATTTACAAGATCTTGTTTAGTTCAATGATAATTCGTTTTAAAACTAATTCTTGTAACTGTCAGTTTTTTTTACTAGAGTTAAAGAATGTTTCTTCATACAACTCTAACTTATAAACTATTAAACTTGAAAGTTTCTAATATAGTAAGCAAGATTATTCACAAAATAATGAATATAACAATACTTATTTGCTGTAGTAACATCAGGTAACTAGTCATCATAGTTTCTTCATTGTTGTTTTAGATGGGATGAGATTTTGATTATATCTCCACTTTTGTTCTCTCTCTGAGTTATTCTTTTTTAATTTATTATGTACTGATAAGATCACGAACCTACCTTCCCATCCAAATGAAAATAGTAAAAAAAAGGTATCTCACGAAGCATAATTTCTTTCTTGTCAGTTGTCAAACCCTGTATGGCTATCATACCCTGATTTGTTTAGGCTAGGCGACTTACTATGCCTTGATTGTCACTTTAGATTGCTCGACTACTTGAATACATGATCAATGAAATCAAGTTATAAAAGCAATTTATTAATTATAATGGGAAGAAGCAGTAAAAAAGTTATTATCTAACTGACATTTCAGATTTTAACAAATATTAACTTCATCGCTGTGTACATAAAACGTTGTGATTTGAAGCAAACGGCTAAATTTAATGATGTACTATAGCTGGATACAAAACGTGTATATGGTTCTTATCAGCAGATAAGATCATCTGATTTAGGATCGAGTGCTTATTTATCGTCATCGAATTTCCTATCGTCACAATATAATCAAACGACAGGGCAAATCAGTAGTAATTGAAGTTGAAATTAAACAATGGAAAACTATAGAAATGTTCTTCATAAATTTCATTCTAAGCACGAGTACTGAGTTGTTTATTGAATATTTAAACAACTCAAGTGCGTATTAAGTTTTCATTTGACATAATGCGAAATCAGGATTTACAAGTTCTGATAGCTTTTTATGATTGCGGGTTTTTTTTACAACTGAAATTTCAAGAGTAATAAAGCGTTTCTTTTTTTTCATTCTTAAATTAAACCTATTAATAATTTTTTTCCTTTCAAATGAAAAAAAAAAAGAAAGACACAAAGTAGAGTTCACAAATGACCTTAAAATTGTTTCCATAAAAAAGAAAACACTTATTATAGGAAATTGATGTGAACTAAACGATGTTTTTGTGATACATAATTATAAATGAATAAAAGAGGCTAATTAATACGTTCAACTTCTTTTCAATCTACTTTTAATTAATCATTAAATGAGTTTTCCTTTTGTCTTTTGAAAAATTTTCATTATTGGAATGAACGCTAGCATTGAATTCACTATACCTATTTACCAAATTTAGTTGAAAGGAAATAATGATGAGTTTAATTTAGCGAACAAATTAGTCAAATTTCTTCTATTCCCTGAATTTCTTATCGATACAAAGTAAAAGCATATAAACTTCCTTTTAAGGTACATTTTTCTTGAAGTAATAATAATAAGTTAAACTAAAGATCTGAAGCAATAATTAAAGTTACGACAAAAGAATTTCGAAATTAGTCACGTTTGTTAATATATAGGAAAAGCATTTTGAGGTGATAAGGAGCATTTGTTTGACCGATCACACAGCTTGAAAATGTATCTTTTTTAAATACAATAAAAACAAACGGAATAAGTTTCAGCGAGTGACTGTAAAGAAGGCCAAATTTAGCTGATGTCATTAGATATACAAAACTAAAAAAACGTTTTACAAATGAATGAACTAGGTAGTAGTATAAAAACACAATACCACAAAGGATAGTATATTGTATTGTAAAAAATTTTCAAAATTAGGGAAATAATAGATTCATTAAATTCATAACGCGTTGGACATTAGATAGGTATAAGTGGATTTACATCACAGAGTAACTTAGGATAATTAAAATTAAATCGGGTGAAATTCATCTGTCAAACACTATCAATGACAAATACTTGAATTCAAACTCCACTGGCAAAAGCAGCGAAAGTAACCGTAATAATTATTATTGAAAGGTTTTAAAAAATTGGAAACTGAAACTGTATTCCCTCTAAAAGCTGGGTATAACTGTTGTTTTTGGCAAGCTTGATCCAACCCAGAGGAACCAATCTATAGGATTTGGTCAGCATTAAGGACTGTATAACACATGACATGAGCTACCACTCAAGAACTAATCTGTGTAAAAATCCTAGCCCTGTAGGATGTCAATCACTGATCAAATATTAGAATTATAAGGTCTTGGACTGTGAAACTATATGAGGTAAGTCTAAATCCTGAAGGAGGCATCTAATACCCAGCATTAGAAATACGCCTTGCTGACAAGTTCCAGCTATCATAAAACCTAAGTCCATAGATTCCTACTGACTGCCGATAATCACCTTGCTCCAGACAATTTTCAGTCTATAAATTTTGATGAACAATAAAAACTTTTAATTACTGACTGCTTTCTTGAAACTAACTAAAGCACATGAAATAAATTTGAATGTTTTTCTGTAGATAGTTAAACGTAATGAACAAAATGATGATAACAGAATAGTCTATATTTATAAAAACAAATCCCAATATTGCTTGAAGAACACTATATAACTATGTCTGGATTTTAAGATGTTTTCAGTTTACTAATAATGAATGTAAATGTTTGTTTAATGGTTGTGAATTATTTTCTGTTCTTCTACCAACTTATTTGAAACTAGGTACAACAGGTTAACTATGATAAACTTTCATTGTGTTTTTAACTTTCTAAACACTGATTCTCTCGAAAACTTACTAATAATTTCGTTCATCTAAGTGAGTAATTGCCCTTCCAGCTCACCCGTTTTAAGCAATGTTTAATAAATAACTTATTAAGGATATGATTTTATATCTGATACAAAAACAATCCAAACTCGTCTCATCAATAAACTGAAAATTACTGCTCAGAATTTTCACGCATTAATAATATGTAACACAATTACAAACTAATTAAATGAAACTAATCGAAATAGTTATTTTTTCACTAAAAAATGTAATTTACCAGTTAAAAGATTATGAGACTCACCGTTTTGTTGTTGTATCATTTAGAACTATCAGAAGTGCACTGAATTTAAGTCTACAAAGGAGATTATCATTAAAAATTGTCAAATATTGTTATCATGTGCAAAGTATGCACATAAAAATTTATTATTCAACTTTTAAGCTTTGAATTCAAGCCTTTATATTAGGTACATTTACTGCGTCACTTGAACTTTCTCAATATCATTGACTTCTAACGGAACAGAATACTCGGTATGATAAAACTTTTGACTTTTTTTTAGATACCTTACAAATTGTATTATCTCTGTGCTTGTAAATTTTATTTTCAAGTTATTCATGAAAGATATTTATTTGGGGGATGATGAATTGATTACAAATAATGCCGCTCACATAGTGATTTTCATATGAAATAACAATCCCGTGGTGGATTAATCCTTGTAATTTAAATTAAAATCCATAGAAAATTGTGTTTGTTTCATCTGCTTGTGCAATGGTATATTAAATTACACGAATAGTACAAACAAAATGAATATCGAAATACTGTTTGATTTGAGCTATATAGTTAATCACAAAATTGATGTTTTACCAATTTTTTAACAAAAAAGTAACGGAGTGTTTGTTAAAAGCCTTTTATCTACAGTTTATATCCGTCTAGCAGTCCAGAATTTATATGGAAAGGAGGATTAGATCGATGTCCTCCTGGTCACTTGCGTTAGCTCACAACGAGGTTAATCTACTCTACTTAGGGAGCACTTTGCGGAAATGCAAGTTTGGTTTAGCCAAAGAGTTAAACGTAGCAGTGGGCTTGGAGAAATTTGTTTTTGGAACTGTCTTGAGTCGATTCAGAAAGAGCCATTAGGTTTGGTTATGCCAGGCCAAAGCAATGATTATAATATATATGCATGAGTCGAAATGATGACACTTATTGTTGTATGAGCATGAAGAGGCATGCTGTTAACTGATGAATCATTTGACAGGCTGATTCGGCCACTCTATAGTCATTTAGTATAACTAATACCACTGGGCAATCACCTAAGGTAAATGCATCTATGCGTATGTGCTCATAAGAATGCATGGACTCCAGTCGATGCAATCTATGTCTGTTTATAATGTATATATGCGTGCTGAAACTTGTGTGCCTACATGCACTTGCAGAATGGGTAGACATAGTCTAAACAATTTATACTTGCATATAACGTATATTATCTACCATAACCTATCTATACCTACTTGTATGTCACCGGCTTGCATGTTTCTGACATATGTGTACTATATGTGCTCATAAAGCATACTTTGGAGAAGCTACAGCGTTACATACTGAAGGTAAGCATTAATGCTCATAAGCGCTTTAGGTTATTTCAACAAGGTTCCGAATATGGCAGGAAACACGACTATACAGGAGCATGTTGGCATTGATTCTGTCTCCTCCACCTGCGGTAAACTGTAGTGAATTTATTTGCTGCACACATATCCATGAATAAACTAACTGTATATATCTGTCATTGATTACTTTAAAGTTTCATGTACAATATATACATAATCGTTTACTTCTGTTCTCTCCCACAAACTTTCATGTTGTGTAATTCTCATATACACCCTGGTATCACGTTATCATAAATAAATTTAACGTTATTAAATCCTTCCCCTTTTGCCTTGAAGTTAACTTAGTGTTCCTCTGTATATCAACAAACCCACTCAATTATGATAAATTTCAATATTATTGAAATTATTGTGCATGGTTGCATTTCTGTTGAACCCCAAATGGTTTGCTCACATCACTTATGTATTGGTAAGCTATTTGTGGATAATAATAATAATAGCTGGGTATTTCATTCTCAGCATTATTTCTATTCAAGTGCGACTGCTGGTGATTCGAGGTGTTAATATCAGTATAAGCCTAATTCAACTATAAAGAGGTATAATCCTGCTGTAATTGTAATACTACTATTATTTCAGTTCATTTGTGTCCAGTGAGTCCTAATTTATTTGTTCGCTTACATCTATCTACTGTACATGTCAACTAATTTAAGTATTTAAATATTTACTGTACTCTGGTTTTCATTTTTTTTTACTTCTCCTTGGTCATTAAGTATGATGATTAAGAATATAACGGAAAAATGCACACCTCATGGGCTGTTTCTGTTGTTTCACGGGTACGACAGAGAAATAGAGAAAAAAGTGGTGTAAGAGTCTTAACTTAATAGGCTTATTCATGGAATTCATCTGAATAATATCACAAATAAGTGGAAGATAATCAGATGGGAGTGTGATAATAAACGAAAATTGATTGGAGTTCCTCTCTGCCTTCTTAGCATCAAGATTATCTCACGCCACTGTTCACAGTTTTGATATTCGTACCAAATTTACATTCTTTAGGATCACAATCTGTACGAGGTGACGTTTTTGGACAAAATGTGACAATTCATTTTTCAGTACCATCAAGCAAATCCGTTTATCAACTGGTTGACATAACAGAATGAACAAGCTGTCATATATTATCACTGATTTCTTCTACCTTTTAGGCCCACCTAGGTTGCATCTCATCAGTAAACTAGTTTTGTCAATCGCTGATCATGCCTGCGTAGTGACTTTACTCCTTCGAAGAAAATGTAATTGCTTAAATAACAACGTTTATTATTATAGCTAGTTGTACCAGTGAACGTTTTACTTAATATTTGTTCATTCGTACTTTTTTACGCAATGACTTTTGTACTTTTTGTATATATACTAACATTACACTGAGGTCTCCATCTTGCTTTTGCTGCTCTGTACCCTCGCTCAATCCACTTCAGCGAGTCGAGACTACTAATCACGAGATAACCAAGTTAAATCCCGTCAATCGGAAAATTAGTAGGCAGGCTGTGATTGGAGGACGAGGTGTATTGACTGACGGTCGCATGAAATCGAAAAGATTTCGAGAAGACTAATTCACCACAGATAAAAACCACCAAGGCAACTGAGCAACGTTAGCCACACGTCGAACGGGTAAGTAATGTTCTTGAGTACGGTTAAACAAATGGGGTACAATAAAACGATTACCGTTACAATTAAGTAAAATAATAAATTTTTCCACTTCACCAATTGAGTTCTCCTCGTAAAAGCATTCCACTACACCTATAACAAATTTCAGTATTATTTCGATATCACGATATCACCTGTTTCGTATGGTTAATTCTTCTTCTCTTCAATAAAAGATTTGGGAAAACGACGGAGACCTAAACTTACTTGTTTTATAGACGTGTTCATAGACTTTTGACTAGTACGTCTGCATCCATTAAGAAGGGCCTAAAAGTGCCTTTTCATAAATAAACTAATTTATTCAGAATAGGTGAGTATTGAGTTTGGAGATAATTCTGAAAAATGGAGTAACCAAACTAGCGTATCTTGTAACTCATGAGAATGGAGCTAAAGGGTCATCATTGATCTCGCGATATACGTTTATGCAAAAACCTATAAGAGACTAAAGACATCATTCTCAACAGTTGAAAATTGAATAACATGTTTTTTAATGCGAAATCTCGAAGACAGTGAATCCATGTTTGTTTCAAAGTGGCCAAAGGGTAAGTGCTGTGTAAACTAGGTAGGCTTATAAAGTGTCCTCAATAATGGGGAACGTTTCCAAGCAGACACAAAACAAACCGCAAAGATGATCCACTCTCTCTTCGAAAAGATTTCGGAAGACGAACAAGTACCAACAGACTTGAAAGATATTTCATGCAGACACCAAAGATAGATCTTGTAAGTGCGAGAACTACAGAAGAACCACATTTATATTAGTACCAAGAGAAGTCTTCAACAGAGTTTCGTTGAATAGAATGAACGACCTCGTAAACGCTCAACTTCCAGTTCAACAGGTCGGGTTCAACGAGGATCAATCACGTACTGACCAAAGCACGACAATGAGGAGCGTGGCGAACATATAAATGAATGCAACTCACCACTACACATCGACTTCTTTGACTACGAGAAGGCATTTGACAACGTTGACAGGATAACATTACGGAAACTTCTTCAACACTACAGTGTACTTGAGAAGATAGTCAACATCGAGCAGAATTCTTATGATGGATTGGATTGCGAAATCTTGCATGGGGGACAGCACATAGACCCATTCCAAGTGAGCTGGTGTCAGACAAGGATGCCTTTTCTTCTGGTGGTTGACTGTATTATAAAGACGTTAACATTTGGCAGGGGGAAGCACGGAACACAGTAAACAAGTGGGACGCAACCAGACGATTCGGACTTTGCGGATGTCCTAGCTCTTCTATCTTACATACAGCAACAAATCCAGACGGAGATGGCCAGTGTAGCAACGCCAAAAGCGCAGTAGGTCACAACACACAAGGTTAAATTTATTTTCCTCCGATACAACACAACATGCAACAACCAATTCGCACTTGACAGAGAAGCTCTGGAAAATGTGAAGACTTTTAAATACCTGAGAAGTATCACTGATGAACAAGGAAGATCTGATAATGATCTAAAGGCAAGGATTAGTGAAGCAAGGGCAGAATGTCTGCAGCCGAAGAACATCTGGAACTCCAAACAACTATCAACCAACACCAAAGTCAATACGGACGTCACGACAGCTCTGTTGTACACAGCTGGGACTTGGAGAACTACGAAGACCATCATCCAAATGTGAAGGTGTTAATAAACAGTTATCTGCTCTAGGTACCGTAGATCCGTTGGTCAGAGCCGATCAGCAACAACTACTCTGGGCGAGAACAAACCAGATTTCAGATGACAAAAAAATTACTGAAACTCGCTGAAGGTGCTAAAGCCACGTTTTGAAAACCATTCACGTGAGTCACAGTGTGACCCCTAACTTAAAAGCTTCATGGTCGCAGAGTGTTATCAAACAAGTAGACAAACGATGCAAAGTTAAGTGGAAGATGGTGTGCGTTAGAGGAAAAAATAATGATTGGCTTAACTTGGAAAAGTACTATGGTTTTCTGTATAAGTTGATTATATTTTCATTTGTTTTCATTTACTTTGTTTATGGACTGATGGCGCACGAGAGGACTAAACCACCCCTAACTGCTGTGGTTTCCGTTGTATTCTGATAAGTAGGAACCAACAGATTACCTGTGTTGGTCCTAGTAATCAACACTCCTCAACAGAATAGTTTTTTTTATCGAAATCTAATGCACTGTAGATCTTGTGTCCTCGTAAACATTATTAACCAAGCTGCGAACACTTTATAACTCTTAGTTTTCGTTAGTATGACCTTGCCTTCGGCATCATCCACTTGAATTCGCAGCCTAATCACGGCTAAAATTGAGGCTTTTATTATTTCTAGTAGTGTTTGTGATTGCAAATATTCGGTATGATTCTTGAACGTCCCGGAAGCATAAGGTCATTGATAACTCTATAAACATTTGCATTTTTTGAACACGAATTAACCTTGGAGTACAGCGTTCCTCTTTTACATCACACCTTTTCTTATATTTTTAAGTTGCAGTGTAGATTTTGGTCTGAGCTATTTGGAATCAGATAGCAAATCAGACCCTGTATTCACCTAGTGATCTTATTATACAGACAGCTTCGCATCACCACATTAATTAATGAAACGTATAGAGTTTTTAGGGTGCAATATACCAGATATAAATTTCATTTTGATGAGCTTGGTAAAATACATTCTAGTCAGCAAAATATCTGATCGGAATGAAAAAGTTTGCAACTGTCCGTAGTGCACTCATTCAAATATTTGAATTTGAATGGGATTTGATTGTTAACCCACGTAAATATCATCTTTCTACTCACGGTACAAATTTACTAATCCGGAAAGATAGAGCCTGAGCTTTGGCTGCTTTCTTCAACCAGTTATAACAACTTTTCAGGGAACTTTTCATAAAATACCTGTGGCACGCTTACCATTGTACTAAGGAGTAGATGACCGCAGAAAATTTATGTGCATAAAGTCAGCGAATCATTTATTAGAATGCGGTTAGAGATTACCAAGGATGAGAGCGAATATCGTTATTACAGTGAGGTGGTTCTATTGTGCTTACATCCCTTACTTAACTTACATTTTCTAACTAACGTAAGATAATGCCGTGGTGAGACTACGTTTAAAATTAGGTTTGGAAAGTATGATTACCTGACTAACACAAGTGGGTGATTTTTGACGAACCTGGCTTTCTATGTAACACGAGCATGCTCAAAGTAAGTCTCTTAAGATCGATTCCTCACTACAGTTTTTACATACACTGTTTAGCTTGAAAGAAGGGTTTCGACACTGATGCATATCTCTTTCTTCTTCTGGTATAAATTCAGCCTTCCATACTTCTGCAAATTTTTCCGACTGACAATTCTTGAAATACTTTGAAGCATTAGCTTCCATCTCACTAGCTTACCAAAGGAGGCTTAAACTAATGAGATATCTTCCATCACCGTTTGTAATTCAGCATTGGCAAACATGACAGCTATTCTTAAAAACAAAACAAAGGCCAACTTGAAGGTATGTAGTCGTATCGATGGTTTCTGAAGAATTATTACCGCAAGCATTTGACTAAAACTGTTGGGTCACATAAACCATTTACGCGTGTCAATCAACCGAACGATTGTAATCATAATGAACATCGTATAACTGAAAGTT
Organism: Schistosoma turkestanicum; assembly: GCA_944470395.2. Taxonomy (NCBI): domain Eukaryota; kingdom Metazoa; phylum Platyhelminthes; class Trematoda; order Strigeidida; family Schistosomatidae; genus Schistosoma; species Schistosoma turkestanicum. Next base: position 48,746,719 of record OX103979.1, read on the forward strand.
ATTACAGTCGAGTAGCGAGGCAAACACTGACAGAGCATTATAAAATACCCGGAACCGTAGTAAACAAGCAATGGCAAAAAATCGATTGTTTTTTTACTGGCAATAAATTTATATTGGACATAGCATCTTCGCGCGCCATTACTTTATTTATCTAGTATGGCACGGTTGTTATGACAACGAGTACGCGACTGTTTGAACCTATTTGTCGTTGTCGATTAAAAATTTCCAAAATTTACTCCCAAATCCTATGTGGGTTGAAAGAAACACCAAAACCAAAGTACTTTCAGCAGTATTGAGGATTTTAGCCTTAGTCTCTCGTAAATACACAGAATAACAATTTTTTAAAGAAGGACGTTACCCGAATTGATCATGGTGATTGTATGAATGAAAGTTTAACAAGAAGTAAGAAATCTGTTGGTTCAGGTGAGATTTATTCCAGTTTCTGTTGAATAAGGTTTCATTTGTTGAGCATATAGCTCAAGATTTTTTGTTCGATATTCCTATAGAAGTTCAAATAATTTTCTAAAATAATTACTTCAGAGTTCTGACGTTATGCAGAGGGATGAAGCTAGCGGTTCCTAAAACGTTAATCCTCCCGTAAACGCGAAAAAGAAGTATGGGTCCTCTAAATACCATTAAAAACTGTCTCAAACACTTTGGACAGCACTTTCCGCGCAAAGTATGGTCAAACAGAAAATTAGGGTTATAAATATATTCTTTTCAAACAATTCATTCTGCTTCTCTGGGTTATGCTATAACGGGCAAGTGTATCGGAGAACAGTAAGACTGAAAACTTCAACTCTAGGTTTGAGGAGAGGTCGTACTGCTGACTGTAGAAGGGTGCAATAACAGTAGGCTCTTTCCCTTGGACAACCGGCATCCGCAAGGTTGTTGCTATCTCACAAGGAAGGTTTGGATTAGAAAAGTTCGACACTCGCAATTTCACACCTCATCTGTTTGTCACCGCGCCGCTGATGCGAACGTTTCGAGTTCTCGAGACGTTATTCCTGGTCTTTAGAAACTACACTCTAAACTACATGTTGAAGCTTTTACTATACAGACATTTTGCCAGATGGGACAAAAAGCATCCTTATCAAGGATTTTAGAATCTCACACCACTGATGCATGCTACGCATATAGGATCCGGGTAGAATGACTAATTTGACTCCTCGTCCAGATAAAGAATCAACTCTGTTTACGCTCCGTACATCTGGAAGCCCTGATGCTGCTTCCCGAGGCCTCACTGGTTTAGGTATAGCATTGAGTCCTAGGGCAGACTGGATCGCGGTAGACATTCGCCTATCTGCTGTCCGACTAAACGGTACGGTACGGACTGGTAAAGATAGGGAAACTCGCCATCGCCTCTTTGTTGTCTCTATGGATGCTCCCACTGACCGCAGCTCCGACGAGATAAAAGATAAGTCTTACAAAGTGCTCTCGAACCTCCTCCAAAATGTCTGCCGCTCTGATGTGGTATTAGTGGCTGGTGATTCCAATGCCCAAGTAAGTAGACTAAGCGAAAGACAACTTGGTGAATCTTATGGTGTCACGGCTAATCGAACAGATAATGGAGAACGTCTACCACAACTATGCTTAGATAACCGCCTATTTCTAGCAAAAACTAACTTTAAAAATAAGGAAAAATATCTCTTGATATGGTTACCTCCGAAATCAAAACAACTAAACCATATTATCATTCACCGATGCTAAGGCTCCACTGCAGACTACCGCTCATTGTGGAGCACTAGTTTAGATTCAGATCATACTCTAATACGAGCATGCATTTGTCTGCGTCTTACTGGACGTTAGAAAAACAGCAAGGTAACCCTTCAGGTTCCACTTAACGATAGAAAAGCTAAGAATATATTTCAGGGATAACTAGTAAAACAATTAGTGAGCCCTGTAAGGGATAGCCGCTACGAAGCGGCTTGGATTGATTTCCGAAAGGCTGTGAAAACAGCAGTGATATCTGCTAGCAGCGTAAGCCATAAGGTTAGAGAGTAACAGAGGATTTCACTACCATCTGCCGGACTGATAGATGCCCAGAAACTAATCCTGTCTGGCTCTGAAGATGTTGAGGAGGAGAGTTAGCTTAAGCTCAGGCTAATAGGAAGTCTACAAAATGACCGTGAACAGTGGTGGGTAGCGAAAGCAAGAGACATGGAAAAGGCAGTGGCAACAGGCAACAGTAGGAGACTATTAATACTTATTAAGGAAACTGGAATTAGGAATCTAACTGCTGGTGAAACTATCTAGGAAATGGATGAAATTATTATTCATTACTAATCCAATAGATTGGATCGATGAGCAGAACACCTTAGGAAGCGGTTCAACTGGCCTTCAGCCACATTTTGGTTACTCACAATCTCCAGTCAACCTGAATGGCTACTTGACGTAAGTCCTGTGATCTTAAGGCAGTAGTTGGCTCTATTGATCGTGCGGCTATTTGGAAATTTTTGTCAATGAAAAGAGTAACAGCGAAGTGCATACAAGCCCCCTACTCAAACACAATGGCGGGGTCAGAGCTTACGGCTAAATTTCATCAGAGTTGATTACTTCGAACAGTGTCCATCAGAGTTGTCCACTTTCCCCTTTCTTACTTAATTTCATCAATGACATGTTTTTAGAGACAAAAATTTCACCATCTGACTTCAGTGATGGACCTTCTACTAGGCGGTTCACTTGTTGACTTTGAAGACGCAAGTGATACAGTTTTATTTGGTGAAGGCGCTGACATAATGCAGCCTTCTGACCGCCTTGAGCAACAATGCAAACATGTTTAGGATGCGATTCTTCCCCTTGAAATGCAAAATGTTGCTTCAGGATCGGCTTGCTTCGGCACCTCAACAGGTGACAGAGGGTGATTTGGTTGGACGAGTTGACTACTTGACTAGTCTCAGCAGTTGCATCAGTGCTGATTGCCTGATGTGTGACGAAGTTTCTGCACGGATACAGAAGGTTTGACTAGCTTTTGCCAACCTGCATCACTTATGGCGTAGACGAGATATCCTTCTGCTAACCGAGGGACGAGTTTACTGCGCAGCAATTCGCTCCGTTCTACTATATCGATGCGAAACATGACAAGTAACGAAGAAAGATATTTCCAAACTACTCCGCCTTCGACGCAAAAACACTCTTCGTTCATGCAAAAAGTTGCATTTGAAGATTTCGATAATATCTTTAAGCTATGCAATGTCTTCTAAATTCATTTCTTAATATAAAAGCCGTATCACATTTATGAAGTTCTCCAAATGCATTTGGTGATGTTTCATTTTACAAATACTCTACAGAAGCTTATTAAACAAGCTTTACTTTTATCGGTAGAATCAAAAGATTGTTTGTGAAGAAAGGGGTTATTATGTTGTAGGATATGTGGCAGAAGCTAATATTTGTCTACAATTACGTATGGCATCAACTGTACGACCTATTGAACTACTAAATTACTAAACATAAGAAAATTTATTTCATTTATTAAATATTCATGATAAATGCAACTTGTTTTATTTACTCGCTAGATAAGGCGGCGCACAACAGGAGACAAAGATATACGTCGGTTAGCCCAGAAAAGTCCTCTACTAATTTGCAAGTCCATAAACCTGACGAAGTTTGGGCACGGAATCACTCAAATCGGGTTTGCGGATCAAAAGAGGGTATAGGTGGTTTTAAATGAATTCTTAAGTTTTTGTACGATTTAAAGTGTTTCAACTAATCCAAAACTAATTGTGTAGTCGGAATTGATGAATTCGTTTTTATAATTTTATAGCTATGTACAAATTTAAGCACTAAGCTATGAGCTGCATTTCTTAGATGTAATTTACAAACATTATCTACATAATTTATATGAACATTTAAAGTACTTTTACTATGAAGTTTTCAAAAAGTACAGAGTAACTTTACATAAAAATTATATTGTATATAAATAAAATAAACTACATGCACCAAGTATTTACTATGAGGCCGTATATATGCTGGTAAAAGTTAATGAAAACTCAATATAAAGTGGTATCTTTGTGTTGACGAACTTTCGAGTATCATCTGGACGAATAAATACATGATTAGTGCCCGGTACTACATAACATTTGTTTCCATTTGTTGGTAAAAGCGAGAAAAATTCACAGGACTGTAACATTATTTTAACAACTAGAATCCGTATTTCCTATAGTAAAGTAAACGGTCGATAAATGCTAGAATAAATAATTTAATTAGACTAACGATTTTATGTATATCTCAGTTGAATAGAATCCAGATGACTGAACTACTAATCGAATAGTTAGATTTGTTTTTAATGGGCTGAAACTACTTTTTAGCTACAAAATATTATCAAGATATAAATAATCAGCCCAAAAACGAAAATGAAGCTCACAAAGTGACCAAGCATTTCCCAGTGCTCTTTGAAATATCAATATTCACGCCAGCAAATAAGTAGTAAATATGAGTTCGACAAATAAGGAACAAAATTTGGAGATTCAATATAAATAATATGACACGTGTTCGTTTTTAAAGATAATAAATTTGACTAAGTATGATAAATTGAATTGTTTGTTCAAAAATCTGGACACCATCTTACAGGAATCAGTTCACATAGCACAAACTATCGGACAAAATCAAGGAGAACGATTACATAGAGAGCGATATAATTAAAAAGGTTAACGGTCACTATAGCATAGGAACGCCTTAGAATAGGTATAAAGTTTTTTTCTCTGTTTCGATAAGCTGGCTACTCAGAAAATCTCATCACTAAGTGTTATGTCGGCATACCTAGTGGTTAATAAATAAACTACCTCAACTCATTGACAAATTACTTTTATACAAACAAAATTCATTAGTAAAGATAAACATAAAATAGGGGTTTAACCCAACAATTAGCAAGTAATACCTAGACTAGCAGATGGTCAGTCAGCAAAATATTTGGCACGTTTCCGTCTAAACTCTATGATTCATTGTGGGCCAGGGAAAATGTGCAGAAAAATTAGTGAGTCAATTTGAAAGTGAATAGTAGAGAAGATATTCACAGCCCGAATTAAATAGAAGCAATTTTTACGAATGGCTGATTTCTGCTAAACATTCATTGTACATTCTAATCGCCTGAAAATTTGAGGTATTTATCAACAGGGTTGTTCATAGCATCTATCAAAATCGGCTACATAAATTCATAAATGTCAGCAACTTCTATCAGATTGGATAAACAGCATTTGTTATAAAAAACAATTCGCAACTTGCTGGGTTGTAAGTGACTAGGAATCTTCGAATCTTTAGATAACCAATTCACGAATTTTGCAACTGCTCAGAAAAGAACATATATCATAATAGCTTACTCAATATTTGCTTTTTCGCTATAATGACAGAGATTCTTAGAAACAATTTAAGTGAACAGGTCTTTAATATTCATTATAACGGCTTTATAGTTCGACACATGTTTATACTGTCGAAAATATTAAATTTACTGCTGAAACTCATGCAGCTATTTTGATGTCAATTATTCCCAATCAGGAAAAACTGAACTTCATATAAATTTAGTTGATTGGCTATTCAGTAAAACTATTCTAGAACCATTGGTCTCTCTGTGAGCACTAAACCCTTAGATCATAGATCCAGCATCAAGCGGTTTGTATGTTTAACTTGAATTAATTTGAACTATCGTACAACTAACTTCCGACATACCTGGTGGGTAGCTGTTACAAACTGAACATAGTTGAACTCCACTGGTCATAGTGTTTTGCTGGGACCTCAGTATTACCTTTTGAAACTAGTCATTCATGGACGTATAATTTCTATTTTATAAAAACTTTCAATTTGACACTGTGTCGTTAATCCTAATTAAAATGTTAGTGATTAATATTTTAAGACTGTTTAACGAATAATTGTTATTTTATAGATGATCGTAAAAAGCGAATTAAGTCCAATTCATCTCAACGACCATCAACTCAGAAAATAAATAAATCAAAAAGATCAAAAGTTAGTGAGTGACTAGTTTGGTGATCTTAAAATTATCGATTTACTTTTGAGTTCTTTTGAAATTTTTGCTTACTGTTGAAATTTGAATGTCACTTTTGTTGATGATAACATTTAGTTTAATTTCACATCCATCATTCCAATGAAAATGATGCATTAGTAATCATATTTTACTAGTATTTGTATTTCACTACGATTATTTTTCTGATCACGAATACTTTACCTTGAAACCAATGGAAAACTATGATAGGAAAGTAGTCTTTATATATTTTTTCCAAATTAAGTTTAGGTTATCGTATTTTTTTCTGAGAAAATATTTTAAAACACTGACTGGGAGACTAGAAATTCTCTGACAGTTGAACACTGTTAATCTGCCTCCTGTATGCAGTAAATAGCATAAACCTAAGCTCAAGTAATCAATATGTTTTTGAATGCATATATATTGTTGTCTAGATGATATTTAATGATTTTGTTATTCAGTATCCTGAAAGATAAATGTAATCCAAAAAATAAAACAGTTTAGATATGTATCATGTAAAATGTTAGTGTGTAATTTTTTTTTGTTATTCGATGACGAGACTATGATAATTTGGTAATTATTTTATACTGATTTGTTTACGTAGTTTTATTTTTTGATACAAGGTAGTTAGTTTGTGAAGATTCCTTAATTTTGTAGTTCAAATTATGAACTGGCTGTATTCAGACAACCAGAGAAAGTATGAAAGCACTAGATAGATGTTTTTGTCTTAGTATGTAACTACTCGGAATTTCACATCTACAAACCCATGTGAAGGTTATATTCTCAGCAGTGTGCACCTAAACATTACGTGGCATCAAGTTCATAACTTCCAAGTCTTTACAAGGAAATACAATTGTTACACGGACCTAATCAGCATACAATCGTTTCTAACTTTAGCCGATTCATAATACGGTGAAAATGATCGGTTTACACCAATAACTAACTGCCCAACTCGTAATTTTGCTGACAGAACATATTGAAGAACCCCAACTGAATAGCTAATGGAACACAATCATTGATCAACTAAATGAAGATATACGGAGTATACTTTTGAATTATCAGTTACATATTGGCAAAAGATAAAAATTGAGGTCGTAAAACAAATAGTGAATGTTCTCTCCGATCATTTGTATCATTACTTTTATGAAACGGTCTAATCATTTTTAATATGAGCGATTGCAGATATTTAAAGTGTTGATTATTATTACTATTGACTAGTAAATAGATAGGCTATAAATGTTAACCACTTAAATAAGTAAATCGATTGACCAAAATACGTTTTAGTTAATTATGTTAGCATATACTAAAAGAAACAGTTGTTCACATTATATTTTGGAATGATTTGGTCAATTATTACACCTCATCGATACACATTTTATCAGCTGTCTTAAAAGATTTTCATAAAAGAGAAAAATAATCATTTCTATAAAAATCAGTAAGTACTGTATTTGAAATTACAAGTTTAGTAATTCAGTGACCTGAAGGAACATTTGCGCATCCAAGGTTTAAGCATGATAGCTTATCATAATTATTACATGTTGTATTTGATTCTCGTTAGAAAAAGTCAAAGTATTTTCATTCGTTTATTGGATCTTATCATTTCCTAAATTGTTGAATGGAATAACGGAGTTATATTCATTCAGTCATCATTTGTGGAATTTAACAGCGCTGCTAATGTAAAAATGTTTTCATTTATAATGCAGCTAACGAACAACCTGATTACTTACTAGGACTGATTTCAAAAAGCATGAATGACGACATTTTTTTGTAGAATATAATGATTTACATAGAAGTAAACTAATGTACTAAATAATTTCGAATAAATATTACCATACTTGAAATTAAGGTAGTGGATTATTCACAAAACAACAGTGAATTATGGTTTGAAAATGAAAGTAAAATGTAAGTTGAATTAAGAATATTTTCAGGAAGTTAATTCTTTCTAATTAACAATTCAAATATTAGAAATAATTTTATGATCCAATTAAAGGGGATTGGTTTGTGGTGTACGCGAAATATTGGAATTATGATTTTAAGACAGGAAGAAAGTTATTCAGATTACATATTTGTTAACAGTTCGGTTGAAAGTCGACTACCGACACTTTTTAAATATAGTGACTTAGTGCTAGACCATGACCACTAGAAATCGCAAAGTGTACAAGTTGACTAAACATACTTAATGCATTACCTCGTTTACAAAATTCAATAGATATGGTATGCAATCAAATATTGATCACTTTTTTTGACGACAAAACTGCGTAAACATTTTAGATTATCTCCAATAGAATATGTAGATTTCTGTTGGACAGGTTATTTATTCATTTATTGAATGCAAAATATGTCAATACTTTCTTTGTTCCGATTTGCAATTAACTTGCAGGGGAATTCGAAAAAAAATTCAACGAAACATAATAAATTCATTATATTCTATAAACATTGTCATTGGTGTTCTGTAAAAATTCATTACATTCATTCAAAGTTTCCAATTTTTTAGATTAGTTGTCAAACTTCAAATCGTATGACAATAAATTTTTAAGATTTTAATAATACCCACAAAAATGGAATGTCAGTCAGTCAGTTACAATGTAGAACTTCGTAGATACGTACGTACGTACATCAGTTCAAGTTGCCATACCACATTAACACAGGGACGCGATTGTCAGTTCAAATCCCATAGTGGTAGATATAGTAGAAATATTAGTGGTTGTAGAGATGATTACTGTTCGAAGAAATTATTCAAGAATTGTGATTCAGTGAAATAAATCCAGAAAGAGAAAGATAGGTGTGATGAGGAATTCTGAAGATTAGAATTTGAGAGAAGCCAAAGAATGGATGCACGTGCGCCATTACAAACAGTTTTGAGCCATGTCATTCAATGTCTCTAACCGTCGATTACTATCATCTAGCGGACCCCAACCAGAAGGTCTGCACTTACCAACATGACTCAATCCAGTTGTCAGTGGTGTCTTAAATCACACAAACAACAGTTGTTTGATTCATCAAAAAATCTAGGTTCGCTAGGAAAAAGTATTTGACAAAATACAAAGTTAGGTGAAGTTACAACGTCATATTTGTGCAATACTTAAGTGATATAAGATATTGGTTTCAATGGTTATTGAAGTTCTCAAGTAATTTATGAAAATTTTATAACTAATACTTCTATTAAACTGCCTTAGTCAGCTTAATTTTATAGCTTTCTTACTCAACTACTTATCGTAATGGTAAGTTATGTTAAATACTCAGTAAGATCTAATATGAGGACCCTAATGTTTGAATGCATCTGTTGAGGATTGGATCAAATGGATTTTATGGCGATTGACATAAATTATAGTTGCTTCTCATTATTCCTTGACCTCAGTTAAGGTAACATTGAAATCCACAGAATACTAGACATGATTAGTTCTAGCACAGGATTACTCAGTAATGTACACTGACGATACCATCATGAATTGAGTTCGGAACCATTAGGTCTGATAACGATCGCGATGTTCTTAAGTCACTGAGTTGAAGTGAAAAATTCTTCCTTCCAAACTTCACCCGATTCATAATAAAGCGAGACAATCATTAAATTTTATTGGTGACCACTGTTTTACTCCCGAACTGTCTGAACTCCAAAGGTCGCTACTTAATACTACTTATCACTAATAAACATGCCATTATAAAGCTGATAAAGGGGTTTTATAGAGACTGTTTTAATGTATAAGTTTTGATCGTAGCAAACTGTTCTCGTTTCTTTACAAAAAAGAACTGACTAACGATTATAATTAATTCCTAAATGTCAAATTTGACAATATCAATGTTTCAAAACAATTAATTGTGTTGCCTAGTTAACTTTAAAAATAACTTTTAATTGATTGAAGAAATGATGATAAACTAATTGTTTCATTTTGAATATTTTTCACTGAATAAAAATTTTAAAAAGTTCATGTCTAGTTAGTTCATAACATTCATTGAAACTAGATTTCGTGTAAATCGTACAATCTTGCAATGTAAAATATGAAATTCTCTTGGGTTTTTGTTTTTAATTCTTATAGAGCATTCCATCAACTAGTACAAAAAGCGCTGAATTCTTAAGTAATGAAGAAGATAGAGAATTATTTGCCAAGCAAAGATCTATAGTAAGTAAAAACTTTCTAAATATGTATGCAACACTAAAAATCTACAACCGAAAATTTTTTTTTAATTTTTGATGACCTGACAATAAGTTATCGTTATCGAAACCATGAATCGATCAATGTTATACCACTATTAGAAACCTGGAAGCACTGGACGGCCGTTTCGTCCTGGTATGGGACTCCTCAGCAGTGCACATCCACGACTCATGCACCCCGCAGGATTCGAAACCAGGACCTTCGGTGCGCGAACGCCCTAACCGTTAGACCACTGAGCCGGTACCATACGGTGTTAATGTCTAACTTGATCAAATTCACGGAGTTGCGCAACCTCATACACAGTTTTCGGTAGTCACTGTCTACACCCGAACAGGTTGAACTTCACTGGTCACGTCTTCCCACTAGAACTTGGAGAAGATTCCTCCTGCGGGGTGCAGGAGTCGTGAATGTGCACTGCTGAGGAGTCCCATACCAGGACGAAACGGCCGTCCAGTGCTTCCAGGTTTTCAAATAGTGGTATAACATTGATCGATTCATGGTTTCAAAAATGTGTAACTTAACAATCTTCACAACCCCGTAATGCAAATAAGTTATCAGTTAAAGATAATTTTAGCACTATGTTGTAAACACTAACAACGTTTCTTCATATTTCAAAACTCGCCAGAAGTTATTTTTCATTCTTGATAAAACAAACATTCAGGTGTTCAGAAAACAATCATAATTTAAAAGTGATCTCGTAAGAATTCAATTATCATTCTTCATCTTATTGACATTATAGGAATAAATAAAACAGCAATGTTTTTCTACAAGGATCTCATACAGTTCCGCCCAATTTATAAATTTAAACGAAGTAAAAACAACGATTGTTATAGAGTAAATAGGAATTCATTTATTTCGCCAATTCTTTCCAGTTCCTTACGAACGTGAAACAATGGCAATAACGATTGAAAAACCAAGCAGTAAAGATGATTTATGTAGTGAAGATTATGATTGAAAATAGGTGTGGTACGTAGATATGAAATGATATAAATCAATAATTTTGGCAGAAGTAAGAGTCAAGCCAATCTGAAACAGTTGTTACAATCACATTTCGTGCCATATTGATGCATTCAACATGTATTGATCGATTCTGATGTGTTTTAGTGACGTGAATTACGTAACCACTTTTCTCATGATTATGATTATGTTTTCTTATTTCTTACAGTTAAAATATTTCATTAACTATAATACATTATTTTCCTTATCTCTAAAGATTCTGATTCTATGTTCTTCATAGCTTTCCCTCCTAGAATACTCATATATTTAACTCATTTATAAACAGACAATCGTTTAATGAAATTTCTAATTCAGACAATGTCTTTAAACATTTACTTCTAGATATCACGTTAATTTTAAATCACAACTTTTGCCACATAAATCATGTTTCTAAATCACTATTGCTATTGTTTTTAGTTAATAAGCAAATGAAAAGAATTCGAGCAACCTACAAATTCATATTCATTTTGCGAGCATCTTTATACTTAATGTTATCGAAGAATTAAATTGAAATAACTATTGAAATTTAACTTATTTTTAAGTATTGATAATGTGATTGTGTTGATATTTAGTTAAAAAATTAGGTTATTAAGCAGAAATGATAAAAAGCACATGAATTGTTGTGTTGTTCAGTTATTTCTGAGTTTTGGTCTGTTTGTTTTTTAAAAGTTGCAATCGATTTTTAAGATTGTTGACAGAATTTTGTCTATTGAGTGCTGATTAAATATTTCAACGGTTACAATGTCTGGTGTCCAATTTTTGTTGTTTTTCTTAATGATTATTACATGAATGAATGAAAACCAAAGATTAGTTAAAATATTATCAATACACAATAAGTGAGATAAATACAGGATTCAACCTCAAATTTATTATTCTTAGGATAGATTCAAGAAGTTTGGCAAAGAGATTTTCAAAGTACATACTGTTTTTTTATAATTTCATCGGTATACTATTTGATTTTGTATTTCTTTGTACACTAAACATAGAATGACATTTGAAGTGTGAACAACTATAGGAAAACGAGTCAGTAGTCATTCAGTGATTTAGGCGACTGATATTTAAGTTAGTAGTGTAGGCTGCAACACGTGATCAAGAGTAATGGGCTCGTACAAACATGATAATAGTAATTAATATACCAAGGCTAGACATATTGTTTTGAACGAATGACAACGTCTAACAAATAAGTTAATTAAATCAACAATACTTTCGTACGTGTAAAAGAATGTTTTATTAGATATTTGTACTAAAAAACACTGTATCATCTTCCTTTATTTTACATATAAATATTATAGATATATCAATTAAATGAAATTATGAAAAAATCAGAAATAGCCAATTATGAAGCATTCATGAACTTAAACCACACAAATCAATCATGCAAATAAGAAGGGACGAATATACGCAGTTACACAAACTTTACAATCTTGTTAACTATAATGAATTGATTGGCTTTAATGGTAATCTTAATTATGACTCTCTTCAAACGGAAGTGAAATTCAGTTACGTTGAAATAGTTTACTAAATGCTTTGCACATTTTATTGTAATGTTTTTAAAAATATTTCAGCGGTAAAATAAACACAAAATTCTTTTAAGAATTTCGAACAACTATTGAGTAGTTATCATCTAAATGATTGCAAGTTCGTTCTCAGTATCCTAAAATTAATTTTGAATATTGGCGGAATATCTAATTAAAACGTAGTGCACATGGCATAAAAATCAGCCAAAGTAATATGGAAAATATTTAGTATTAACCTGATAAAATATGATTGAACTAAAAGCAAAGATTATTAATCCAATTAACTGCTTCAGAAAAGAAAACGTGCGTAACCACAGCACTTGAGTAAGCTTAGATGCCTAAAGTAGATACGACTTAGAATCCATACTGTACGTGGAAAACAGGATTCTCCAAATGATTCAGTTAACGATTGTATATACATGCTGCCATCCTCTATAAAAAAACTTTTATAAAGCGCAATATTACACGATCGAATACCGATTAGTAGTACCTGATATTACGATGAGATTAGCCCGACCGGATCAGTCAGTCAGCAACAACCTAGAGCTTCGTGCGTATGTATATCAGTCTACGTTGACATACCACATTTGCACAAAGATCCAATTGTCAGTTCAAATCCCATAATAGTAGAGGTAATAGCAGTATAAGCGGCAATCAAGAAGATTAGTGATCGAAGATAGGATTCAATAAATATAATTTAGTAAAATAAACTTTAAGAGGAAAACAGGTCACGGGAATTCAGAAGATTAGAATTTGAAAGATGACAAAGAGTGGATGCATCTGAGCCACTGTACACGAATTTTGGTCGTCATTGAAAGTGTCTAACCATCGGTTACTACTGTCTCACGGACCCCAACCTGGTAGACTACACTGACTTAATGGATCAGTCCCTTGTCAGTGACTTCATGGATTTCTGCCATGTTTTGGTCTGGCCACCCCTAGTTTTCTTGCAGCCTATCCTACACCACAAAACAGCTCGTCGTGGCAGTTGGGCATTCGTAACCCACATCCTAGCCACCTCAATTGAAGTTTCAATACTTCATCTATTGATTCGCCATCCTTACCTAGTGCTCTTTTCCAAAGAACTGCATTGCTTACTCAGTTGTCTCAAAATATACGAGCAATGCTTCGGTAAGACCGATTATCGAATGCCGGTAACCTACGAATATCCTTGCCTCTCTGTGGCCATGTTTCATAGCCATAAATGACGGAGCGAACTACTGCACAATAAACTCGTCCTTCGGTTAGCAGAAGGATATCTCGTCTATGCCTTAAGTGATGCAGGTTGGCAAAAGCCAGTCAAACCTTCTGTATATCTGCCAAAACTTCGTCACACATCAGGCAGTCAGCACCGATGCGACTGCCGAGATTAGTCAAGTAGTCAACTCGTCCAACCAGTTCACTCTTTATCACCTGTTGAGGTAACGAAGCAAGGTCAAGGTCTGAAACAAGCCTGTTCCTCACGAGCCCTAGTTAGGCGTCGAAGTGTTAATGAAACTAATATCTTAGACATTAATAGTTAAACTAATTCTTCTCTGATTGTCACAAGACGACTTTTGTCCTTTCTTACGGATCAGGACAATCAGTGATTGAGACAGTCAGATGAGATTACGTCCAGTTCTCATAATCTAGCTAAGATCCGTCAGTTTAACTGTTAAAATTAGGCCATCATCCATGAAAATATCGGATCCGTATTTAAACGTGCGCTAAAGAATAAGCTGCAGTCTTCTATCGAGGCTCTCCATCGGTGGCTGATAGCAATGTAGTCAAGTTGGCCTCAACGTCGAGTCGATTTTATGATTCACCATGTCAAAAGATATTTTTCCTTATGCTTGAAGATTGATATCTGCCAGAAATAGGTGGTTAACGAAGCATAGTTGCCTCACACGCTCTTCGCTATCTGTTCGATCTGTTGCGGCATTATAACATCCACCCAGGTGTCTTTCGGTCCCTCCTACCTACTTGAGCATTGAAATCACCTGCCATGATTAATACATCAGAACGTTTTAGAGGAGGTTGAAAAGATTTCTGTAAAACTCACTTTTTGACTCATCTAGGCTGCAGTCAATGGGAGCGTAGGCTGTAATAACGAGGAGGCGATAGCGAGTGTTCCTATCTTTCTAAGGTCTTACTGTCCCGTTTAGTCAGACAGAGCACAAGAGACTGTCTACTGAGATTCAGTCTGAGCGGTAGTTCCGTTTTTCAGCTCATTACTATATCTACACCACTGGGCCTACATGAAGCGGTGGTAGGGTCTCCTGACGTATGAAGGGTAAATCAAGAAGGCTTTGTTTTGACAAGGTGAAGTTAAACGAATGGTCGCACTCGGATCTTGTGTAGGCGTTTTGGAGACGTTGCATGCATTAGTGGTGCGAGATTCTAAGTCGGTACCGTACTAAGGAAGCTTGTTGTCCTATTGGGCACAATGTCCGAACATTAGGAGCCCCAACGTGTAGCCTAGAGCGGGGTTCACCCTCAGAACTTGAGTTGCTGCTTTTAGCCTTACATTCTCCAATCGACCTGCCTGGAACGGTAGGACCTAAAGGAACATACGTTCCATCTAATGTAGCTCGGTTGGGTCATGACGGTAAGCAAGCCCGTCTATCACGTCAAAGCGAAAGCTACCCTCTGGCCAACTGTGATTGTTACGAACCTTCAGACTCTCACAAATTACTATGTTCAGAAAACAGAAAATTATGTTGCACTTATTGATCCCTACATACTAAACCCAGTTGGTTTAGCTAGCGATTACTAGCAGCCATCACACTACACAGCGACTTTCGAACATTTATGTTCTGGGTTCGAGTCCAGGAGTTAGTATCAAGCACGACATACAGACGCGTCCAGCTGACGAGTTCCAAATCGACTGAAACATGCGTCCTAGATCCCACTGATAGTCACTATCAACCCCTGCTAATAATCACTTTAGAAGTTCATCAAGACTTCCCTATATCAACGGTTATTTGTGATTACTTCAAACGTATTCATTTTATTTACAATAAAGCTTCTTTCTTCGTAATGCTTTCACAGCTAGAATGAGACTTCACGTGTCAGTGAGTATAAATGGACTTTTCAGATGTCCACTAACTTTTAATGACGTTTGGTGACAGGTTACTGATTTTTACAGTAAAACTGAAATCACCAAACATGAAACACCCTTACTTAGTGTCCCACTTTTTGTAAACAATCCAAACAATTTGTACTGAAAGATGAGTAAAATGAAGACTTGTGAATGCTGACGTAGCAGCAACAGGAGATACATTTCTATTTACAAATAACGTTTATCATTTTCAGAAACAAGTGGTTGTGGGTTTGATTTCATCCATCACAAATCTAATGCAACAGGACCTTGTGATTTTGAAACTAACTTCTGAAGTAGTACTCATTTTTAATATTCCTCTATATTTTTAAATTTCCAGTCGGGCTGTAACTAATTCGTCTTGGACTGCTTTGGTCATCATTATTAATCGTCTTATATCATCTTAGTTGTTAAAATATAAGAACTTAGACTAATGTAGTAGTAGAGCTTAATTGAAAAAGCGTTTTTAGAGGCCCTTATTAGTGTAAACTCCATTCAACCTGCTTCATGTAAAATATTATACACCAAGAAACTTAAAAAACGCGATTGCCATTCGACTTTAACATGAACGACTGAATACGAATTGTATACTGCTAAGCGGACGAAACAACCCATATTTGAATTCTACGTTACTTCTGAACACTGAGTGAGTTTCATGTCTTAAATCGAAATCTTAATTCGATTACTCAAAAAAACGAGTACCATTGCTTGATGGCTAGAAACTACTTTCTATCCATAAAAATACAAGTGGGTATTTACAACTGTAATTTCGTTTCATGCAAAGATATTCTACACACTCTGGAAAACACTGAAGCATTTAAAGTAGTAAAAGAGAAAATATAAAAGCGATTACGTCAGGAAGTTTTAATTTGAAAATTGCGAATGATTTAAATACCAATCAAATATTATACGTAACGGACAGCTAAATTTAATGAAAAAAATATTTCTGGAGTATGCAACTGAATAATATGGCTACATAAAGCACATTCTATTAGTAAAGAAAGAAAATGAGATAAAAACGAATAAGGTAGTTAAAAAAATGAATGATTGGTACATAGTATGTAATATGGTTTATTTCAAGAACGAGACAAAAAGTTCTAGCCAGATAGACGAAAAACAACATATCGAGGTAGACTATAAGATTAATTACAAGAGCTGATAACCTTTTATCAAAAAGGGTCTTTCAAAATGTTAATGATTGCACATATACAACTTAATGCGTGAGTGAACCAAATATTAGAGATAAAACTTTTATGAGTAGAAAATCAAAAAAGTGGCCTGAGTTGTGAGATGAGCTTTTTTGAAATGAGGTTATATTATGGAAATTTGAGTATCACATATTACTCTAATTACATCGGAGTGGTCAAAATAATTATATCTCTGGAAACGTTGGAGAAGAGATGGCATGAGGTAGAAATTTCTTTCGCACCACGGTAATTTGATTTGTAAAATTATTTCACTAAAAGAGAACAAATGATAGTGTAACATTTCTTTACAAGCATAGACAGACTTTATACTCAAAATTAAACAAAAGTAAACTAAAGGAAGAAATTTTAAAAAAAGCAGAGAAATAAATCAAGAGTATACTTTATATATTGAACAAGCCTAATAAGCGCAAAGAAATACATCATGCTTTTGTGAAAACCTTATAACAAATAAGTAAGAATTGATGAATTTACAAGCAAATAGTTTGGGAGCATTTTACACCACAATGTAAGCTAAAAGTAACTTAGTAGTAGCCACTAAATGAGTACATTTTCGCATACAGCGTATAGCTCATGCTTCCTAATGAAAGAAATCCCGCTAAGGTGTATATCACACTTATTCCACCGTTTACTCAGCTATTCGTCCACTTTCCACCATCTTTCTTCATCAAGCTTTTGATGATGATCAGGAAGTTTGTTAAGCTTACTCATGTGGTGGATACTGCTTACAGGATGGGATATAACTAGTAAGCAGTCGGGTGTCGCTCAAAGACTGCTAACAGAAAATGTATGAATATCGAAATGCACGGTGCGATCAGACGGTATTGAAGACCAGAAGGGATGTGAAGAAAGATAATCAAGAACCCACTTGCGTCACATATCAATGTCAAAAGATTGTGTACAAATTTTGTTAAATAAACTGCCTTCTTCAAATATACACATTCCATCTGGTTTTGATTTTTTTTTGTACGTTAACAACAGCATAACGCTTGAATGGAATGGAGCTAAGAACCAAATTATAACAGAAATCGGTGGTAAGGGACGCTAATTGAAAGGATAAGACATCGACCCAGTAGTATACATTTTCTACAAGCTAGTCTCATCTAGGAATTTAACGCTGGCTTTAAATCTTATTACTCGATTTTGTTATAGTATTAATTAAAGTCTAATATGATATTATTGTCCTAGTCACTTTATTGATACACAACAATCAGTAAGTCGCTCACATTTAGTACATGAATGAAATATTGTGGTAACTGTTGTTTATGCACATATTATTTATGAATTAGATAATTAAGTTATATCGCTTGTTAACGAATGAGTGTAATAGCACGATGGGCCCGTCATTATAACTGCCCATTGCTCAAATTTTTTAATAACCTAGATGAAAATATCAATAATTGGAAAAATAGTCATCTATTTTAGTTGATCTTTAATGCTACTGATGAAACTAGATAAATCACTTTGAAGATAGTTGTTTTCGAACCGAACGGCGAAATACAAATGCTAGATCATGAAATTTGCTATGGAAAATAATTCTTACTGTTTAAGGATGACTTGTGAGTGTAAAACCAGAAACAGCAGTTGAAATTCGTGGGGGAGGAGGAGGAGGGGCACAATTTTGATGATTTGACATATGAGACAACCTATGCGAATTAAAAAGTCGCGTTTCCTGCATGTTGGCATTCAATGGAGTACAACTACTGCTACTACTACTTTTTGAACTAAGCATAGAATCTCGTTGAGCTGAATCCTGTGTTTGATGTTGTTTGTTATCAGAATTAATAGTGGGAATATTCTGTCTTGAGTTTCCAAAAGACGTTGAACTAGATCCTGTAGATGATGCTGCAAGCTCATTATCATTACCATTAGGATAAAAATTATGTCTTAATCTAGAATGATGTCCTGCAACACCACCAGTAGCAGAGAGAGTTTGTGCCAAATTAGAATTTGACTGGGAATGTTGCTGTTTTAGTGACCGTACATTTGGTAAAACCGAATCTTGTTGTCTAGACTGGTTGAATCCTTGAACCCCAATATGGTTTGATGCGGATACGTCTTTAGTGTGCGTTTTTATATGTCCGGGAATTTCATGAGCGAAATGACCAGATTCACTACTTGTGCTAGATGATGAACTGGAATAGCCTGAAAATTGAAGTTCAGGAAACAGAAAGACATTAAGAAAACTAGGCAACATTCAAACTAGTGGTCGGAGTCAAAAATCCTCAAAAATGTTGGTAGACGGTAATTTAAAAAGTATATATGCAAAGCATGAAACTTAATGAGTGTAGACAGATAAAATCATGAGAAGGTGGAAAAGTAGAAAATCAATCAAATTCTAACAGATGATTATGAGGATAATATTCAACAGTGATTAAACGAGCCAGTAACTTTTAAATAAGGACGCCTTTAAGTCAAGTATTTCATACGATCTACGTTAAATTGACATAGATCAAGAAAGGTTGGTGAAGAAAACTTAAACTCACCAGTTGCGCACTAAACAGTTGAAAGGAATATGGTTAACAATGAGGACGAGTAAAAGATATTTACAATTTAGATACTACTAAACAAGGAAATACTAAGTATCTTATATTAGAAATGAAACACGATGGAAATAATTGAAAATGATGTGAGACATCACTCGATAGCATTTCATTTTATTTATAATGATACTTTGTTAAAGACTGTTTGTTGATCAAACAAAATTTTCTAGACAATTAATTGATCCTGAGGAATAAAAAACAATAACCAGCATGAGGCACCTGTTGTTATCTGCAAGAACAATGTTTTTATTACGAAACTTAAAATAAAAACAGTATATGTTAGTGTGTAAAATGTAACAAATTAATGTTCAATGACGTAAAGTTATCAATAATTACCAACTATGGAACAGTATGAACCATATAACTAATGAGTCTAATTACTTATATTTCATAGTTTTCGATAACTTGGTTAGGGTTAGGGAGATAAATAATAAAGATATTATCATATTCCACAATGTTGTTAACACAATTACTATTAATGGTTAAGAATATTTATCCATATAGTAGTGGATAATTTTTTCTCATCTTCATATTAGTATATACAAAACTTAGTAAATAACTGTCACTAACCTGAAACATTATCTCTATTTCCATCATTTAAGCGAGACCCACTTTGTGGCTGCTGAAGATTTGCATTAGCAGCTATATTTTGACCGTCTGCAATCAACTGACGAATAGGAGCAGCAAGGGGTGGAGCAGGTGGATGATAAATCGGTGAAACGGTACTATATTGACTGTTATTACCTTCTCTACTTGCCGTTCCAACTACATGAGTTCCAACAAAACCCGGATTGTAATCTGGGATGCTACCACTAGCACCAGCTTTCACAGTCAAACTAGTACTTGTGGTATTATGACCCCAATTAGGATGTGAATGTGCACCAACTTCACTAACACTATCAACTTCTTCTAAACTTAGGCAAGACATATCTGAAATATATGAAGATAAAGAATTATAAGCTGATAAAATTCACGAATTTCAGGAATCAGTCTAATGGGTTCAGGACCCTAATACTTTAATTTTAAGATTTTTCAATTAGAGTTATGGAGATTAGTGTTTGTTGTACATTGAAATCATCAATCAATCATTGTTAGACCACCATTAGAAACCTGGAAGCATTGGACGGCCATTTCGTCGTGGTATGGGACTCACCATCAGTGCGCACCCACGACTCCTGCACCTCGCAGGATTCGAACCCAGGACCTTCGGTCTTGCCCACGAAGGCTACGACATATTCCTTTAAACATAGTGTAATGAGAGGTAGAATGTGTTGTAAAATTAATCTAAATCGTATGCTAATTTGAGTCAGACTACAAAAGTCATAAACAAAGAAAAGATACACAACTATTCAAGACTATATATTAAAATTAAATCTCTCAGAAGAACGAATGAAAATACACATACGATGAGTTCACGCATATTACTTGCGTAAAATTTTAAAAAGAATGTTAAGTTCACAAAGACAGAGGCGAAGCAAAAGAAAAGATAAACACTTACGTTCACTTATATCCCGGAAGACATAGTAACATTGTTCCGAAAAAGTTAATTTATTTACAATATGCCGAATGTAACCCAATTTGAGTAGATTAGATGCATACTTCCGGGCTTCTCTACGATCAGTCAAACCTTCCAAGTGACGGAAGAGCCAATCGACTAGGTCAGAACCTTGAAGGTGAAGAAAAAGTTGTGCGACGTGAAACTCACAAAAAGACTACCTGAAATCTACCAGTGAATGAAAATGTTAACGTAAGTACAGAAGTTCTTCTAAATGATATGTTTGTAGAAATGAACTAGATTAAACAAGATAGAAAACAAATAAGTTTGAAAACTACCATAATATGGAAGGGACACAGGTATGAGGTCAAAAAGGATAACGAGTAACAAACGACAGTACTAGTACATAACGATAAGTGCAACAATTAAGGTAAGTCTATATACAGAATGATGCATTTTGGATAATTAACAGCTCCGATTATAAAACCTTACGAATAATTTATTTTCGGATGCAGTTCCACATGTTCATTTTATTTATTCAAAATTATGAATAAGTTAGTGATCCAAATGAGAAAAATAAGTTATGTAAGAGATAATGCATATAACCCATAAAGTGAGTTGCGAAAAATTCATAATCTCAGGTTATTCGCTTAAACAATACATTTTATTGGGAATTTTATTAAAAAGAAAATATGACAAAAATATTAGACAATAAAACAAGTGCGTAACTTTCATTAAGAGCCCGCAAAATCTTATTTCAAGGAAAAAGGGAAGAAGTAATCTTAAAAATTTAGTGTAGAAACATAGTTCTGGGTAGAAACTCAGGTTATTTTAACTCAATACAAATCTGCATACGCGCCTTTGAAGTATTTGATATGTAAAAGAATTAGAAAGATGTGTAGATTTTTAATCACTAGTAGATTTAAGGGGCATCAATCTACTGAAAAATTTGAGTAAGTGGACCCACTATTGAGCCCCGGAAAATATTCTGGAAACTCTGGAAAGTCATACATTCCAACACAAGCAAAAAGAAGGTATCTACCTTAAGAAAAACAGATGTTTCCTATCAGATTCATTAAAGTGTTATCTCCCACTTCAACCATATCAACTTGAATCAAAATGTTTGCTGCGAATGAACATCACTCTAATACGACTGTTGTCTCAATTTTTAGATTAAACTATCTATTCGTGTTATAAAATAAATAATAGCGAAGAATGCTGCGATTCCAGTAATACCCCAACTGTATAGAGAACTAGCAATTTTAAACTCTGCGCTGGACATTTAGACAAACCGGGTGCAGAGCAGACTTTAAAAAAGGCAATTCTATGAAAGAACTGGCTGACGAAGAAACAGCAAAAAGCTTACAACTAACCTATAAATGCGTTTGGTACAGTTAACTTGAGCCACACGCGATCCCTAATGTCGAGGCCAGAATCAGGTTGAAGCATTGCATGAATAACTGTGGGAATACTTGTCGATAGACTTAATGGAATGGGGTCAGAGTACCGTTCAATCTCCGGCAGCGAGCTGGATGCAGTGACAATGCTAGGAGCAATCTAAAAGAATTAGATCATAAACAGATGAAACATCAATGATATAAAGATTATGATTCAGTATGTATAAGTACGCATTGTCACGACCTCGTTACAATCTGACGTTGAAAAGACTAAGGGTTCATTCAAAATAGCACTAATTCACCAACTAGTTGACCATTAAAGGGTGTTTAACTTGAGCTAAATTAGGAACACTGGCAGTTCGTTGTACAAACAGCAGTGACACCTATTAACGACCTGATTAGAAAACCAATAGATCTTTGAAGCGTCTAGTAAAGTTGTAAACGCACAGAAACTCACTCTGTATGTTCGAAGGACAATAGAATAAGTACAATTTAAAAAGACAGACGAAGAGTTTGCATAATGACTATGAACAATGCTGAAAAATGAAAGCGAAAAAGAAATTGGGAAGGCAACGGAGATAGGCAACACTAGACAACTGTTCCGACTCACCAAGGAGACTGGTATGAAAATTCAGCTGCTAGTGAGACAATTTCGAAAAAACGAAACGTTTATCTGCTTTCTGCTCATGATGTTAGGACGATGGGCCGAACACTTTAGAGAACGATTCGAATGGACTTAAAATACTCTTCAACTAATCCAAGTGAGATTAATATATGCATATCAGCGTTAGTATCTTTTTGGTGCTAACAAGGATCAAATATGAATCCAACTCACTAATCCAGCAATTTTGTGAAGTACGCTTTTAATCGTACCTATAATATGACAGCTAGAAATGTGAACTAAAATAAAGTTTGAACCCTTAACTTAGTAAGTAAAAAGTCGAGTATCTGAACTACCAAAGACAGTACTTTATGCCTTCATAACTTAGAAAATGTTTAATGAAATCATACGATTGTGTTAAACTGAAACCTCATTTAAAAACTATTGAGAAAAATAATCTTTAAATCAAGGGATTCGGACTATTATGCTAATTAGGTATTTATTAACCATCAACTCAGGAGACGCAAGTTTCTTATACTATACAGTGACTACGCTGTTCTGCAAAAATGAGATTCGGCAATGGGAAGAAAATGGTACTCAGTTGTTATCAATACTTTTACCTGTTGAGTATAACCATGAGGAATCAACAAATTTGATGAAGGGTAAAATGCGGGTTGAGGCAAATGAATCCTTTGTTGGAGTAAACGTTGTTGCTGTTGTTGATGTTCTTGTTCCTGTTGTTGTTTATGTTTAGAGGCTGCAAGTAAAGCAGCCATATTGAACGCTGCTGCACTTGTACCTAGAGGCATCGAAGTTTGCCCTGATGTCAAAGTGCCCATACTCATACCAGGGGTAAGGCCAGGGGGGCTAAGAGTGGAACTGGACTCACCACCTGACGAGGCACCAGTCATGGAAGCCCCACTAACTTGTCTGTGTGAATCACCACCTTGAATCTGTGAGTCTGGTGTGATCATTGCATTGGTATGTAACACCCAGGCACGCGGATCAATGGGATGTACAGGTTCTTGGCGAGGTATTGTAAAATAACGTTCGGCTGGATTAGGGTCCCAACATTTGGCAACAACTAACGTAATAGGACTACAGAAAACAGTATAGAATATTACAAAGGGTCAGAATAACATTACTGCCGAATAATAGACAAAAATTCAATTCAAATCAAAGTAGCTTTTCAAACGTCAATTTATAAAACTTGTGGTAAACTAGAAATGCGATTACATTTGGTTAGACTGAAGTTTAAAAGTTCATGATATAACGACTTAAACATAGTGATGGTAAACCAACGGCTTACGATTGAAGATACTTAAGTTGAAATTGAAAATCTCATTTTTTTTTATTTTTTCCTCACATCTGCCAAGAGGATAATTATCTCTTATACTCCTGATCCGTAAACTATTTTTATCTTACTATACTTCAAACCACTAATCAATCTTTTTATGATACTTGAAATTTTCGAACACTTTATGCCACAATCTCTTTCTGATTTTCACTAGACTACAATATCTCGCAAGCACCTATAAGTACAATTGCCTAACTTCAGCAGGTAAAAAGATATTTTCGCTGAATTATCTTTCCTTGTTCCTCATAGTGACACAAGGATTCTATTTTTTTTTTGGAATGTATGACTAATGGTATTGGGAAGAGCAGGTAGTGTATATAACAGTACCACAATTCTAAGGAAAGTAGTACATACACTTACCAGGAATTATGAATCGTGGAAAAACAAGATCTCAAAAAGTATCACATGTCAAGGAGAGAACAAATTATATAGAATTTTTTAAGACACAACAGTTCCATGTAAAGGGAATACATGAAGTTTGATGTAAATATATTACAAGAGTTTTAGAGGTTATAAGACATGTTTCTGAAGTGAAAGCTGAGGATAATCACATAATTAGCGTTTTATAAAACATACCCTTACTAGTAACTTAGGTGAATAGTTATTTTAAGAATAAAAGTTCGTTTACGTGAGTTATTGATGATGGTTACCTTAAAACATATCCTTATCATGATGGATAGAATCCTAAGTGGAGTACTCTATACTCTCATATTTTAACTCTTCACGAAATTTGAAATGATGAGAAGCAGAATGATTTTGTGAATTATATCCAAAAGAAACAAGTAGTAAAGTCTTAAACAAAATAACCGATATATGCTCTAGGAACGAATAACTAGGTACTTTACATAAGTAGGAGACAATTTTCGTTGCTGTTCATCAATTTTAGTTGGAAACATTAAATATCATTGCTGAAAAATGAGTAAGAGTATAAATTTACCCAGGACGCTGAACTTGCTCTCGTAGTGTGCGAACTGCATCGTCGTTACTCATTTCTTCAAAACTAATCCCATTTGCTTCGAGAATCATGTCCCCGGGTTCAATTCGTCCATCTTGAGCGACAGCGCCGCCTTTCATGATAGAGCCAACATAAATCCCACCATCTCCAGACTTATTTGACTGACCGACTATACTGATGCCCAGAAAATTAACGGTATCCATGTTCAACGTAACTGCCACAATATTTAGAGACATGGTGGAGTCTGTAATACTGCTAAATGAAGATGCCTGTAGAAAATTTAAGGGAACAAAAGTTCAAACCTTTTGTATAGCTCGAAGATATTTCCAAGATTACATAGAAGGCGACTCAGAAATGCTGTTATTCTTTGTCACAATCATAAGCTTAAATAACGAATTTAGAATAATTTATAAATAGTATAGTTCGAATGTGGAGGTGTAGTTGCATATCTCGCGTACTAACAACTATGATGATGGTAATATTTCCAATAATCACGAAATGATACAGTTATCAATGAAGACTAAACAATAAAAAATTGTTTACTAATATTGGTGGTAATTTTCGATTAACTTCATTTCAAATACAATCAGTAATGTGTTAAGGTATTCAACTTCCTGCCATTTGTGTTTAGGTTTCAATCGCACTTCACTCTGATTCAAACAGCTGAGAATTGAGACAAGTTCAAATAACAAATGTGACTCAGAACATAATCCAAAAAACCTGGATCTAGTAGTCCCATTATTAGTTAATGATAATATGTAGAAAAGTTCCGACTTTAAAATGACTGTAAAGAAATGAATATAAAATTACATGTACGAAATAAACAATAAAATTTATCGCAGAGAATTTTACCCGGCTGATCGGTGGTGGACGCCTACGTCTTCGTCTCCGACGTGCACGGCTAAACCGACGGGAAGACAATGTTGTTCCGGTAATGGAGGAAAACCTTGAATACATAACCAAAGAGTTATTTGTTAACCATGAAGAGAAAATAATAAAATTCTTTGTGAAAAAAATTATGAATTTACTTTACAACGCATGAAAAACCTAATCTACATCCACTATCAATCTTTGAAATCCAAATAGTAACAAACAGACAAACATTCATTCTCACATCGGGTCACTTGCTTATTCCTTGATTCATATTCTGGGTACTCCTTACGTTTCAATTGATATAGCGGCTCGCCGTTGGTGCAAAACTTCTCCAAAATAAACGACTGATCGAGATATGAATGATACCACCGAATAAGATTTCTGAACCAGCTTTTCTCAAACCGCGGATGCCACTCATACTGGCTTCTTCCAACGTTCGTAGACTAGTGAAGACTATGTCTCTAGAAAGTCTGAACAGTGATATCTGTTGTTTATACCAGACCCGTATTCCCAACTCTAATAACTTACTAAGCATTCGCTCACCTCTCGCTTCAAAACGCTTGGTTTGCATCAGTTTATGCGTGGACACTATGGTAGCTTCGTCTAGACATACTGATAATCCCATGAGATTTGAACTAATACTTCCACCTCTCCGTGCTAATGTGGTATAACAACTTAATATGGTGTACGTACGTAACATGTTCTACGTTGCAGCTGAATGACTGACTGATTGACTGGTCTATGTGGCATTAGTGCTGAAATGAGCTACTAATGATTGTGTTCAAATTATTGGCTTACGTTGTACTTCATAGATTATTTGGAACCAGTGAGAATGAGTCACAAGAAGCAGGCTGGGTTTTGTTCCAATCCAGGATGTATAGACCATATCTTCGCCCTCCGCCAAACGTTAGAACACCGTTACACTTGTTGTAGGCCAACAATTGTTGTTTCTTGTCATCAGGGCAGCCTTCCCTGGAATTGTCTATTGAAGAAGGGCGTGCCTGAAAAGTCAATTGACACTCGGAAGGCCCTAAATGCAAACACCTCAGTCAGAGTGATGTTATACGATTCCCTCTTCCCATTGTTTCATTCAAACAGTGGGACTAGGCAGAGTTGCCTAATATCACTATTCCTTTTCAATTTCACCAGTGATGGCGTTCTACAAACAGCTCTGATGAATATAGGTGATGGTGGTATGGATCTCTTACTTGAAGACTTTCCGACCACGACTATGCCGACGATATTGTCTCATTGTGCGGAGATTACCAAGCCGTGCAATACGTGCTTAATCAGTTGAAAATAAGTGTCCATAAGTATCGCATCCTCAGAATGCACCTTCTAAGTAAGAAGTACTTTTACAAGACTGGCAGGAACCTAAACCTACACTCACTCTTGATAGTGAGCAGATAGAAGTAATCGAAAAGTTCATGTACCTGGGTAGCTGACTAAGTACTGACGGTGGCGTGAGTGATGAGATCAATTTACGTGTAGCGAAAACCAGAGAGGCTTATGCTAACTTGGGTGAGCCACCTTTGGCGCCTTCGTGATGTTAGTCTGACTGTAAAAGGTTGGATCTACGACGCGTCGGTGAGCAGTTCTGTTTGTGAAACCTGGCCTCTCTGAGTTGAGGATGTTCTATGTCCGATCTTCGTTGTCACCAAAGGGTTGCTGACATTCAGTAGCAACATCACGTTAGTGATGCAGAGGTTTACCGTGTATCCGGTAGAGCAACGATGATTCAATTGATGTCGCCGTGTATTATGAATGTCGTCCCAGCGGATTTCACATCGCGCATTACTGTCCAAGGCTGGGGTTGGTTGTAAAAAGTGGGGAGGTGGTTAGTGTATGACACGATGTCGCGGTATGAAAGAAAATTGTACATGACTGGTATCCGTTGGTCCTTCTTCACGTTCCTCCTGATTGGAGTCTTAGAGATGAGGTAACTCAGTGGCTTGAGACGTTATCAGACATGGCTCACAATGGAAACCAATAGTGGTCCTAATGTAACTTTATTTCATTTTCACATCTTTAACTGAAAGAATTCTTTCTAACTTTATTTTCCTTAGTTAAACTGTTTCTCCCACTATTATTACTATTATTTTAATCTCATACACTTATTCTCACTGTTCTACCTCTATCTCTTCACAACCTTATTTGGATGGTGTGGCGCCAGATTGTGCCAATATTCGTGTTTGAAATAAATAAATAAAACATAATTTAAACTTTACTATCAAGAATAACGAAGGGACGTTAACAGTCTTCGGAAGAAGATATCTGGAACCGGATAATACATGCGTACGCGCAAAGCAACTAACCTGCTAGATTCTTCTTCAGAGTCTAAGAAGCTAGTTGATTCTAAATCAGAACTCATCATCGAAGGAGTTTCATAGGTACTTGGACCAGGTAAATGACGATAATGGCGATGGCGTGAACCATTATGGTTTGTCTGTTGAGTAATATGACTACCACCACCCGTTGTATAATGATGTCGTCCACCTAGAATTAATGATAAACGTAAAATCAGCAAGAAGTTACGAGAATGAAAGTGAAGTTATATTTTTCGCGAAATCGCTGAAAGAATAAAACAATTATATTAAAATGGGGCATAAATGCTAATAAGTTAACTTTCCAAATAAAATTAGGTAAATCTAGAATGGGGAGTTCATGCAGGTGAAACCAAGAATGGAGAATTGAGCAGAACAACATGAATTCATTTTATTTCGTAGGGTTTACGACCTCTAATAATTTAAAAACAAAAATTATTGTTCAGTTTACATACTTATAATAATAATAAGTGGTTATGCATCATCATGGTGAAGACATACAGTGTCCTAAATAAATACAATGTGAAAGAAGATTCTGGATCATAAGACATAGCAATATTAAAAAAGTAATAGTTAGTCGATTATACAATGAATTAGTTGAATCATAAATTAAAAGCAGTTAAGAATAACATGAGTTGAGAACGGTCAATGGTTATGAATTTGAAAGAAGTTATAAAATTAAAATAAGAGAAAATTTTTTAGGAATGACGGAAAAATCTGATAAAAAAGTCACCATGGTAAGAGAGATTAACAACTGTTTACTTTTGGATTTATAAGTCCGGCCTAGGTTGTTTGGTGGTTATGTCTTTCAATGAAATAGAGAACAGAATTCGACTGTCCGTTATTGATGCTGAAGGATTTCAATCTATCAACCTGGTGCCCGTGTCACAAAGGTATTTAGGAATAGTACTGCTTAAAGCTTTTATTCCTATTGGCTTGACTTTTTGGAATATGCTCTTGAAATCGTAGGCCCTTGTTCCGTTCTGCAAATGTAACTGCTTTGGAAGGTACATGTAGGCAATTGGTGGTAACATGAAAAGGGTACCTTTCGATCTTTGATAGAAGTAAAAAATATACTGTCTTATGAAGGATAATGAGCTTTACTGCAGGATAAGTCCTGAGTAGTGTGGTTTTCAATCTTCTGTTTACTATCGCCTTTGAATTCGAAATGAGTGAAAGCAGGTTTGTTGTTTGCTACAGTTTCTTTAGCTGTTGCTTCATTACTTTTCCCATATCTCTCAATAAATTTATTTGGATAACCACTTTTACTAAGGCACTTTTAACGCCCACTAATTCTGCCTTTAATGTGTAGGTAGTGCATATCCTGTTCGTTCTGTGAGATGAGATTTTGATATGTATTATTTTGCAACTAATCGGACAAAAGCTGATAAAATCCACAGAAACACCACTCCACGTATCTCTTCGATAGACTGAACATCGAATTTTATCATCCTCCCTGTTGTATGTGGCAATGTTGAGAGAGTGGGACGTATAATCTTCTTCCTGTTTCATAGTAAACTGGATACTTCTATGAACTTTGCAGGTTTTTGCTTGGTGTCGACTATTACATTGATAAAAGTATCGTAAACACACGGTTAACGTCATTTTATCAATTGCTCCTTTAAGCTTGATCTTTTCAAAGTTAGCCATGAATATATCTGCTAGGACGGGACTTAATGGACTTCCCACCGCTACCGACATCAGTTTGACGGTATTTGATGTCATCAAATTGAAACTGGACATTAGTAGTAGTCGTTTGAGTTCTTGTACTGGTAAAGGTAGAAGATCGGATTGCTCACAGATTACGTCTATGGTTTAAAGAAGCAGTATTTTGGTAAACAAAGATGTCATATCAAAAGAAACCATCGGCTAAAACAATTTTAACTAATAAGTGTTAATTTATGTCGTAGAAACACATTGAGTGTATAACCATTTGAAACTTAAGATACTGACGATCATTCTACATACACAAAGCAACAGTTTTGAAAACGACGCACTCCGCATCAGAATAATCAGAAGAGTTTTGCTAATGCCAAGTAACAAACCATTTGCGTCTGCCGCTAAATCATCAAGATTCAAACAGACTGATTAAATGTTTTGTCGAAGCGTTAAAGCTGGAGCTTCTAAGGATATTATTTACTTTTTGGAGACAAATCTATTTGAAGATAAACCGAATAACTCAAACGAGTCCAATTACTCTTGACCAACCATACAACCTGATGCTAATGTAGAGTTTTCCGAATTGCTTTCAGTTAAACCGCTGGAGATATATAGAAATAACGATTACTGAGAAAGAAAATATATATTTAAATGAGAGCTTTGACTTTTCAGCGATGCGTGTTAAGTACCGAAATCAGTAGGGACATATGTCATGTTCAATAAAGTAAAGTTATAATAAAACGTTAACAACAAAGACCTTGGTGGTGTTTCGTTTTCTGAGCTGGGAACGAAACACCACCACAATCATCCACCTGAGCTACAAATTTTCTCCACCTTCACAAAGAAAGTCGTCATTCAATTAGGATTATCTTAAATTCGTATCTCAACAAAGTCAATAGTTCTGCTGTGTTATATAATCATTACAACACTGCATGGAAAAGAATATATTTCATCAAAAACACAAAATTAGTAGTGCTACTACTAATATACTTTGACAACAAAATGATTATACAAAGGAAACTCACTAGATTTATAATGCTGAAAGTTACGCAGAGGAGCGATGCGATCTATAATAAAATTGGACATAAATAAATAGACAGATGATGACAGGGAGTTTTTATTTTCATCCTAATAATAAAACAATTTAAGCATCTAATACAAAAAACAACTAAGACCGGTAAGGGTATTTGCTGCTTTCTTACAGTTGGGATTTTTGTTGCCAATGTTACTAGGAACAGTAAATGCAAGTGCTTTTCATTTGGTTTAGTTTTTTGCACGACTTCCACCCTTTTCTGACTGTTTGTTGCCACTATCAATTCACCGACTTTCTGCATGCTGGAGAGTCGTACCTCTGTTATCATACATACTGAGTTGAAACGCATTGTTATAATGCTGGATTACCAATGTTTCTCTACACCTTGTCTTCTTCCTGTACGTGCGGGAAACTGTTGAAGTGCAGTGTCCCAGATGTATGGTCTGTTGGACTTTACATTCGTTTTCGCTCGTATTAAAGAGTTCCCTAATTATTCATAAGCATAAGTTACCGTTGGCCAGTATGAAACAGTCCTCCATCATAATAAACTATCCTATAATACGACAAAATAATGGTAGTAAAAGAACAAGCTCGCATGGAATGATAACCGCGATCAGTATTTCATTACTCTTCTCCATGAGTTGAAACTTTTTCATTGAGATGATAAACAGCTATAGGTGCAAGACCAATTAGCCAATCAATGTCCAAGCAACAAAAGGGGTAAAAAAAGCCTCTCAGAATCCTTCTAAGTACAGAGCCAGTACGACAAATATACTACATAAGTGTTGAGTGTTCATTACTAGTGGCAAGATGGAATCCTGATTACTGCATGCTCAGGTCAGGCACAAATAAGGTTACGCTAATTGATATTTACCTCAACTAATCAGTACTACAGAACGAATTGAAGAGATATGATAAGATTCTCATGTAGAATTTGTAGAATCTCGAATATTTTTGATATTGTATTTTTTGCTGTCGACGTTTATTGGGATTCAGAATGTTCCTAACCAATTCTATTTCTGGTTTAGAACAAGTCGTGGCCAAGGAATACTAGCCAGTGAAGATAGGTGTAATCCTGAGTTTTTGAGAAGAATCTACAGACCAACTTTGGCCATCTACTAGTGTTATGCTCGACAATTGATAAGCTTGAACTATTACGAGTTTACCTTAGTCGGTGAACGAGAGCTAAGACAAGTGATTCAGTGACACAATAGGTTACTCTAGACCGAGCGTCCCAAGGCCCTGCTAGCGGTATTAAAAAGTATTGATATGATGTAACAAGCACCTAGAAAATATGAGGTCGACAAGCACACAAATTAGGTTTATTTATCCATCATAGAAACGTCCTTGGGAGAGCCACGAAAATAGTGTACTAAAACAAAACATCAATTAATGACAGTCAAGGATTTTCCTGGTGGGAAGTGTAGTCTCAAGGTCAACTGATCAGCCCATGAATAAAATCCAAAATTAGAACCTTTACCAAGTGAGTTCTGGGGATCTAAAGTCCCCAACAATTAGAGATATGCACTGTTACGTGCAGAAATTTCAATCAATCAATCAAGGTAGAACTTCGTACGTACGTACGGGAAATACATTTGGACAAAATATATTCATAACATCCCAATATCTTTAACAAGTACCATCACAAGCATTGATTAGCAACAAAAACTTACCTTGATTAGCACTATGTACAGATTCCGTCTCTGTATCGTAACTTTGTCCGATATTTCCTCCATGTCCAAGGTTCGCAGAAGTAGAATCAGCTGGAGCAGCGGTCGTATGTGACTGCAGCACACAAGAATTGATTTTGCATTCGTTGTTGCTTTTTGAAAAAATTTTAAAGCACATTATATAAATAATCATTTATTAGTCTATATTAACAAAGTTATTGTTATGCGGTCGACGACTTAAGTTGAAATTAAGCCTCGGCTGAGGCAGGATACGAATGAAGTTAGTCTTAGAATTTTACCTAGTTGAAGAAAGGCACGCTACCATTAACTAGCCGACAAACTAAGTGATTGTTGCATGAGGATGTCTAAATATGTGAAAATCGTTCAAGCGATAGCATTCATTCACAGATATCAACCTAGACATACACAAACACACCCGAGCAAATATTAACTAAGGTAATCGATGGAAGTAGTGAGACGGCCAATAGAGGTATACTGTGGAAAACACGTGAAATATATAGCATATATTTAAGACTTTGAAGATGATAGAAAATGAATTAACTAATAGATTTGGACTCCATTTCATCCACTTTGGATGAGACAACCACGTAGTACCACAATCATTCAGTTTCGTCCAAAGTTGAGTATACAGAAACCTGTACACAAAGAGCATGGTATATCACAACTATACCAATAAATCTTTCTAATATTCAGGATTATTGAACTTGGGGGCTGTGACAGATCAACTCCCTATTGGATTTTTAAAGCTCAGAAAAATATTATCATTACTTCATACGAAATAAAACCCTTAGTGCATCCAAATCACAAGACTGAACGTTATGTACGCATACACCACTCTTCAATGGGCACTTTCATGTAGGTCACACACCATAATATAGATACAAAGCTAACAGTAGTTTCAGAAATCAGAATGGAAATATATTAAGCGAAACCAAAAGTAAAGCAGTACTAACACCAAGAATACACGACTCGTCACCTTGGCAACAAGCACTGCGGAAGTATCACAATTCGACAGAGGTGATGCACTAGAGCACGAAGTATGCATGTAGACAGACAGAAAATTCGGTACTAGTTTGTCATCTGTGAGTATAGAGTTAGTCAGTTGCAACGTAGAACTTCGTACGTATGTACATAAGTTCATGTTGCCATACCACATCAGCACAGAGACGCAAATGTCAAATCAAATCCCATAGTGATAAAGATAGTAGAGGTATTAATGGTAATGAAGAAGACTAGGGTTTGAAGATATTATTCAAGAAGTATAATTCAGTGAGATAAGGTTAGAAAGACAAAGGTAGATGTGCTGACGAATCCAGAAGATTATGATTTGACAGAGCTCAACGAATGGATGCACCTGCGCCATTGCAAACGATTTTGGGCCATATCGTTCAAGGTCTCTAACCATTGGTGACTATCGTCTCGCGGACCCCAACCAGGTAGACTACATCTACCAACATGACTCAGTCCACTAGTCAGTGACTTCATGGATTTCTGCCATTTTTTGAACTGGCCGCCCCTAGCTTTCTTCCGATCTACACCTACACCACAAAACATAGCTCGTCGAGGCAGTTGGTGGTTAGGCATTCGTAACACATGTCCCAACCACCTCAACTGATGAAGTTTCACCACTTCATCTATTGATCTGCCATCCTTACCTAGTACTCGTTTCCTAACGACAGCATTGCTTACTCGGTTGTCCCACGATATACGAGCAATGCTTCTTAAACATCTATGATCGAATATTAGTAACCTACGGACATATTCTACTCTTAACGGCCATGTTTCGCAGCCATATAGGAGAACGGAGCGAACTGCTGCGCAGTACACCAGTCCTTTGGTTAGCGAACCGATATCTCGCCTAGACCATAAACAGCGTAAATTGGCAAAAGTAAATCAAGCTTTCTGTATCCGCGCTGAGATTTCGTCAGTCACCAGGCTATCGGCACTGATGAAACTCCCCAGATAAGTGAAGCGATCAACACGTTCGACTACTTCACTCCCTATCACTAGTTCAAGTGCCGATGCAACCCAGTCTTGGAGCATCATTTTGCATTTCGAGGGGGAAAACCGCAACCCGAACATGCTTGTACTGTTGTTAATGGTAGTCAGAAGACTCTGCATTTTGTCAGCGTCTTCATCAAGTAGGACCATGTCATCGGCATATTCTAGATCAGTAAGCGACTTTCCTGGGAAAGGTCAAACCCTGAAAAATCTGACGAGCTTAATGTTAACTCTAAGAGGATGTCTACGACAAAGTTAAACAAGAATGGGGACAGTTAACATCCCTGACGGACACCACTTGATGTAGAGAATTCAGATGATAGTTTGCCGTAGGCTCTCACTCGAGTAGAGAGCTGGTATAAGGTTACTGTACTTCTCTGGTACACCTTTCAATGACAGACACCGCCACAGAACCTCACGATCCACTGAGTCGAATGCCGCCTTAAGGTCCAGGAAAACAACCATTGTAGGACGTCTAAATGTGTGTCTGTGTTCCAGGACCTGTCGGTGCGTGAAGATATGGTCTATACAGCCACGTCCGTGTCTGAAACCAGACCGGTTTTCTCTAGTCTGCTCTTCACGAGCTTTCGTTAAACGTCGAAGTATTACTGAGGCCAATATTTTAGATACTATATTAGTTAGACTTATTCCTCTGTGATTGTCACAAGAGGACTTTTGTCCTTTCTTATAGATTGGGACAATCAGTGATTGAGACCAGTCGGATGGGATTACGTCCAGTTCCCATATTCTGCCTAAGATCTCAGTCAACCTAGCTGCTAAAACTGGACCACAATCCTTAAACGTCTCAGGGGTCAGTCCATCAGGACCTGCAGCTCGCTCTCGCTTCAGATTTCTTAACGCTTTCTCAACTTCATTAAGACTAGGGGGACTTACGACGATTTGCCATTCAGGATGATTGGAAATCGTGGGTAACCGAAGTGTGGCTGAAGGCCATTTGGACTGATCTCTGAAATGTTCTGCCCATTGGTCCAGTCTCCTGGATTGAGAATGGATAATAAGACCATCCTTTTCCGAAATAGTCTCACTCACATTTGGGTTCCTAATACCAGTTTCCTTGATGAGTCTGAATAGTTGCCTACTGTTGCCTATCACCGCTGCCTTTTCCATCTCTCTTGCTTTCTCCATCCACCACTGTTCTCGATCTTTGCGTAGGCTTTTTGTCTGACTCCGATCCTCATCGCACTCAGAGACAGGCGGGATTAGTTTTCGGGTATCCATCAGTTCGGTAGATGCTATTGAGATCCACGGCTTCATCCTAGCTTTATGGTTTACCCTACTAGAAGATATCACTGCTGTTTCAACAGCCTTTTTGATATCATACCAACCTGCTTCCGGATAGGAATCACTTACATGGTTGCTTAACTCTCTTTCTAGCTGCTCCTGAAAAATATTCTTAGCTGCGCTATCACACTCACTCTTGATAGTGAGCAGATAGAAGTAATCGAAAAGTTCATGTACCTGGGTAGCTGACTAAGTACTGACGGTGGCGTGAGTGATGAGATCAATTTACGTGTAGCGAAAACCAGAGAGGCTTATGCCAACTTGGGTGAGCCACCTTTGGCGCCTTCGTGATGTTAGTCTGACTGTAAAAGGTTGGATCTACGACGCGTCGGTGAGCAGTTCTGCTTGTGAAACCTGGCCTCTCTGAGTTGAGGATGTTCTATGTCCGATCTTCGTTGTCACCAAAGGGTTGCTGACATTCAGTAGCAACATCACGTTAGTGATGCAGAGGTTTACCGTGTATCCGGTAGAGCAACGATGATTCAATTGATGTCGCCGTGTATTATGAATGTCGTCCCAGCGGATTTCACATCGCGCATTACTGTCCAAGGCTGGGGTTGGTTGTAAAAAGTGGGGAGGTGGTTAGTGTATGACACGATGTCGCGGTATGAAAGAAAATTGTACATGACTGGTATCCGTTGGTCCTTCTTCACGTTCCTCCTGATTGGAGTCTTAGAGATGAGGTAACTCAGTGGCTTGAGACGTTATCAGACATGGCTCACAATGGAAACCAATAGTGGTCCTAATGTAACTTTATTTCATTTTCACATCTTTAACTGAAAGAATTCTTTCTAACTTTATTTTCCTTAGTTAAACTGTTTCTCCCACTATTATTACTATTATTTTAATCTCATACACTTATTCTCACTGTTCTACCTCTATCTCTTCACAACCTTATTTGGATGGTGTGGCGCCAGATTGTGCCAATATTCGTGTTTGAAATAATAATAGTCACAAAACTGAGATCAATCTTAAAAGTCAAGTACACAAGATAGATACACAAGATAGATAGTTACAGAACTATTCGAAGCTTACAAACAAACACAAATGTTCTATGTTACAGCAAACTTACCGCGTATTATTTGACTCCACATCAAGATCAGTAGAATATTTGCTGGTATTTGCATTAGTATTTGCTTCACCAGAAGGGCTGAGAATACCTGCATCGGACGTTATACTTTCATCTGTAGTCACCAGCTAGAGTTGAGGGTAGAAAAACGAAGTCAAATGGTAACTGGTGTCCTGATATCGGAGAGAAATTATGAAGCTGGTTAGTTTTTAAAAACAACATTGAATTCTATATAAGATTTTGACACCACAGTTATGCAAATGGTTACAATAGTAAGATTCACTTAGAAAGAATGAGTCGGTGAATTTGGTGCTTACCTTGAAAATTACAAATAATTTAGTTTCACACCAAACTGGCTCAGGTATATAAGTCTTTAAAATAGCCTTTTTGGTTTTTCTTAGTGTTTTAGTATTAATGTCGTACATATTTTAAATTTGAGTCATTGGGTACTAAGCCATACAGTATGAAAGTTAACGATGATATCATACATTTTAAATGTTGGTGAATCTTTCAGACATGTGATAAGCGTAACTTCAGTATCTGGACCAAAGACAACATAAATAAACATGGAAACTAATCTCATATAAATTGTCCTTCATTTTCGTTAACTCTTTGATATCCCTTTATAGCATCTAAAAAACTAGATTGCTCTGAAAAATCCAACCAATACCTCTAAGGACAGTGACATCGAATGGAACTGAGGATTGAGCTTCAAGTGCAGTGTTCATATGGGGTAAGCCAACAACCTAATTTATACATATAAAAATGGAGTTCCGAAGCTGTGAAAAACAGCAGGCTGAGGAGGATGGTTAGGCATAAGGGTTAATAACTCCATGCCACAGGTAACAACCTTGCTAAAAAAGCACTAACCATGAAAGTAGTTTAAACCAGTAAACTCTGCCCGGGAAAATGGAAAGAAGTTGTTTGGAAGAGTTATGATGCCTCATCGTAAAAGCCGAATTTCTTTGATGTCATAACGCCAATTCCTCTTATAACAACCAGAGGGGCAATAAATAAAGATACATGGAATGTTCGCACAATGTACGAGTCCGGGAGAATAAAGTTGCTACGGAAATAGATATATACAACCTGGTAGTGTTTGGAATAAGTGAAAGCCATTGGATGCAGACTAAAAAACGGTTATCTTCAGGAAAGACTCTGTCGCACACCGGCCATGAGTAAGAAAATGCCTTACATACACAAGGAGTGGCACTGATACTGTTCAAAGAAGCACAAAAAGCACTTATACGATGGGAAATCCATGTACCATTATCATCGACCTGCCTACGCCTGTTGCCCCAAATATAATATAGGCTTCCAACCAGCGAACTATTTCACCTGGTCAGAGTTTTTCTAGAGTTAGATTTCTACCCAACACTCCTTAATGTGGGCGTGGGACCAGCAGCAACCCCGGAAGGGCTCCCATCGGAGTATTATTGAAGCATCCTTTAAAACAAAGAGGTAACAATAGATGTCATCTAGTGCTTTGCGCCTACCAACTACAACAATGAAGACGATAAAGAACAGTTCTATGAGGCTGCAGTCAATAGTTAAGAAATGCCCACCAGATTATTTAACCATTCTGATGGGAGATCTAAACACCAAAGTTGGAATGGACAACACCGGATACAAAGATGTCATGGGACGACATGGACTGGGAGAAAGGAAAGAAAACGGTGAGGACTTTGCAAACCTATATGCCTTCAACAAACTGGTTGTGGGCAGCATCATACTCCCATACAAATTCGTACACAAAGCCACATGGGTTTCACCACGTAACACTACGGAGAACCAGATCAATTACATCTTCAATATTAAATAATTCGGAAGGTCCACGGAAGGTGTGAGAACAATGAGAGGAGCTGACGTAGCTTCACTGTCTATACGAACACAGCAACCCATAAGGCGCTTCTGGATATAAACGACCAATTATCGTTGATGTATCAGTCGATGTTAAATGGTCAGGAAGTTCAAACATGAAATCCAAGAACAGCGAGACACGTGAGTAGGGCACTTAGAACTCAAATAGACCAGCCCACCTGAACCCAAATAATACCCAAGCAGCACACACCGATCTCTCAATAGATGTTGACCCACCAACGGTTGGAGAAGTTAGCATGGTCGGCAGATAGACCAAGAGTGGCCAGGAGGCATTGACAGAAAACATGCCATCTGAGGCACTGGAAGCAGACACAAAACAAACCGCAAAGATGATCCACTCTCTGTTCGAAAAGATTTCGGAAGACGAACAAGTACCAACACACTTGAAAGATATTTCATGCAGACACCAAAGATAGATTTTGTAAGTGCGAGAACTACAGAAGAACCACATTTATATTAGTACCAAGAGAAGTCTTCAACAGAGTTTCGTTGAATAGAATGAACGACCTCGTAAACGCTCAACTTCCAGTTCAACAGGTCGGGTTCAACAAGGATCAATCACGTACTGACCAAAGCACGACAATGAGGAGCGTGGCGAACATATAAATGAATGCAACTCACCACTACAAATCGACTTCTTTGACTACGAGAAGGCATTTGACAACGTTGACAGGATAACATTACGGAAACTTCTTCAACACTACAGTGTACTTGAGAAGATAGTCAACATCGAGCAGAATTCTTATGATGGATTGGATTGCGAAATCTTGCATGGGGGACAGCACATAGACCCATTCCAAGTGAGCTGGTGTCAGACAAGGATGCCTTTTCTTCTGGTGGTTGACTGTATTATAAAGACGTTAACATTTGGCAGGGGGAAGCACGGAACACAGTAAACAAGTGGGACGCAACCAGACGATTCGGACTTTGCGGATGTCCTAGCTCTTCTATCTTACATACAGCAACAAATCCAGACGGAGATGGCCAGTGTAGCAACGCCAAAAGCGCAGTAGGTCACAACACACAAGGTTAAATTTATTTTCCTCCGATACAACACAACATGCAACAACCAATTCGCACTTGACAGAGAAGCTCTGGAAAATGTGAAGACTTTTAAATACCTGAGAAGTATCACTGATGAACAAGGAAGATCTGATAATGATTTAAAGGTAAGGATTAGTGAAGCAAGGGCAGAATGTCTGCAGCCGAAGAACATCTGGAACTGCAAACAACTATCAACCAACACCAAAGTCAATACGGACATCAAGACAGCTCTGTTGGTCAGACCCGATCAGCAACAATTACTCTGGGCGAGAACGAACCAGATTTCAGATGACGAAAAAATTACTAAAACTCGCTGAAGGTGCTAAAGCCACGTTTTGAAAACCATTCATGTGAGTCAAGGGGAAAGCCCTAACTCGGAATTCTCAGTGTCAAACGGAAGGAGGAAGATCAAATTGCACACACTGGGAATTGGAGACGGGAGTTAGAAGAATGAATAGTAATTGGGAATAACTGGAAAACAGAGTCCGATACGGAGTTGGTTGGAGATTGCTGGTCAGTAGCCTATTTTTTTATAAGTAACAAGCATAAGTGCGTGAACAAAAGTAAAGACAATCTGAATATCTAATTTACAAGTTGAACTGTATGTCAGTCAGTCAGTCAGTCAGATGCAACGTAGAATTTCGAACGTAAGTACATCAGTTCATGTTGCCATGCCACATCGGCACAGAGATATAATTGTTAATTCAAATCCAATGGTAGAAGAGGTAGTAAAGGTATTTGAAGTAATTGCAGAGGTTAGGATTAGAAGATATTCAAGAAATATGATTCAGTCAGAAAAGTTTAGAAAGTCAAAACTAGAGGGGTTGAAGAATCTAGAAGATGAGGATTTGAGAGAACACAAAGAGTAGATGCACCTGCGCCATTGCAAACGGTTTTGAGTCATGTCATTCAGGGTATCTAGCCATCGATTATTATCATTTCGCGGACCCCAACCAGGTAGTCGACAATAACCGACATGGCTAAGTCCACTCGTCAATGACTTCATGGATTTCTCCCATGTTTTGGTTTGGCCGCCCCTAGCTTTCTTCCAACCTATTCCTACATTACAAAACAGAGCCCGTCGAGGCAGTCGGTGGTTAGGGATACGTAGCACATGTCCCAACCACCTCAACTGATGGAGTTTCATTACTTCATCTATTGATCTGCCACTCTTACCTAGCACTCGTTTCCTAATAATAGCGTTGCTCACTCGAGTGTCCCAGGATATACGAGCAATGATTCGAAGACACCTATGATCGAAAACCAATAGCCGACGAGTATCTTCTACTCTCATTGGCCATGTTTCACAGCCATAAAGTAAGACGGAGCGAACTACTGCGCAGTACACTCGTCCTTTAGTCAGCAAACGGATATCTCGCCTACGCCATAAGTGACGCAGGTTGGCAAAAGCCAATCGAGACTTCTGTATCCGTGCTGAGATTTCGTCAGTCACCAGGCCATCAGCACTGATGAAACTCCCCAGATAAGTGAAGCGGTCAACACGCTCGACTACTTCACTCCCTACCACTAGTTCAAGTGCCGATGAAACCCGATCTTGAAGTAACATTTTGCATTTCGAGGGAAAAACCGCATCCCGAACATGCTTGCATTAATGCTTAGGGTGGTCAGAAGACTGCATTTTGTCAACGTCTTCACCAAGTAGGACTATGTCATCGGCATATTCTAAGTCAATAAAAGAGCCACCTGGTAGAAGGGCTACTCCTGAAAATTCAATAGAGGATAGGGTTATTTCTAGCAGCATGTCAATGATAAAATTAAACAAGAATGGAGAGAGTGGACAGCCCTGACGGACACCACTTCAAGTGAGGAATTCCGGTGACAGTTCGCCATAAGCTCTCACTCGACCAGTGGAGTTCGAGTAGAGAGCTTGTATAAGGTTACTGCACTTCTCTGGTACACCTTTCAATGACAGACACCGCCACAGAACCTCACGATCCACTGAGTCGAATGCCGCCTTAAGGTCCAGGAAAACAACCATTGTAGGACGTCTAAATGTGTGTCTGTGTTCCAGGACCTGTCGGTGCGTGAAGATATGGTCTATACAGCCACGTCCGTGTCTGAAACCAGACCGGTTTTCTCTAGTCTGCTCTTCACGAGCTTTCGTTAAACGTCGAAGTATTACTGAGGCCAATATTTTAGATACTATATTAGTTAGACTTATTCCTCTGTGATTGTCACAAGAGGACTTTTGTCCTTTCTTATAGATTGGGACAATCAGTGATTGAGACCAGTCGGATGGGATTACGTCCAGTTCCCATATTCTGCCTAAGATCTCAGTCAACCTAGCTGCTAAAACTGGACCACAATCCTTAAACGTCTCAGGGGTCAGTCCATCAGGACCTGCAGCTCGCTCTCGCTTCAGATTTCTTAACGCTTTCTCAACTTCATTAAGACTAGGGGGACTTACGACGATTTGCCATTCAGGATGATTGGAAATCGTGGGTAACCGAAGTGTGGCTGAAGGCCATTTGGACTGATCTCTGAAATGTTCTGCCCATTGGTCCAGTCTCCTGGATTGAGAATGGATAATAAGACCATCCTTTTCCGAAATAGTCTCACTCACATTTGGGTTCCTAATACCAGTTTCCTTGATAAGTCGGAAAAGTTGTTTAGTGTTCGGTAGATGCTATTGAGATCCACGGCTTCATCCTAGCCTTATAGTTTACCTTACTAGAGGATGTCACTGCTGTTTCCACAGCCTTTTTGATATCATACCAACCTGCTTCTGGATGGGAATCGCTTACATGGTTGCTTAACTCTCTTTCTAGTTGCTCCTGAAATATTTTCTCAGTTTGATTATCGTTAAGTAAAACCCTAAGAGGCTTTCTTACGGTGTCTTTCCTACGCCCAGTAAGCCTCAAACAGATACGAGCTCGCACTAGGGCATGATCTGAATCTAAACATAAGACTCAGAACGTGCGACAGTCCTCTATCGAACCCCTCCATCGGTGGCTGATGGCGATGTGATCTAGTTGAGTCCAACGTTGAGACGACTTCGGAGGTCGCCAGGTCAACAGATGCTTTTCCTTATGCCTAAAGTTAGTGTTCGCTAAGATTAGGCGGTTATCTGAGCATAGTTGCAACAGACGGTCGCCATTGTCTGTTCTCTGAGCCGCGACACCATAACATCCACCTACGTGTCTTTCATTTTCACTTAGTCTACCTACTTGAGCATTAAAGTCACCAGCCATTATTACTATATCAGAGCGCCTAGCTTTTTGGAGGAGGTCCGAAAGCTTTCTGTAAAATTCGTCTTTAACCTCGTCTGAAATGCAGTCAGTGGGGGCATATGCAGATATGACGAAGAGGCAACGGCGAGTGTCCCTATCCTTCCGAGTCCTTACTGTCCCGTTTAGTCGGACAGCGCACAAGCGACTATCTACTGGGATCCAGTCTAGGAGAGATAGTTCTGCCCTAGGACTCAATGCTATGTCTACGCCAGCAAGACCCCTGGAAGCAGCATCAGGGCTACCGGATACACGAAGCGTAAATCCAGCTGCTTCTTTATTTTGACAAGGTGAAATCAGATTAATAATTTTACTAGGATCCTGTATGCGCGTTTCCGAGACGCAGCACACATCGATGGCACGAGATTCTAAAGTCCTAGCTAATGATGCCTGTTGCCCTATTTGACACAAAGTCCGTACATTAAAAGCTCCAACATGTAGTCTAGAACGGAGTTTCAAGAGACCAGGAACGATGTTTCGTGAACTCGCTTCGTCTGCATTAGCGGTGCAGTGAGAAAAGGGACTGTGAGTAGAGATAAGAGAGATATTAGGGGGTGTAGGAAGGATTTGATTTTGACTAATTTGGTCTCGCGTGCTGTTACGGGTATGAGGGCGGTTGTCACTTCCCGGCTGCCAAACCGTGGAAGGTGGTTTCCTGAGGAACCTGAAAAGGAAGATAGATTAGTGTTGGTGCGTGACCGCAGAGCCCAAGGAACAACTGCTTGAGGCCGGTCACGCACGGCCTTCTTGTGAAAGGATTTTTTAGTATTAGCTTCGCTCTTAAAGGCCCTTAGTGGGCACCCTTACCCAAGGAGACGGAAATCCATGAGTTAGGGGAGGTGTGACATTTTTAGGGCCGACCTTTTTTAACCCTTCCTTCCTTGTGAGAAGGCAGCATCGCTGCAGATGCTGGTTATCCGAGGGAAACACCTTACTGCTGTCACACCCCTCTGCAGTCAGCAGTACGACTTCGCCCTCAGACCTTGAATGGCTGCGCTTAGTCTCATCGTTCTCCAATCGACCTGCCTGGCATGGTAGAACCTTCAAAGACATATGTTCCAGCCAATATAGCTCGGTTGGGTCATCACAATAGGCAAGCCCGACCACCACGTCAAGGTAGCAGCTACAGTAGGGTGAACTGTATGTATAATCTGATAGCCTACATC
Organism: Schistosoma turkestanicum; assembly: GCA_944470395.2. NCBI lineage: Eukaryota > Metazoa > Platyhelminthes > Trematoda > Strigeidida > Schistosomatidae > Schistosoma > Schistosoma turkestanicum. Next base: position 48,791,277 of record OX103979.1, read on the forward strand.
TTCACTACACTCCTTACCCAAAAAAAATCGAGGACACTTGGAGTTAATCAGACAAATTGTAGTAACTGAAGTGTCTATATGTAATGGATGCTAAAAAAATACAAGTTGCAAGACTTTACTTTATTATATAACAGACATTTAGATATATCCTTTTGATAATCACTTCGTTATTACTAACCAACAGTGAAGTGTGGCAGGGTTACCTATACTGAATACTTCCTTAACTTTTTTATTAGGTTTTGGAAATATCTTTGAAGAAAATATAGTAACGATGAGGAAAAAACTAAACAGAGTACATCCTTATCAATAAAATAATGATTGATAAATATGGTGAAAATACATACCCAAGAAATAACACGACCATTAAAACAAGGGAGCGGAGCGTTATCTTCAGATATTTCTTCCTTAACAACCCTAAGAATAATAAGAGAATCGGAAATTAAAAGAAACTAAAAACAGCAAGAATGGTCAAATGTCTCAAAAGTAAACGTATGGTTTGCTTACTTTACTTCACATAAGCAGTGGAAGAAAATTATCGGTGGTAATATTATGGGTCAAATCAAAGCAGAAGTACATCTAGGAAATTTTACGTGAAAATGTAGTATGCCAGAAACATATCCTACTGAAAGCATTTTGTCTGAATATGTGGTTGTACTGGATGATTTGAGGACTTGTAACCGGTTACGTCAAGTATTATGTGCAACATGACCTTCTCCTTCGTGGCAGATATGCTGAGTTAATAGTTTCTTGCTTACAAGTTTCATAGAAATAACACTTACTGAGACTATTGACATAGGGAACATATGAGTCTCACTGAATGAAATTGGAAAAAAACTAGCCTACAAAACAATTTGAACGACAAACTGAGACTATGGCAGATGCTCTGACAAATGGTTTCTTAGGACTGATTTACAATATTATATACCATGGATAATGCACTGATAGGCATTTTAGATTGGTCACAGACGAGATTTTATGTGAATATAAAAGGCCCACTAGCTTTTGAGTTACATTGAACGAATAATTTTCCAGACAGACGAGCACCCAAAACCAGTAACGTACTAGAATATATCGGTTGGAATAACGTTGTTCTTTCAATCGCTCCAATTATGTTTAATGCATGAAAATATGGAGCTCTGGTCGCGAGTTCCACTCGTTGATGATTCGATGGGGAATTTGATAGCCAGCTGACAAGTTATGTTCAGGACTCACAACTCCCACTGTTCTCACAAATTGCTTCGTACGGCAAGGAAAATCGGAGCATGTGATAAGCAAACTTATCATCGAGTAATTGAAAGACTGTGAGCAAGTCATCTTTGGTCCCTATATATGTTAAATGCAGTATGTTTATTTTGGCCAGTCTCTTGTCATACAAAGGATTTGCAATTCCGGTAATCAGTTTAGCTGCGATTCACTGAACATTTCACAAAAGCCATATTCTTAAAGCATGGACTGGGTGCTTGTATGAAATAATGAAGTTAAAGATGAACAAATACTGTGTTAGCATAAACAGTGCTAGAGGCTCCGCGTATTAGTCACATAGTTCTATAAACATTGATGATTACGTGAAAAATGAGAAACATCAAGCGAGTAGTGAAGTGTATATTACTGATAATACAACAAGAATATAGCAATACCATTTATAAGATACCGAACACTTATGTTCGAGAAATTACTAACCCAAAATCATCGTCCAGTGATTTGAAGAAAAATTTCGAATGCGGTCTATTCAGAGCGTTTTTAAAATCACCAAGCGTGACTTTTTCTGGAGCGATATTGAGTTTAACAAGGTAGGGAGTCTCTTCTTCATCGATGTAATATATGAACCTGGTCTCGGCACCGATATTGCCGTCAGTCATCGGGAACGAAACCCGGAGAAAACCGCCCTGAAGTACTTTAAGTGAGATGAAACAATATTCAATTCATGACAATTCAAGGGATGGCAAAATTAGAGTACTAAACCTATTTTTATTCGAACACCATGATTCACTACCTGGGTGGAACATTGATCAGTTCACAACAGAGGGCGATATTTGATTGATCAAATTTGAAAAACGGAGATGAATTCTTCCACTTGTTGAGATATTAGGTTTCTGTTGCGTTTATCGTACCAGAAGTTAGATTTAAACTCGTATTTGACGCTTTCAGTGTAATTTGTATTTGTGAAGTACCTTTGGAACATGCTTTTTACTTCAAATTTCAACAGTTGAACCTTTTTTTCTTAGTGTGTAATCAGTCGGTACCTACCCGTACTAGCAAAAAGAGTACGTAGTACTGTACTTTAGGTTCAGAGATGCATAATGTGCATTGTCTGTCTGTTCCAACCGTCCTGTTAACTGGCCGACCAACATCACTACAATCAGAGGCTGTGTTATCTCGACAGACTGGTAGGTCATTGTAGATGGGTTGGTCAAAGATAACTGGCATGACTGTCAAGTCACATCCCCGTTTATGCCATGGTCAACATGTAAGCAACGAGGAGACTTGGGTATCGCTGCGGTGTCGGAAACACTTCTGTGATTTGTTCTTGTCAACAAGTCGCGTGTTTTATAATAGAGAATGTCGGAAAATACTGAACATCTGTCGAAAGACTATAGCAAGAAGCCGCACTATTTACGGGTGACAGTTGGCATACGACAGCTGTAACTACCCAAGACGATTATATTGGTAGATAAAATGATGGACAAGGCCTAGTGATTGAACTATTTCATTACTACTGCACGAAAATTAAGATACATTTGTAGTCAAGGAGAACACAGGTGGGGCAACCGGATTGTGTTTACCGAAAATTACAGAGTTACTCAGTAAAATCGGAAAACCATATCGTAAATCGTTAATTTGCAAAATATCAGTCCATCATATCTAACTGGACTGTTCCTGTTACAAAACATCAATCCATTGTCACTATTCATGCGTTTCGTACAAATTCCATTGTGTTCTAACTCTTCCTTTCTTGATCTTCCCCCCATCTTCTCCTGCCAGATATTACGTTGACACTCACGTCAAATACTACTTATAAGTAGCTCACACCACACATTACATGAATCAGATATGGCTGAGCTTGATGCTCTATCAGACTGTTATGGCTAGGCATTAACTGCGGACATTGTTAACAACATTTATCACCATTCCACCAGTATATGTGAGTTAGGAAGCCGCTCTTCAATTACTGATTGACCTCATACCCCGCAAATCACATAAAACTGATGGGGTACACCCACTATTGATATCATCCCTTGTGTACAATATTGTAGAACTAATGTTCAGCACGTCAATTTCCTAGGCCCAACTTCCTCGGGATTAGAAGGATGCCCTTACTAGCCCTTTTTTTAAATCAAACAGAACGTGTCTAACCATCGACCTGTCAGTTTAATCAACACAGAAGTTAGTCTACTTGAAGAAACTAATTCGGACTAAGTTACTAAATCAAGTTGAACCATACAATTTTCTGACTCCTGAGCGACATGAGGTTCGGAATAAGCTCTCGTGCTTAACTAACTGATTGCGAGAGATTAAACAGCAGCTATCTGGGTAAGATACGAGGATTTTGGCAAAGAATTTCATAAGGATTTTGAAGAAGCTGTTATGCTTTAGAGCAACTTGTGCAGTACACTAATGAAAAACAATTTGTTCCGTAGCCGAAGGCAGAGAGTGAGAACGTGGAGTTATCTTATTTTGGTATTCTGTATTTGGAAAATTAACTTCGGTGTTAATATATCATATCTTTTTATACCGAACAATATGTGAATTCAATTGTGAAATGTAATCCATTTGTCTGTACTGTCGAGGAGAGTACTGGATTAAACATGATCTGAGAAAAAATGTCACGGTTTTATGGTCCGCAAAAAGAGCGAATCCTTGGCCTTTGGAGTGTTGAAAATGCAATAAGACACTGTACAGTTATGAGTTCCCTGTGGAAAGTGCAATATCTCGACTAAGTGTCCTGCAACCATCCCGAGAAAAATGTTAGTGGTTGCCTGGTATTTTCTACCCATTGTTGTAGGACTTCTCCTATTCCTGAATCACACGCATCAACCGCGAGGCTAATGGTTATGCAGGTGTCTAGCAGTGCCAATACAGATAACCTAGAGATGTGTAAATTAATTTCTTTTTAAAATCGTCCAAATTATTGTTTTTCACATTTTCTGTAGTTGGTTGGTTAAGGGTCTCATGAGTGATACACAATTCTATATAAACCGTCGCTAGAAGCTTACTAGTCCATTAAACGTGCTTAATAGTTCGACTATTGTTAGTTCTGGATAATCGGTAATGGTCACCATCTAATCTTCTTGAGATCAGATACCTTAAGCATCAATAGTATGCCGGAGAAAATCGAGAGAATGGTTTAAGATTTGATTTTTCTGTGTCACGTCATGATTTTAGGGTTGCTGAAAAACAATGCCCAAACACTTGAGGTGAGATTCTCTGTCAAGACCTGCAATAAGAAAGTCATCAGAATAAGCATGGATGACGTCCAGACCTCTGAAATGATTATTGATGAATCTCTGGAAATCTTGAGCTGCACCTCTCAAAGCGAGGGCATATGTGAAATTTGAAGTTCAAAGGAGGAGATGATAGCCGTTTCGGTAATGTCTTACGCAGCCATAGGGATTTATTTATGCTTTTAGTCAAATAGCTATTTGAAAAGAATTGTACATTTCAAGGTAGATGTCGAGTCATGGATATGAAGTAACAAACAGTTATCGGTTAGGGTTTTCATATCAAGTGGTTAGTTGTTACAGGTTCCTTCTGAGGACCATTTGCGAAGCGGCTCATTATCTGCATAGTAGTCAGATCAGTCCTAAATCTATCATATTGTCCAATATGTCACTGACATACGTTGGCCACGGAGAAATTATTTGACATAATTTCCAGAATACAGATGACCCATCAGCATTAGAGTGATGTTTAATAGTGCTGGTTACACGCGGCAATCAGGGTAGTGTTTGACACAGTTGTGGTATGATGGAATAATTTATATTTGAAGTAGATGCAGCTTGCCAACACAAAACGTACACCCTATCTTCAAACATCCATTTGTGAAACAGGTAAATTAATAACTGTCTACCCCATACACATCTTCTGGACTTTAAGCTACACTGATCACACACTGAACTAAGATCTCTTTCCATTTTTCCCTCTGATAACAAAGTTCAGGCAAAGCTACACTACATACTAATCATTCGTCACTTTTTAAATATTATACATAACACCCACCCCAAATTGCAAAGATTTCAGGAGCGCTGATCTTTGCAGTTCTGTCGTTGATATTCGACTCATTGTTTCTGATTCATCTGTATATTGAATCCACTTTGAAGCTATCTAGTGTGAGCTTTTTCTCTGTTTTTCCTTTCTTAATAATATCAACTGGTCCGGGTCTCTCGATTAACACGTATGGTCCTTCTCACTTCGAAGTAGTTTTCGTGAATCAAGTCCTCTTCCTGCTATCTGTTTTCATTCTTGAAGTTTTACCCAATTTCCTACCAAAAGGAGCTTTCGCTGCCACGTTTGATGCTGTGCAGATTTTTCACATCCACTTTTTATTTTCATCATCACCTCTTGTTCTCGCTCGTTCTGCTAGTGAAGTATGGTCCATTGTCTGTGATGACGTCCATGTCTTATCATCCTCTAGCAGATACAATACTCTGCTGTACATAAATTGGTACGACGACTTCCTTGTTTTGCCTTGAATCGAGGCACAATGAGCGAATAACAACATTGGCAGTTCAGTTTTTTGGAATTAAAGTGCGCAAATGTTAGCTCAAACGACATAATTTAAAACTGATATTGCCTCTGCCAAACACCAAATACTGACTTGTATCTTAAACTTGCCTTTATGGGCATCTGTCGATGTCCTGACGAGTGGTCTTAAACGGTGAATACTTCAGTTTATTATAAGCCGTCTAGGGTTTTTATCATTGATTTGAATGGACTGTCCATTTCTTTAATTATCCCATCCATCAAATTTTCTTCAACCTTATGATGAACTATGATCTTATCTGAATAAACTGTTGCAACCGTGAAGTTAGCTTAGACATAAAGAGTTGCTCGAAAGAGGCTGTTGTCTGATTTATTTGGCTGATGACCTCTCTTCCGTGCGTAATATCACTTCTGCTTGTGGAATGTGTTGTGATAAGATTTGGAATATCTGGTCCAACCGTTATTGATCGGTTATTACTCCAGATTTAGGAGTTATATTCTTCAGCGTACCCTTAAGTGCGGAAATCTCACTTGAAATCATAATAGGTGTGACGTGCCCGTTCAAGATGCGTGATATTGCCTTTAAGACAGTGAGGAGTTGTGCATATGTGTCTGTTACTCCGTGGTCACGGAAGTCAGGTTCAACGTAGCAAAGGTGGGCTTCGGCATTGTCGAATTAGAATAGCAAGAGTTGAAAAGTGTATGAGATAACACAAATCTCATCAGAATTTATGTCAAGGATATCAAGGGCTTGCAGACGCTTTCACCTGTAACACCATAATTTAGTATCCAAAACTCATTCAATCAAGAAGTCCGTAATAGTGGAGTTCGAAATTGTGTTTAGTAGATTACCATTATGTTGAGGAATGTTTACTCTAAGCTGGCTAATTGTGAGGTGTGCGCAGCATTACATACTCAACCTTTTATCGAGCACCCTTAAGAAGTGTCTGTCCATCAGAACTTGTGAAATCGGCTTCAATGTCAAAGACTTTAAGAAACTATTTATTGTGGAGAATTATCACGGCTATAATCCATTCAGGTGCACTAGGGAACTAAACACAGACTATCTGACTTAGTGGCAAAGACACGTTTCTATAACTGGTGTATAGATCCTATAGAAGAGTCCAATTCCTCACTGGGAAACTGGGGATTGGACGACTTTCACTCTGGATTGTTATAGAACCATTTTGCACTAAAATTTAATCACCCAGAAGAAAATCTTATTAAATGGGATAATAGCATAGTTGTGACTAACTTCATTCACTTAATTTCTTTTAACGGACAAACCGGTGTCTTGTTTAAACCAGTCAAAAGACGACGCCGCCGACTGCTTTTCCCCGAGTATGCCTCACGGTCATCGCAACAGATCGGGTCACTACAGGTGGAAAAACCGTAAGACAGTTGATCTCTTCACGTGTTTTGTGAATTTCACATTTTTTTCATTTCTGTTCGCTTTTATGTACGAAGAACTGTTGGGTATCTGAGGCTAATTTTTTTTTAGATTATGGGTATAGCTGTTTCAAGCCCAGTTTATGCTCCATTAGACTTTAATACATTGAATAACTAACCTCATTAGTTTTTGAGTACACACAGCAAGCATTCAACATCAAGCTACTTAGGATTCTGCCGTTTTCTATTCGGAATTATCGACGAGTTTGGTACCCATGTTTAGCCTGTTTTTTAAGACTGGACAATCAAGTCCTAAGTTCCTATGAACCCTGATTAGCATAGTGAGTACGTTAAGTGGACACATGTGAAGTGTTTGACAACGTGCGATAGTGGCAGGTTGTTGATTTACAGTGGATTACTTCTCAGAATAAGAAATAGATTAGTGATATCTGAAAGTGGATACATGGATTCAATCCCTTTCAGTCGCTAAAAAATCTTGGACCCTGTTATCAAACTACCAAACATTGATTATAATTATCATCTGCACCCAAGACAACCAATTTACTCCCCTCGTTTGCTCCGCTGGGTTGTGGTTTAATAAACTTACGGTACGTTTAAATTTAACCTCCTTAGGTATAAGATTGCTTTGAACACTACTGGCTGCATAGGTCTCGTACTAACACGTTTCAGCCACTTGGTTTCCTTCAAATAATATCATTATTCACTTCGTCGTTGTACCATACTAAAGCAACTTTAGAGATTCTGAAGAATAATTACTCGTAACCTACAGAATCTAATTGAGTTGGTTGAGATCCTCGTATCTGTTTTTCATTAGAAAGTGTACCAAAAAGTATGTTAGCTTATGAAAGGCTCTTATTGTGAATACTTCGGTTGAGTCAGAGCTTAGTAAACCGGCTACTCTGGTTTTTCTCAACTATCCATTCTTATTCGGCTCATTTGATTGTTTTAAACAAATATTCCCCCTTAACTTCTCTTTCCTAGTTCAATTCTCCAGGATTCCCACTCGAGTACTCACTCATTTAAAAGTACTTGGGTCGTGTAGCTCTATTGGGAACGTTGAGTCTTTTAGCCACCAAAAACACTAATGCAAGCGTTTGGGGTGAATTTAAAACTACTGAATATCCCGTTCGTTCGAGATTAGTCGTACGGTAGTTCATTTCTCCAACTTTATATGATTACTCTGTAATTAGCTTCAAAGGAAAATATTCTTAACCTACCCAAGTTACGTTTAATTAGTTGACCATACTGTTGTTAACGCTTGGCACCTATTTCATTTCTTTCAATTATGCTCAAGTGGTCATGGTTTATACACTGATTACAACTCTCTCAATGTGAAAATATTCTTGTTATCAAACGTCGATGTCAATGTGACTAATCTGTAAACACATGTCCTGCTAAGTTCGTGTGTCTGCGATCAAACCTGTTCATAGAGGTATATGATGCGTAATCGATTCCAAGTGTCTCCTAACAAACTAGTATGCGTACTCGCTTTACGTTATTCAACACTTTATTTATCTAAACAGTTAAACACTAGTACAAGCATACATCAAAATGTATGCTCCAGACTGTGATAAAACTCGTGTTCCCAAACCGAAACAGGTGGTCTTGTCAGAGCTACTCTTCAACCCTGTGAACCAAATGTTTGATCCACTAGACAGTAGGGCAACGTTAGGAGGTGCAGTCCATGGTATCCTTCGACCAACGGTAGGTTTATGTACTATATGTTTCCTCAGAATCCATGAGTCTATTTGCACCAGTGATTTGGAATCAGTTTTCAACTCCCATAGGTGGGTCTTCCTTGACTGCCAACCAAGTCTAAGCTCCAAACATTCGCTCTTTGTCCTTCCAACTTCGTAAACAGCACCCCGTCACACGGTATTGGGTAAGACTTCCTTAATAGTGGATATACACTCAGGCTTTGTGTGAAAATTTCGAGAGGTAGAGTAAACTCTCCTCACTTCTCTTTATATCAGGGCAGCACGGGGTTATTTAGTCTTCCATCTGCTTGTCTGTCGTAGCTATCGACTTCGAAATATTCCTTTGATTATCTGTTAAAATAACACATCCTTGGCTCAAAACTACTTGCAATGGCGCAGGTGCATTTACTCTTTGTGTTCCATGAAATTCTAACCTGAATTCCTCATCACCTCTTTCTCTTTCTGAATTTACCTCACTGAATTATACTTCTAGAATAACATCGAACCCTAATTTCTCCGATTGCTAATACTTTTACTACCTCTACTACTATGGGATTTGAATTGACAATAACATCTCTAATGTTGTGTGACAACTTGAACTGATGTACTTACGTACGAAGTTCTACGTTGTTGACTGACTGACTGAACACACATCCTTAACTTATTTATCTATCTTTTATTTGCTTAATCTCTTTTCAACTCATGTTATAGTCTGTCTACTGCAAAGTATCAAGTTATTTTCGTGAAAGATTTTGAGAAAACTCACATTTCGTGCTAATTTTGTGGTTTTTGCTGACAGTTATCTATATTACATTTCTATCACCTTTAAAATTTAGATGGAGATAACGATCGGCGTGTCGATACTACTGACGATTATTTACGACGACGCGAACATGCAGGGAAGTTCAATAGTGGTCGCAAGTCCATAATTTCTGGTAACAATGTGGACATGTTAAAACGTGCTATGAATATGAATGTAAGTATGTGAATTACGAATCGCTACATTGGCTATGTACTATTACATAGAAGAATGTTTAAACAGGTCTCTGCCAATAAGAAACATCTTCAGTTTATGTAATCATTTAGTAAGTGTTAACGTCGAACCTCGTACTTACATACATCAGTTCAGGTTTAGACATCTGAAAAATGTTTGGGATAATAGATACACCTAATATTAGTGTCTGCAGTAGGTCTTGTTCATCATTGTACACCTAGATATTTTCAAAAAGTTCTGGTGAAGAGTTTTTAACAACTCTAAGGATAAGTTTTACTCCCGTTTTTGGAAATGGCCTTGGTCACTACCACGACGAAGGCTCATTTACCATAGACACCAGATGCCAGACCAATTTTTCATCCGAGACGTCCTGTACCATAGTCTGGTTTAAAACTACTCGGTCAGGAACTTAATTGTTTGCGACAGGTTGGTATAATCCAGTCTGTCAACTACTCGACATAAGCCGTACTGATCATAGTGATCAAGATGGCCGTTTGAATTATACGCATATGTCCCATCTGCTCAACCGGTTTAAACGCTGTCATAGATGCATATCAATACCCGTTACCAGTTCACGATAATCTGTTTGCTAAGCTAAATGGTGGGACATGTTTCGCGAAAACAAACTTTCCCGATATTTATTTCTGCATAGATGTAGATGATTCCATAGTCTATAACTATCAACACTCATTGAAGGTTATTTCAATATACCCACCTTTCATTTTGTATCAAGACCATTTTTCAGCAACTAAAGGATACCATGTTAACAGATATACCTGGGACAGTCACTCATCTATAAGATATCATTGTTATGAACATAAGCCCTTTGATCGGTTATGTCGAGTTCTTAGTCGAGTGATGACGGAGTATGGTTTCCCACCACGTGAAAAAGTGCGTCTTCGTTATGCTTTCGATTAAGCACATTTGTTTCATCTTAGATAAGAACGGTCATCTTGCAGAGCAGCCAAATTAGAACCTATTCAGATTCTAGCATCAACCGATGTCCCTTCATTAGGATTTTCCTTGGGATTAATTAGTCACCCCAGCACGTTTCACCCCAAAATGCATATAGTGAGAGGTCCCCTGAATGAATTAGTGACAAAAGACAAACCTTGGTAGTAGTCAGCAGAATGTCAAGCATCATTCAACAAAGTCAAATCAATGCTCGGCTCGAACCTTCTGTTAACCCGATTGGAGCTTGTTGTTGCACGTGTGGTTTCTAATCATGGTGTCGGAGCAGTGATATCTCACTTATTTTCAGATAAATCAGAAATGCCAGTAGCTGATTCTTCTAGATCACTTACCTCAACCGCGCAGAACTACAGACAGGTTGGAAACGAAGCATCTCAATCATATTCAATATTAAAAGGTTCTATGAAGTTCTCGACGACCGTATATTCGCTTTACTGACTGGACACAAACATTTAATTGCAGTTTTTAGTTCTAAGAAAGGAATCTCTGTCCATATGGCTAGCAGATTACAGCGCTGTGCGAAAATGCTACTGAGCTACGATTCTCAACCTAAGTTTCAATCAACGAATCCCCTCAATCAAGCTGATGCTCCCCCCATTTCAGAGTTCCCCTACTGTAGCTGCTACCTTGACGTGGAGAGGCTCCATTAAACACTGCCGCTCATTGTGGGGCACATGGTTAGATTCAGACTATGCTTAGTGCGAGCGCGTATTTTTCGTCCCAACACTGGATCCAACTAGATCTCTTCGCTATAAGCCATCGGTGGAGAGGCTCTGTTGAAGACTTCCGCTCATCCTGGAGCACTTGTTTAGATTCATACTATGCTCTAGTGCGAGCGCGTATTTGTCAGCGTCTTAATAGACGTAGAAAGGACATCTTATGAAAACCTCCTCGGGTTCGACTTAATGATAACAAGTCTAAGAATATATTTCAGGAGCAATTAGAAAAACAGTTAGTCGGCCATGTAGTAAGTGATGCCCAACATGAGGTAGCTTGGGATGATATCCGAAAAACTGTGGAAACAACAGTGATATCTGCTAGTTAGGTAAACCACTGGGTTGCGGAGAAGCAGTGGATCTAAATAACATCCACCGAACTGATAGATGCTCAGAAACTCATTCCATCTGTGTCTGAAAATGACGAAGAGTGTAGTCAGCTTAAGTGCAGGCTGATAAGAAGCTTACGCAATGATCGCAAACAGTGGTCGGTATTGAAAGCTAGAGAAATGGGAAAGACAGCGGCGATAGGCAACACTAAACAACTATTCAGACTTATCAAGGAAAACAGTATCAGGTTTCGCAGTTAGGTTGAATGAGATCTTAAGTAGAATCTGGGAACAGGAAGTAATCCCATCAGACTAATCTCAGTCACCGATTGTGAAACTCGACAGCTTCTCATTAATTTATGCACTGAAAACGGAAAATTCAACTTTCTTTTTTTTTCATAAAATTAATTTCACCGTCATCTAATATGTTCTTTTATCTTTAGCTTATCGGTGGATCGGCAACTTCTGTTGTCACTGCCCAAAATAGTGGCTTAGCTCCTGGAGAAGTGTGGGTGAGAATCACTATTGTCCATGGTGCCAATCATCCGATGGTGGATCTCCAACAGTTGGTCACCACCGTTGTTGGGACACAGCTACGTTTCTACAATACATGCGTTGAAGGTAGAAATGCATTGATGCATGCAAAAATTAGACAAAAAGACGTAAGTCCTCATTTTATTTTATTCAAATCAGTCAGTTGTCTTTGCATCACGTTTAGTAATGTCCGTGTTTAAGTCTTCACATCTAATAGTGACAATAGTCAATATCATAGAAAAGTTAGTAAAGACATCTATAAGACAAGTTCTCTTGATCCTCAAATCAAGGTAATAAATGTTACTTTTTGCATATCGTCCTGACTTCTTTACGTGTCTGGATATCGTCATCCATCTTGTTAGACTAGTTATTAAAATAACTTAGGTACTTCTTTTAATAGTGTCTCTCTAATGTTGATGTTTATTTACGAACCATCGAGTCACAGTTTTTACTCCCGTCCCGCTTCTGATTGAGTTTGACGTTGTCCCAAACGCTAATCCAATGTGGTCTAAGACGTAACATACAAATCTGCCTATAATTCTGATTCACATTTCCAAAGTATCTAATCATACAACTGTTGAATTTAAACTTTTGAATTTACTATTAAAAAGTAACAACTATGTATTTTTTTTAGATTCAAAGTTGTCGCAAATCACTCCAAAATTTGCGCGATCCAAGTCAGAATTCACAGTTCATTACTGACGTAACAATTGTTCCCGAACCCAGAGTCCCTTCTTTATCTGATAAAAAAAATGAATCACCGAATACCTCTCCTTTGCCAGAAACTTGGATTGAAGCATTAAAGCAGTGCTTTGTTCAACGTTATCAGCCTACCACGCGTAGTTTGGACCTCTCTTCTCTGCACACAGATCCAACTCTTTTAAGTCAGGGACTTTATTTACCTCTTAACAAACAAGCTGTAGTTCATACCCTTATTACTATCCTGAAACAAAATCAAGCACAGGTAATTATTTTGCTTGTTTACAACATCAGTTCTGAAGTATATTTTCCTTACAAAGTACTTTTCATAATTTAAAGCCATTTGATAGACGTTTAAAGGTATGATTAACTAACAATAATTGCAAAGAACCAATAACCTATTTAAAATGCATAGATTAAGAAAACTACACTAGTCAATACATATTTAAATGAATATATTTGACTGGCAGTTCTCATACCACATTAGCACAGAGACGCCATTGTCAATTCAAATTCCATAGTGGTAGAAACAGTAGAAGGATTAACCGTAATTAAGAAGATTAGGGTTCAAAGTAGTAGTTATTCAACAAGTATAATCCAGTAAAATTAATGTAGAAACGGGCTTGTGACCAGCAGTATCCCTGAAGGGGCTCCAGGCGGATGTTCCGCTACTTAATTTCTGTAGTTTTTCATCACCATTTTCAAATTTCTGCATCTTTCTATACTTGTGTATGGTATTAGTTTTGTTTATGCTTTCAATTGAACTGAAACGAGTAACTATAATTTTGTATTGTATACAGCTCCACATAATAGTCCAACGTCAAGCTTTTTACATCCTTTTTTAGATACTTAATTTATTAATTAGGAAGCAAAAAACCCCTAGATCATGAAAATTGTTGAGACCATTATTTTTTCATCTGTTGAAGGTTGTGAGTATAGAAATCTGTTCCTGTAATCTCAAGTTTCAAAAATTAGACGATAAATTCTCAAGTTAATTATCGTTCATTTTCGTTAGTAGATAAAGTCTATCTGGTTGAGGTCCGCAGGATTTTTTAATACATATAGTCGGGGAAATCGATTAGTATGCATCAGTGACTTTGTCACATTTGCACTAGTCCATTTACACCGTCATACCCTCAGTCCCTAAGTCTAAAAATTATTCCTTACCTTTTAATTCTCCCGATTCATTCTCCATAAATCATCTCGATGTAGTCCTTGTTTACTGTCACCTATCTTACTGCTACTTTTGGTATTCGTTTTGATTATTTCCCTGTGTTGATGTAGTTTGACTATTTGAGTCAATCAAGATCGATATCAGATCCTACATCGCTTTTGACTGACTGATTTTTCCCAAGGTCGGCTTGTTTAAATTTCTTTACTGAGTTACTTGTCTGTGTTATGTTTTGTGTGTCTAATTATATGTTGATCATTTATTAAAAAACTGGGAATAGCAAAGTGATTGAAAGGATCAATATGCAACAAATAAAGTACAATATACAGGTAAAACCATTTCATCATTAGGTTCGGGCGCACCGTTCCATGGGTGTCAAGTAAGAGCAGCTGTCGAGTAGTTATCCACATTTTTATGTTCTTAAATGTACAGTTTCTGCTCTTTTCACCCATGGCATTAAGCATTCTATAAAACCTCTATAAAATGTATAAACCTCGAACTTGTTTTAAAGTTTCATTTAAACTAAGCACAATTTTCTACTTTATTTTCTTTATGAAGCTTGCTGTTCTTAATCTCTCGAACAATCGACTTACTCATTTGAATGCTTTCTCTCCGTTATCCTCAACGAGTGTTGGAGTTATTCCAGTGTCCATTGAACGTATAGATCTCAGTTCAAATCCTCTAAGTAGCATACCTGTCCTTTCTGGCCTTCGAGATATCGTTGGTTTGGTCGAATTAGACCTTACAGAAACTCCTTTATTGTCAAAATTCAATCCAAACGACAAATCATTTGCAGCGTGAGTCTACATCTTCGCCCTAATGGTCTCGTCCACTTGTCTGCGACAATTGGCCTTCGCTTCGGTGGTTAGTCAGTCTCGCAGCCTGTGGTGTCATCTTCCCGAAAATTTCAAGGATGTTAATTATTATGGTTTTCTTTTTTTGTTAGGTGTTCTTAATTTTCGATTGCATTCAGTTATCACCGTTAACAAATCAAGTAAACAGATTTCTGTTCTCAGAATGCAAGTGCGGATATTGGTTTAATAAAAATTAAAGATCACATGTAAAAATAAGATACGTTATTGAAAATCAGACAGCTTAAAATACTGGCACCATGAATCAACTGCTTATTTATTGTCAACAAATTTGTGTACGTGATTCCCAACAGTTTCTAGACGGTCATAGTACAAATTGCGCGAAAAAGAGTAAATATTAGAGTTCGGTTGGTTTTTGTATATATACAAAAATAATGTGAAAACATTTTTCATATTCTGCTGCACTCCGTTTACGAAAGATTGTACACATTTTCTAAGCGGCATCAATACTTTTTATTATTGAATGATGGTCAAAAACGTCGCTTGATGATGTAGGTAGTTAATGGTTTTGACGACGATTTCGCCAAGTTAAAGAAAAGTACTTAGTTTCATTCATGTAAAAGTAAATAACTATTCTCAAACTGGGTATATGCTCTACACAATTGATGTGACTTACACAGATATCTAGTTGCATTGATTAACATTAAACAAAAAATGAATTCTATAGTTCACTATTGAAATGGTTCTGTTTGTTAAACTACCTAATCTAGGCTTTTGTGTCTTTTATTAAATACCTGATTGTACACATTTTGTAACCTTCTGAAAAAATAGTTTTCAATTTTCTTTTTTAATCAATCTTGGGATTTTACGGATTCACTGCGTTGGCTCAGTAAATTACATACTATCTTACCAACGATCAAACGTGTAGTAAGTGGCTGTAGATAAACTTTCGTTAACTTTATGCTGTATGTTGTATTTGATTCAAAATGTGTATAGTACATTTCACATATGTATGTATGTAAAGAGAGGTTTAGGTAACATTATAATAATCTTAATGGCTTAAATTACAATGACCAGAGACAGTTGTTCAGTTATGATTAACTATGTAAATAGCTTTCCCAAATACTATATGAATAACAATCGCAATTTAAATTACCTTAGCTACCTGTGGGCCTGGTGGGTAAGAACGATGAACTAAGGGTCCTTATTCTGATTGGTAACTGAGTAGTACCCCTGAAGATGTTTAAAATCAAGTATATGAGTTTGTACCTAGTAGATGGATTATTCATTTTACTATTAGTTTGTCAACTGAGAGTTGAACTTAAAGTCGCTCAGTTCCTGTTATTAACCTTGAAGTAATATTTTGGTATTTTGACAATTGATTCTCTTTGTGAAGAACGTTGATTCAAACCGTAACACTGAGGCTTATGTGGGAATATGTATCTTCAAAATTTTCCCATTGGTCATATTTTGGTTTGTTATTTTTGCTTGCTTATATAAAGATAAATCTTTGATGTGTTCTTTATTATATTCTAAAACTTTACTCAGTGTTCGTATTATGAGAATAATGCATTATACTCCGTTATAGAATGGACAAGAATTACCGCACACTGTGCAATTTGCAATTGAACAAGGTTTAGATTCTTCTTCTAAACGGCCTCCAACAAAACCACTTCCACAGTCGATTTTGGGTTTCTTTCCGAATGATGAAGTTAAAATAGCTTTGTTGAGTTTTCTGAAACTGTAAGTTCTGTTTTAGAATTGCTTTTGTGATTGTTTAAATGAAAGAGTAGTTTTGAATATTTTCATTAGGGTATATTTGACATTAATCTCCGAGTGTCATTTTCATTAACCTGCAATTTCAGGTTCCATTGTGTCACTCAAAAAACTTATTTCAACACAAACATTAATACAAAGGTGCACCAGAAGTCACATGCGCCACATGAATCATTGAATTTATGTGTGAGCTGGGATGCTACACGGATGCTCATATTTAATAGCTTCCACTCATTTGTTCTACCGCTCAAGTGGATTTTTGATTGTTTAATGAAAGCATTGAATTTCTTTATTTGCTAACTTCATTACATTTATTACTGGTATGCATTTCCATCATTAGATTAACTTGAAAAAAATTGTTTTTTGCACGAATCTTTCAATCTCGTACACACACTCAAATCGCTCACGTCCAGGAATTTTGCCTTAACCTGTGTTTGTGTTAGTATGCACTGACAGTCTATATTTATTTTTCTCTTAGCAAAACAGTAATACATCTCAGTAAACGCCTGGGTTTAGTTAGTTTCATTTATTGCATTCACCCAAATAGTGCTGCGCCGCCATTCGAGAACAAAACTGTCAATTCATATTCGGTGTCTGATATCTGCATCAAGACATTTAGTGTTAAGAAAAGTACCTAGCTGTTAAAATTATGGTGGCGGTTATATTTTTTGCACTCACCACTTATGGAGCTTCTATTAGAGCTAACATTTCCGTATCGTTCACGAGTACTTAGTTTTTGTATCCCAAAATCTGTATTTTCTCTTTATTAGTTATGCTCGTTTTTCGTTACTTCTGTAATGTAGGTACTTGAGTCGCTATGATTCTAAACCCCGAGGTGAATGTTTGCTACCTTACTACACGACTGTTTCTCAACTGGTTTTTTCCGTGTCTCCCGAAAATCGTTTTCCTAATTCACAAAATGTATCATTCACTGCACGCATACAGGCAGAAAATTGTTCTGATCAACCGACTACAACGTATCTTACCACTTCACGATTGACTCAAGCTTACTTTTTACGAAGTCGTAATCTTCTTCGCTGCCGAGACCAAAGCAGACGACGCGATATGGTTATTCGCGGTAGTTTGGGTATTGCCCATTTTTTGGACGAGCTACCAGCTACGGAACATCAACTAGAATCTCTGTCTGTTGATGTTGCTTTTCACTCAGTAGGTTTAAATTATTTTTATGTTTCTTTTCGGTAACTATTGAGAATAGTGCAATGTTTATTTCCTAATGATTGATAATCACAAGGCAGTTGTGCTCAGTACCACAGAAATCAAACTAATAGATACGTGTTCGCTTATTTTCCTTTCCTTTAGTAATTAATTGCTTATATCTTAGAACTCCTATATATTTCATATTACTTTTGCATTATCCACAGGGAACCCAAATGTTATTTACAATGGGCGGTGTCTTTTACGAGGTTTCTCCGATGGGTTCAAATTCCAGCAACTCAAGTTCACAGGAAAAATCTGTTCGCAAAGTCCTTCGATGTTTTACTCGAACTATGATACTGATTGCTCCAGGTGGTCATATAGTGCAAGATGATTATATTGTGTCTAATCCAAGTACTTCCTTGTGTAAGGTAAACGCTACTTATTTAAATGTCATCGTCGTATGTTTATTTTTACGAATAAAGCTTCCATGTATGCATACTTGTAAACGGAACTTTATGAAACTCTATGGTTATTAAATAGTGTGTATGACGAGATGTTTCAATCAAACCTCTGAAAGGTATTATAATAAGACTACAGATTCTGGTCAATTGGGATTTTACTTGTAGTCAGTCAGCTACGAACTTAATCCTGATACAGGCTGAAGTCGCCACAACGCACATCAGTATTTACGACTCTTACACCACTCCTATACCATACGCAAGCAGTTCTGCAAACATACTTATCATATCCATAAATAAACACAAAGCAAACTGATTGTAAATATATCTTCACCAGACAGATTTATCACATCTGAATCAAAATTTATACGAATTCGCTAAAACTAAGTGATTATTTGTTATTGTGTAGAGATTTCTTCAGATATTAATTTGCCAGAGGTTCCCAAGGTAGATGATCCTAACTACTTAATTCACTATAGTTGACTCATAAACCTAAATCAGTTCTTAATCAAACCTTAAAATTCATAAATTCTTCTACAATCAAACAAAGAAATTATTGACACAGGAGATATATCCATGAAAAAGCTAATCAGTGTTGATAAGTAAGAATATGTTTCAGGAACTGTTGTGCAGTGTATGTTCAGTTTATCAATAACTAGATCTGAAACTGATTCACGGCCAGATGGAATCAAGTCCAACCCCAGACTCTATATCATATCTCCACCAACGTAACTGAACCATCACCCTCTAAGATTTCCTAAATCAACCCTCTCACTCCTAGTTATACTATTCTGAAAGTCGCTGTTAGCCATTTAAACCGTAGGCTTTTTCTTTACATATTAGATAAAGTTCATTTAAACAAACCTTCAAAATATATTCCACTCATCTTATTCACCTGAATCATTATCCCTTCATTCTTCACAATAGTTCAGCTAGTCACTGGCCTTTTAATCCATCTTCTAACTGGCTGTATAATACTAAATATCGCTACAGGCAAAATTACAGCAGTTTTAAGAGAAATAATTGCTACTATCATTATTCTACCAGTTCCTTATTGTTTTACAGCTAACCACTTTAATACGAAAAGTTAAACACCACTAAAATGTTTTGAAAATGACTGATTTCATTCTTTTGTTTTGAGTTATCAGACAAGAGTGATAGAGTAAATTTGAACCTCAACTAATTTTTTAATAACTGTAAAATTTTGTTTTAGAAATACATTACTGAAATGGCTACAAGATACAAGCAAAGCAATCAAACCCCGAACCAACAGCAGAATGTTCCTAGCGTTGATCTTTCTACGCCTGAAGTAAAAGAAAGTATAGTAATTGAATTTAGTCGGCGCACTGGTATGAACGTTGCTTTCTCGAAACAATGTCTAGAAGAGTATGAATGGAATGCCAACGCTGCACTGAGCGCTTTCGAAACTATGAATTCAGCTGGTAAAATTCCACCTGAAGCGTTTTCTACATAATCTTTGAACCAACATTGTGAAATCTCAATTTATGCAGTGTATGTACGTTTGTGTGTATCTAGATGTATTCATATTTTCTGACGTGTTACGATTCGTCATTGGTTGGGTTACTCGTGGAACATTTCCCATCATGTTTTTTATTCTCGCTGAGTGACTGATTGTCAGAATGTTAGTTGTTGTTTGGCTAGAAAAGTTTGTTTGTATGTGTGTGCTTCGCTCGTTCTCCAGGCCCAAAAAAATTCTGTTGGGAAAATAATCTCTCACTTTAAAAATGTTAAAAAATATCACGAGGTTAAAAAGAATATACTGCTGTAAATACAGCGCTGAACCCGGCAGTGATAAAAAAAAATCTAAAAAATTGGGTCACACGGTGAACTAGAGCTATGTTTGTTTCTTGTTGTTGTGGTCAAATATACACTAACTTTTGATGTATTAGTTATTTAGCAAGAATAAAAATATGATGGTTAAATGTTCCAACGTAATTGAACTGTTGGCTGATTGCTACACTGTTAGAATATTGAGGTGCATCAGATAACACTTGCGTGCATGACATTGCAGAAATTAGACTTCATAATTTTTATTTCTTCAAGTGTTTGTAATTTCCTACTTACATCTCTACATCTCTATGACTATGCATTAACTCTCGACTCATTGACTTTAACGCTCCAACTTTTGTTGTACAGTTTATGTTCCAAACGTTAAAGCAATAAAAAATAAATTGTAATACATGACAGACTTTCATTTATCAATACGCTTAATCATTATAGAAAACTAGCAAATAATTAGCAATATCAATAAATAATCAGGTTAATCCATAATCAAAAACGAAAGTAAATAATATCATTGCAATTAAGGCGACGTCGTAACACATTTGAAGTCATACAAGTAAGAAATCTAAAAAGAGGTTAAGGTAGACAATGAGGCTATACATTCGACTGTTAGCGATCCAATCCATAGTCTATTCAAATACTACATTTTTGCAAGATCATTGCTTTCGTTGTTTATATTAATGGATTTCTGTGTAACGTCGCTACTACAAACATTTGCACTTGATACATTGGTGCTATTTTCAGAGTTTAATTCTACTGAGGTAGTCACTGCATTGATCTCTGTTGATAAATTTGCAATTCCATCAGTATTGAGATTAATTGTTGGTGTTGTACAATCCCTAAACGAATGTGGCTGAAAATTTTTCTCCAACTCTCTTAGCGATGGAAGAGAGTAACTTCGATGCATCTCATGCATGCTTGATTCAGAGATATTTGCGTAGCAATCATTTTGTGAAAGTTCACTATCATCGATACCTAAAGTTAAGAAGGATCTAGCTCTCTCATGACTTTGTATGTCGAAAATTCCGCTTGTATAGTCGAGCTCAAAATATTGAGAATCTTCGGTGGGATCGTTTGATTGAATCGGCTCATCAGTATTAACTTGGTTGGCTGCACTAATGTTCATTTCATTCACTGGTATTTTAGCACCGTTTGTGAAATTCCTAGGCTTCCCTTTCTGTAATGAAAATATTAGTGTAGATACATTTTATATTATATTGATAACGGTCTATTTCTGAAAACAGTATATAATCTGAAAGTTCGAAAGATGATACAAGACTAATTTATTTTCATAAACATTTCTGTCTAGAAGAGCGTTGGACTCTCAGTAGTCAGTTAACTGGAAATATACATAGATTTGATTGTACACTCCTGAGTTTACATCTCTACTCACAGTCTCTTTTGAAGTTAGAACAACACATATAAGCGAACAATATTGTTTTCGATTAGATCGTCATCAGGCTTTACTCTAATATACATGAATATTTATATGAAAATGTTAAACCAATCAAGGCAATTTGAGTGATAATCACAATGAAATGAAAAAGGCAAAAGTACAAGTGGATAGTAGGAAGATAGGTGAACCGATAGTAGTAGGACAATTTATAAAATATGATAACTAAAGTAGGTCAAGGGTGGATGAATAGAAATCAAATAATCATCAAAAACATCAAAAACATTACGGAATAAGCAGATGTGTAAAAATAATAAAATTAAATTAAAATAAATAAAATATATATATAATGTCAATCGTTAGTTACGTCATATCCGGCCACGGAAGAGATAGGGGTGTCACGAATTTTTTCTGAACACATAAATTAGGGTTGAATGTGCGTATTCCTATGGCTTCTGCAATGTGTAGGAGACGGGATCGAACTCCGTTGGGAAATGATGGAGGTATACGATAGATCACCCGAAAAGATCTAGATTTATCTACAATGTGACCACTATCTACCAGGTGTGCTAAGATAGAACTGCGTATTGTTTTTGACTGACCCTTTGTAAACCATGCTGGTAGATGTTCACTCATTCGTTGTGTAAGTTGCCTGGAAGTACGCCCGATATAGCTATCTCCACAGGAGCAGCTGAATTTGTAAATGCACATAGAGGAGGCCAGCTCAGGTAACTTATCTTTCGTTTGAGTAGACATCGCAGGTCGACTGGAGAAAGTCAATGCAAGTTTTGCAGCGTTGAATGTTCTGTTGATTACTCTTCTTAATCTATCCTGCAGAGTATCGCAGGCCACATCTCCGTTGAATTGCAGCTTCATAAACAAAGGCTTCTTTCGGGCAGTCGAAACCACCGGCTTCTTTTTTACGGCAGACATATACTTCTTTAAGAATGCGCTTGGATAACCAATCTCGGTTAGTGAGTGTCACTCAAATGCTTCTGTTCGTTTTTGCAGATATGAGGCTTTTGTCAATGAAATTTAGTGACATTCTTTATGGAAATATGGTGCCTAGCATGAGTGTGGAGTGTATACTATTTTTGATGCTCAGTTTTATCAGACTGAAATAAATAACGGCTTAGTGAGGATAGTGATCAAAAACTATTGCATAGGTGATACTTGGACCGTACCGTCACTGACAGTTATGAAGGATTCTTACATGATATATCAATCTGCACAAAATGTACTAAAGTTAACCGGATTCCATCTCTTAAACAAGCGATGAATAAGTATAAAAACGCCACTGTCAGTTATATATATATATATATATATATATATATATATATATATATATATATATGTGATTAAATGTAAACCTCATTATTTGTAATAGTTTTGGGGACGTACCAAGTTATTCAGAATTATCAGCTCAGATTGAGGTTAGAGTTTACGAGTGAGTACGGTTAATTTATCAGCATCAAAGGCTAAATCAGATTTTACAATGTCCCAATTCATAGTTTTTTGAGTGCTAAGATTGTACGACTAAACTAGGATATGAACCGACTGCGATGTTAATGTACATATGTAAATGTTGAATTGCTCCGAATGGTAATAATGAATACTTCCGTCCTGCTTTTCATCTATCTGCGCTATGAGTTTCCACTTGTTGTCCTATCTTATAAGTGTAATTTGCTGTGATGGTGTTTATCACCACCTTTCTAAGAGATATTTCGGGAAGTTGTAATCGCAATGGATGGTGACCGATTAGAATTTTACAGTCAGTCGCCAACAGATGTGACCTTTTGTTGTCATATTCTAACCATGCTATTATACTTAGATTCATTAGTGGCTAGGTGTTACCGCTTGCCTTGAACTGTTCCAATTACTACTATAGGTAGACATCAGTATCCACTATCCTTCTGTCTAAAAAATTCAGATCCTATGTGCCGATTTATAAATCAAGTGGCAAAACGATTACGCTTTTTTTTGTGGAAAAAGCGGTGTTTCCTTACACAACCGGTTAGGACAGTCACATGATATGTCGCTAGCCAGTTAATTTGGTACTTCAGAACAGCAGTCGAATCCTTTTCTTATTTAAAGAATCTACATAGTTTTATTGACCTCGTAATTCTGTATTATTTTGAAAGTGAAGTGTTTAGATCAATCAACATAAAAGAAATACTACAAATTAAGTTAGTAGACAAGAAATGTATTCATTAATTTGTGATGTGAATACCTACCTCGTCCATTTGATATTGATTAACAGTGTGATTACTGTATGAGCCTCGTATTTTGTTATTTGAACGTATTGGCTCTTTCCTAGACGAGTGATATAATTGTGTGTCATAAGCATTAGAATGATTCTTTTGATATTTTTGTTGTTGAAGTTGACTATGATGGTGTGAATGATAACGGTTATTCTGAAGATTATAGTGATGATGTTGATGATGTACAAAGCGTGGTTGTTTCTGAAATTCATTAATAAAAGAATGACAATTAGCGGAAATCTTTGTTAATTTATCATTTATTTCAGGTGAATCAGAAACTAATAAATCATCTGACTGCCATTTAGATAATGGTACAGATAATATTGGATCATGTAGAATAGGCCGATCAACAATGAAATTCTATGTAATATCATATAAAATTTATTCATGAGATATATTGATTAAGGTGGAGAAAAAGATGATAGGCAAATAGTAAGTGCACATGAGATAAGTATGGAATTATTTTTAAACAAAGTAGTGATCATCCATAGTAGGACAAATGCAAATGGTGAATAGCAACACAAGTTCACATCGGGCATCAGATGATACAAGCAGCGTAATCAAATATGCACAAATTAAACAGCATTTATGCATAAAATTAGAAATATTTTACCCATTGTAAATATATATATGTATAGAAATCCAAGACGATGAATGTGAATGAACATCGGCATAATGAAATGTGAAAAGAAAGAAAAAAAATATAATTTTGTTTTATCATTATAGGGTTGTGGAGATTGTTGACTTTCATTAAAATCGTGGATCGATCAACGTTAGACCATCATTAGAAACCTGGAAGCACAGCCCCTTAATGACACAATTACCATATGCTCACTAAATTTATGAGGGAATTCTCGGAGTTCTAGTGAGAAGCTGTGACCAGTGGAGTTCACCCAATAAAAGACAATGAATGAGGATGAGCAATATCATGGACTGATTGAAGTGAGACAATGACATCGTGGTTTAAATGTTAATCATCCGCACATAGGACTGAATGTGCTTGGTTCGGTTCCCGTGTACGGGCATCGTGAATGCACATTGCCGATGAAAGACGAAATGACCGTTCAATGCTTCCAGGTTTCTAACGGTGCTTTGACATTGATCGATCCATGATTTCAATAAAATTTTGTTTTGCTCAATGAATGAATTCATGTTACCTTCCGATTAGTGAGATGAACCAAACTCAGTATTTATAAATATCGATTAAACTATTTGTAGTTATTTTCTATTGGAATTTTAGTTTTGTGCTTTTACTATCTATACTATAATTTTCATAAAAGTTACACTGACTGAAATAAGAAATGAACCAACTTAAAATTACCACGTTTTGAGATCTTAATCATAATCAATATGAAATATATAGTGTCGAATAATTCAAGAGAAAGTGTCCGCCGTCTAAGTTTATGAGACCTGATGGTTAGATTTGTATTTACATCGAGGGAATCACTGTCGAGCATCAACTAGTGGTTCACCAAATATTAAGATTGATTTTCAAAGTAGAATGACAATAAATTACAAGATCAAAAGTCGGAAGAAAATCAGTTAGACGTGGGAAAATTACATTCAAGGGTCATTTGAAGAAACTAATCCTGAGTTTCTTCAAGATGAAATAATGCAACCATGGGAAAAATTACACAATCTTTTTTGGTATAAGGTAATTGTGAAGATTGTAGTATTTTCATAGCTGAAATCATCAACTGATCCTAGTCAAACCATCATTAAAAACCTAGAAGCACTGTACGGCCATTTCGTCGTAGTATGGGACTACTGATCAGCAGTGCGCATCCACAATCCCTGAATGCGGAAACCAAACACAAGATCTTCAGTCACTTTACTATTTGAAAGGTGATTCATCAAGAATTTTCTTTATGACTGAGTAAATAGTTATCATAATATTTTTGGCCCGACCGAAGCTGCTACCTTGACGTGGTGGTCGGGCTTGCCTATCGTGATGACCCAACCGAGCTATACTGGCTGGAACATATGTTCCTGCAGGTCCTACCATGCCAGGCAGGTCGATTGGAGAACGATGAGACTAAAAGCAGCTACCCAAGGTCTGAGGGCGAAGTCGTACTGCTGACTGCAGAGGGGTGTGACAGCAGTAAGGTGTTTCCCTCGGACAACCAGCATCTGCAGCGATGCTGCCTTCTCACAAGGAAGGAAGGGTTAGAAAAGGTCGGCCCTAAAAATGTCACACTCCCCCTAACTCACGGATTTCCGTCTCCCTGGGTAAGGGTGCCCACTAAGGGCCTTTAAGAACGGAGCTAATCCTCAAAATACCTTTGATAAAAAGGCCGTGCGTGACCGGCCTCAAGCAGTTGTCCCTTGGACTCTGCGGTCACGCACCAACACTAATCCATCTTCCTTTTCAGGTCCCTCAAGAAACAACCTTCCACGGTGTGGGCAGCCGGGAAGTGACAACCGCCCTCATACCCGTACCAGCACGCGAGACCAAATCGGTCAAAATCAAATCCTTCCTACACCCCCTAATGTCTCTCTTATCTCTACGACTAACTCTACTCACACTCCCTTTTCTCACTGCACCGCTAATGCAGACGAAGTGAGATCGCGAAACGTCGTTCCTGGTCTCTTGAAACCCCGTTCTAGACTACATATTGGAGCTTTTAATGTACGGACATTGTGTCAAATAGGGCAACAGGCATCATTAGCTAGGACTTTAGAATCTCGTGCCATCGATGTATGCTGCGTCTCGGAAACGCGCATACAGGATCCTAGTAAAGTCATTAACCTGATTTCACCTTGTCAAAACGTAGAAACTGCTCGATTTACTCTTCGTGTATCCGGTAGCCCTGATGCTGCTTCCAGGGGTCTTGCTGGGGTAGGCATAGCGTTGAGTCCTAGGGCAGAATTATCTCTCCTAGACTGGATCCCAGTAGATAGTCGTTTGTGCGCTGTCCGACTAAACGGGACAGTAAGGACTCGTAAGGATAGGGACACTCGCCGTTGCCTCTTCGTCATATCTGCCTATGCCCCCACTGACTGCAGTTCAGACGAGGTTAAAGATGAGTTTTACAGAAAGCTTTCGGACCTCCTTCAAAAAGCTAGGCGCTCTGATATAGTAATAATGGCTGGTGACTTTAATGCTCAAGTAGGTAGACTAGGTGAAAAGGAAAGACATCTTGGTGGATGTTATGGTGTAGCGACTGAGAGAACAGACAATGGTGACCGTCTGTTGCAGGTATGTTCAGACAACCGCCTATTCTTAGCGAACACCAACTTTAGGCATAAGGAAAAGCATCTGCTGACCTGGCGACCTCCAAAGTCGTCTCAACGTTGGACTCAACTAGATCACATCGCCATCAGTCACCGATGGAGGGGTTCGATAGAGGACTGTCGCTCGTTCTGGAGCACATGTTTGGATTCAGATCATGCCCTAGTGCGAGCGCGTATTTGTTTAAGGCTTACTGGGCGTAGGAAAGACACCGTAAGAAAGCCTCTCAGGGTTTTACTTAATGATAATCAAACCAAGAAAATATTTCAGGAGGAACTAGAAAGAGAGTTATGCAACGATGTAAGTGATTCCCATCCAGAAGCAGGTTGGTATGATATCAAAAAGGCTGTGGAAACAGCAGTGATATCTGCTAGTAAGGTAAACCATAAGGCTAGGATGAAGCCGTGGATATCAGTCGCATCCACCGAACTGATGGATGCTCGAAAACGCATCCCACCTGACTCTGAGCATGATGAAGAGCGTAGTCAGCTTAGGCGTAGACTTATAAAAAGTCTGCGTAACGACCGCGAACAGTGGTGGGTGGCGAAAGCAAAAGCGATGGAAAAGGCAGCGGCGATCGGCAACAGTAGACAACTTTTCCGCCTTATTAAAGAAACTGGTATTAAGAACCCGAATGTGAGTGAGACTATCTCGGAAAAGGATGGTCTTATTATCCATTCTCAATCCAGGAGGCTGGATCGATGGGCAGAACACTTTAGGGATCAGTTCAACTGGCCACGAGCCACTCTTCAGTTACCCACGATCTCCAGTCATCCTGAATGGCAAATCGACGTAAGTCCCCCTAGTCTTTATGACGTTGAGAAAGCGTTAGGAAATCTGAAGCGAGGACGAGCCGCAGGTCCTGATAGACTGACCCCTGAGATATTTAAGGATGGTGGTCCAGTTTTAGCAGCTAGGTTGACTGAGATCTTAGGTAGAATCTGGGAACTGGACGTAATCCCATCCGACTGGTCTCAATCCTTGATTGTCCCAATCTATAAGAAAGGACAAAAGTCTTCTTGTGACAATCACAGGGGAATAAGTCTAACTAATATAGTATCTAAAATACTGGCCTCAATAATACTTCGACGCTTAACGAAAGCTCGTGAAGAGCAGACTCGAGAAAACCAGTCTGGTTTTCGACCTGGACGTGGTTGTATAGACCACGTCTTCACACTCAGACAGGTCCTGGAACATAGACACACATTTAGGCGTCCTACAATAGTTGTTTTCCTAGACCTTAAGGCGGCATTTGACTCAGTGGATCGTAAGGTTCTGTGGCAGTGTCTGTCATTGAAAGGTGTACCACAGAAGTACATTAACCTTATACAAGCTCTTTACTCGAACACCACTGGTCGAGTGAGGGCTTATGGCGAACTGTCACCGGAATTCTCTACATCAAGTGGTGTCCGTCAGGGATGTCCACTTTCTCCATTCTTGTTTAATTTTATCATAGACATGCTCCTAGACATAACATTATCCTCGTCTGAATTTTCAGGAGTAGAACTTCTACCAGGTGGCTCGCTGATTGACTTAGAATATGCCGATGACATTGTCCTACTTGGTGAAGACGCTGACAAAATGCAGAGTCTTCTGACTACCCTAAGCAACAATGCAAGCATGTTCGGGTTGCGATTTTCCCCCTCGAAATGCAAAATGTTGCTTCAAGACTGGGTTGCATCGGCACCTGAACTAGTGATAGGGAGTGAAGTAGTCGAACGTGTAGACCGCTTCACTTATCTTGGGAGTCTCATCAGTGCCGATGGCCTGGTGACTGACGAAATCTCAGCACGGATACAGAAGGCTCGATTGGCTTTTGCCAACCTGCATCACTTATGGCGTAGGCGAGATATCCGTTTGCTGACTAAAGGACGAGTGTACTGCGCAGTAGTTCGCTCCGTCTTACTTTATGGCTGTGAAACATGGCCAGTGAGAGTAGAAGATATTCGTAGGTTAATGGTTTTCGATCATAGGTGTCTTCGAAGCATTGCTCGTATATCGTGGGACACCCGAGTGAGCAACGCTGTTATTAGGAATCGGGTGCTAGGTAAGAATGGCAGATCAATCGACGAAGTATTGAAACTTCATCAGTTGAGGTGGTTGGGACATGTGTTGCGTATGCCCAACCACCGGCTGCCTCGTCGAGCCTTGTTTTGTAGTGTAGGAATAGGTTGGAAGAAAGTTAGAGGCGGCCAAACCAAAACATGGCAGAAATCCATGAAGTCATTGACTAGTGGACTGAGCCATGTTGGTAATTGTCGACTACCTGGTTGGGGTCCGCGAGATGATAATAATCAATGGCTAGAGACCTTGAATGACATGGCTCAAAATCGTTCGCAATGGCGCCGGTGCATTTATTCTCTGTGTTCTCTCAAATGCTAATCTTTTTGGATTCTTCAACACCTCTAGTTTTGACTCTCTAAACTTATCTCACTGAATCATACTTCTTGAATAATATCTTCTAATCCTAACCTCTCCGATTATTTCTAATTCCCTTACTACCTCTTCTACTATTGGATTTGAATTGACGATTACTTCTCTGTGCTGATGTGGTATGGCAACATGAACTGATGTACTTATGTACAAAGTTCTACGTTGCATCTGACTGACTGACTGATAATATTTTTGGAGTATATGAATCCTAAATAAGATATGACCGAACACTATACGAGATAATTTTTAATTAAATTAATGTCTCTTAGCCCATGTTGATATTATTCAGAATGTTGAAATAAAATAAGCGTTACGTTACTCAAGGACACTGAAAAATTAGTCGCTAATTGATAATATTTAGGTGAAAATATATATTCATTCAGTTGTTTTGTTCTGAATTAGGACAAAACGGATGTTCAACACTCCTTCGTTTTCGATCGTTCCGAAGCTCGTATCAGACGAATTTCAGAGAAATTCGTCAAGAAATTATCGAACAAACAATTTGGCTTATTTTCAAATCAATCAATACATTTCAAGCCTTGTATATAATACAAATATAATATTTATGGATAATCACCTTGAAAGATTATCAAATAATATTTAGAGAAGTTAGGGATATTATGTAGGATGTGTCGCCAGATAATTCTGCTTTGATTTCAGTTTTTACTTTAGCATTATGCTGAACATAAATTAAAGAAGGACTTAATGATAAGTGAATAAAATAGCTTATACAGTGAAATTGTTTGATATCTATCTGTATTCAAAACAAACAATTCATGGTAAGATGGGAAAATAAAAAACGTGAAGACCTTACGAGGTATATTTAATTAACGAACAGATGTAGTGTTAACGAATCAATAACTCATCACATGATGAGATTAAGTTCATAAAAATGTGTTCGCTTTGTTTAAACGAAAAATGAAGATTCTTTGATGATTTAATGATATGACACCAGAAACTTTGAAAAGTTAAAAATTAAAGTTACGCGAAAATTACATTAGAAAAGTAATAAAATAATAAGTTAAAATCAGTGACCATATATCTTATTGGTTTTCATAATTTATAGTGTTGTACCAGATTTTGAAACAACATAACGACTAGTATATGTGGGCGGATATTTAATCTGAACTCTTTAAGACAGATAACAAATTTTGAAGAAACTCTCCCATTGATAGTGAATACAAGCTATGATTGTAGTCAAAATATATTGCTCTGTAGGAACAGGTAAGTTAGTGGAAAATGAAACCATCCGGTGTAATAAGCTGTATCTTTCAAATAAATAAGTAAAGAATTTAGTCTTCTTTACAGAATTCCCGAACGTAGCTGCTACCTTGAAGTGGTGGCCAGGCTTGACCATCCTAATGACCCATCCGAACTATTTTGGCTGGAACATGTGCTTGTTGAGGTTCTAACATGCCAGGCAGGTCTATGGGAGGACGACGAGACTAAAAACAGCTACTCAAGGTCTCAGGGTGAAGTCGTGCTGCTGACTGCAGACAGGTGTGACAGCAGTAAGGTGTTTCCCTCGAACAACCAACATCTGCAGCGATGCTGCCTTCTCACAAGGAAGGAAGAGTTAGAAAAGGTCGACCCTAAATATGTCACACCTCTCCTTACCTCACGGATTTCCGTCTCCGTCGGTGAGCCCTTTTACACAAAAGCAGAGCTAACACTTTAAATACCACCCATTATTAGGCCGTGTGTGGCCGGCCTCAAGCAGTTGTCCCTTGGACTCTGCAGTCACGCTCCCAGGTTGCTCAGACCAACACCAATCCAACTTCTTTTTCAGATTCCTCAAAATACATCCTTCCACGGCGCGGGCAGCCCCGTAGCGATGTCCGCCCTCATATTCGTAACAGCACACCAGATGGAATCGGTCACAGTTAAATCCTTCCTACACACCTAGCATCTCTGTTATCTCCGCAACTCACTCTTCTCTCATTCTTTTATCACCCTGCACTGCCAGTGCAAACGATGCGAGTTTACGGAACGCTAATCCTGGTCTCCTGAAACCCCGATCGAAAATACACTGAGGAGCTTGATTGTTCGAACCTTGTGTTAAATACGGCAACAGGCTTCATTAGCTAGAACTGTGGAATCCCGGGCGGTCGATGTGTGTTACATCTCCGAAACACGCATACAAGATCCGAGAAATATCATTGATTTGATTTCACCTAGACTAAATAGAGAATCACCACGGTTAACGCTTCGTGTATCTGGAAGACCCGCTGATGCTTCCCGTGGCCTCACTGGCATAGGTATAGTATTAAGTCTAGGGCATAACTAGTTCTCTTTAGTTCCCAGTAGACAGTCGCTCATGCGCTGTCCAACTTAAAGGGACGGTACGAACTCGTAAAGTTAAGGAAACTCGACGTTGCCTCTTCGTCGTATCTGCCTACGCTCCCACTGACTGCAGATCAGACGATATAAAAGATGAATTTTACAGAAACCTCTCTAACCTCCTTCAAAATGTTAAGCGTTCTGATATAGTAATAGTGGCTGGTGACTTTAACGCTCAAGTAGGTAGACTCAGTGTAAAGGAAAGACACCTGGGCTCCACGACTAATCGAACAGATAATGGCGACGTCTGCTGCAACCATGCTCAGATAACGGCCTATATCTAGCAAACAATAACTCTAAGCATAAGGAAGAACATCTCTTGACCTGACGACCCCCAAAGTCGTCCCAACACTGGATCCAACTAGATCTCTTCGCTATAAGCCATCGGTGGAGAGGCTCTGTTGAAGACTTCCGCTCATCCTGGAGCACTTGTTTTGATTCATACTATGCTCTAGTGCGAGCGCGTATTTGTCAGCGTCTTAATAGACGTAGAAAGGACATCTTATGAAAACCTCCTCGGGTTCGACTTAATGATAACAAGTCTAAGAATATATTTCAGGAGCAATTAGAAAAACAGTTAGTCGGCCATGTAGTAAGTGATGCCCAACATGAGGTAGCTTGGGATGATATCCGAAAAACTGTGGAAACAACAGTGATATCTGCTAGTTAGGTAAACCACTGGGTTGCGGAGAAGCAGTGGATCTAAATAACATCCACCGAACTGATAGATGCTCAGAAACTCATTCCATCTGTGTCTGAAAATGACGAAGAGTGTAGTCAGCTTAAGTGCAGGCTGATAAGAAGCTTACGCAATGATCGCAAACAGTGGTCGGTATTGAAAGCTAGAGAAATGGGAAAGACAGCGGCGATAGGCAACACTAAACAACTATTCAGACTTATCAAGGAAAACAGTATTAGGAATCCAACTGTAGGCGAATCTATTTCCGGAAAAAACGGACTGGGAATTAGACGTAATCCCATCAGACTGGTCTCAATCACTGATTGTCCCGATCTACAAGAAACCACTAACGTCTTCTTGTGACAATCACAGAGGAATCAGTTTAACTGATATACTTTCTAAATTGTTAGCCTCGATTATTGATAGACGCCTAACTAGAGCTCGTGAAGAGCAGGCTAGAGAAAACCAGGCTGGTTTTCGCTTTGGACTTGGCTGCATAGACCACATGTTCACACTGCGAATGGTCCTGGAACACAGACACACAGTCGTCCGACAGTAGTTATTTGTTGATCGTGAGCTTCTGTGGCAGTGCCTGTCATTGAAAGGTGTACCAGAGAAGTACATCAACCTCATAGAAGCTCTCTAATCGAACAATGCTGATC
Source organism: Schistosoma turkestanicum (assembly GCA_944470395.2). Classification (NCBI taxonomy): domain Eukaryota; kingdom Metazoa; phylum Platyhelminthes; class Trematoda; order Strigeidida; family Schistosomatidae; genus Schistosoma; species Schistosoma turkestanicum. The sequence goes on from OX103979.1 coordinate 48,824,506, forward strand.
GAGTCAGAGATTATGGTGAACTGTCATCGGAATTGGTTACTTTAAGTGGTGTCGGTCATGGATGTCCACTCTTTCCATTCTTGTTTAATTTTGTCAAAGATACGCTTTTAGAGAAAACATTATCTTCGTCTGACTCTTCAGGAATGGACCTTCTACCAGGAGACTCGCTTTTTGAATTAGAATATGCCGATGACATAGTTCTACTCGGGGAAGACGCTGACAAAATGCACTATTCCAACTGCTCTAAGCATGTTCGGCATGTGATTCTCTCCGCTCGAGGTGAGTGAAACAGTTGAGCGTGTTTACCACTTCATTCATCTCGGGAGTCTCTCAGTGCTGATAGGCTGATGTGTGAAGAAATCTCAGCATGAACACAGAAGGTTGGATTTACTATTACCAACTTGCGTCACTTATGGAGTAGGCGAGATATCCATTTGCTAACCAGAGGACGAGTCTACTGCTCAGCAGTATTGAAACTTCATCAGTTGAGGTGGTTGGGACATGTGTTGCATATGCCTAACCACCGACTGCCTCGTCGAGCTGTTTTGCGATATAGAAATAGCTTGGACGAAAGCTAGGACGACCAAACCAAAGCAGCACAAATCGATGAAGTCGCTGACAAGTGGACTGAATCATGTCTGGAGGTGTCGAGTACCTGGTTAGGGTCCGCGATATGATAATAATCGATGGTTAGAGACCGTCAATGACATGGCTCAAAACCGTTTTCAACGGCGCAGATTCATCCACTCGTTCTGTTCTCTCAAATCCTTCTGAATTCGTGTCGTTTTTATCTTTTTCTATTTGGTTTTTTTCACTAGATTCTACTTCTTGAATAATATCGTCGAACCCTAATCTCTCTGATTACTGCTAATACTTCTACTGCCTCTATTACTATGCGATTTGAAGTGACAATTGCGTCTCTGTGCTAATGTGGTGTGACAACCTAAACTAATGTACGCACGTACGAAGTTCTACGTTGTAATTGACTGACTGTTTACAGAATTATACAATTTACTTTCTTTCTATTTCTTTATCGATTTTTTAATTTATACACATTCCAAAGAAATCTGAAGATTTATTAGATTTTGTTTGACAATTATTTATATTTCACAATTGATTATTACAAGTATCATGATTATTTATTGCCTACGTTTTCTCATACAAAGTAACGATTAGAAATAGGGTCGATAACAAGATTATCTTAGCATTAGCCAATCAACAATATTCGAAGATAGTTATAGGAAAACATTTATATAGTTGGAAGTGCTAAGGAATCGTTAATCAACAAGATACATCTACAATCATAGCGGAAATAACATTGTTTTATAGCTTATAAACTGGTGTCATTTAAAATCTTAGTCATATCTATAAGGTGTGAGGTTTCGAGGTCCCAAACAACTGAGTTTCTTCGAAAATGAGTATGCTGAATAAGAAGTAATTTAAGTTCAATAGTGATTCCTCAGTGTTTATCTGATTTATGCTTTTAAAATTAACAGATATATATAACCGAGACAAAAACTATTCTCGTTGTTATGTTATCGTTTGAGTAGTTGAAAAAAGTAGTCTACAAGAGATCCTGTGTATTATGTTCAACGTAAACCCGAACCTGTGATGTCTTGCACAAGATTTGTTTTCCTGCATTAATCAATTCCTCTAAAGTAACCATTATCACGTTAGGTAGTCCATAATGTCGATCGGGTCCAATGGATCAATTTCATAACATGGAAGGTAGGTAAAGTTATTCAACACTGTGATGAACTCGTTTCGAATTAATTTACTCGAAACTCAGGATTTGGGTTTCATGTCTCTTGAGACTTATACTGAGGTTTATTCAGTACATTGAGGAAAGTGATATTTCTCCAAAGATTTAAACCTAAATCTATGTATTCTTTTTTACGTTTTAGATATTTTAAATTGTATTTGTCTGATTAGATTACAATGTGAAAAGTTTAATCGGGAAAGGTTCTTCTAATTCTGCAATGATGTTTACCTGATGGGTTAATTGGTTGATGTGATCGATGCCTTAACTTTGGTCAAGTGATTTCTGTTGACGGTTGTGGTGCGCGCTACTTATAAGTAGTATATGACGCGAGTGAAAACGTAATGTCTGGCAGCAGAAGATGGGGGAAGATCAAGAAAGGAAGATTGGGAACACAATGGAATTTGTATGAAACGCATGAACAGTGAAATGTCAGACAATGGATTGATGTTTTGCAAATTAACGGTTTACGATATGGTTTTCCAATTTTACCAATTAACTCCGTAATTTTCGATAAACACAATTCGGTTGCCCTCACCTGTGTTCTCCTTCACTATATTTGGTGTCGCTGCCTACACAAAGGATGAAGATACCATGGCCGAAGGAATTTGAGGATGGAGATGTGCGGAGCTTCCTGAGGGAGTTTGAGTCCGTGGCGGAGCTGGTGGTTGTGAAGGAGCCGAAGGCGAAGTTGGTGGTGCTGGGGACGCTGCAGAAAGGTAGGGCAAAGGCTGTATATGACAGCTTGGACGGTGCTGGCGGGGAGACGGTCACCGGGCGGCTGATGACGGAGTCTGACAGCCCAGTGGACAGGGAGAAAGCGTTGCAGGAGTTCTCGTTGACGAGGCTGTCGGTCAATGGTGACCCGCTGGTGCTTTCTGTGGAGCTAACCAGATTGTCGCGCCGTGCGCTGCCGAATATCGATGAGGAGTCGGAGGCACAGTTGATGACGTCGCAGTTTATCGAAAGTGCCTGCCTCCTTGTCCCAGCAGCTGAGACCAGTAAACGCAGCGCGACCTATGGATATCGATGAACTGGCGAAGGTGACTAGTCAGCTGATGACACGAACAGTAGCTCCGGTCGGGTGCGGAAAACAGGAGATAAATACTGTTGAGAAGAAGATTGAGGAACTGGAGCGTAAGGGTGCAGCATTACGATAAATGTTACGCTTGTGGAGGGGCAGGATGTTGGAAGCTAAACTGTCCAAGAAGACGACGACGATATTTTAGACATAACGTGTGTTATTTCCTAGGAATCTGGAGGTTCTTGCACTAGTAGATAGAGGGGCAATTTATGCCAGTGTACAAAATGAACAGGAGTTAGTGTGTTTGATCGATACAGGGGCAGCTATATCGTTAATCAGTCAGTCTGTCAGTTGCAAAGTAGAACTTCGTAGGTATGTACATCAGTTCATGTTGCCATACCACATCAGCACAGAGACGCAAATGTCAAATCAAATCCCATAGTGATAAAGATAGTAGAGGTATTAATGGTAATGAAGAAGACTAGGGTTTGAAGATATTATTCAAGAAGTATAATTCAGTGAGATAAGGTTAGAAAGACAAAGGTAGATGTGCTGACGAATCCAGAAGATTATGATTTGACAGAGCTCAACGAATGGATGCACCTGCGCCATTGCAAACAATTTTGAGCCATGTCGTTCAAGGTCTCTAACCATTGATGACTATCGTCTCGTGGACCCCAACCAGGTAGACTACATCTACCAACATGACTCAGTCCACTAGTCAGTGACTTCATGGATTTCTGCCATTTTTTGAACTGGCCGCCCCTAGCTTTCTTCCGATCTACACCTACACCACAAAACATAGCTCGTCGAGGCAGTCCGTGGTTAGGCATACGTAACACATGTCCCAACCACCTCAACTGATGAAGTTTCACCACTTCATCGATTGATCTGCCATCCTTACCTAGTACTCGTTTCCTAACGACAGCATTGCTTACTCGGTTGTCCCACGATATACGAGCAATGCTTCTTAAACATCTATGATCGAATATTAGTAACCTACGAACATATTCTACTCTTAACGGCCATGTTTCACATCCATATAGGAGAACGGAGCGAACTGCTGCGCAGTACACCCGTCCTTTGGTTAGCGAACCGATATCTCGCCTAGACCATAAACAGCGTAAATTGGCAAAAGTAAATCGAGCTTTCTGTATCCGCGCTGAGATTTCGTCAGTCACCAGGCTATCGGCACTGATGAAACTCCCCAGATAAGTGAAGCGATCAACACGTTCGACTACTTCACTCCCTATCACAAGTTCAAGTGCCGATGAAACCCAGTCTTGAAGCAACATTCTGCATTTCGAGGAGGAAAACCGCAACCCGAACATGCTTGTACTGTTGTTAATGGTAGTCAGAAGACTCTGCATTTTGTCAGCGTCTTCACCAAGTAGGACTATGTCATCGGCATATTCTAGATCAGTAAGCGATTTTCCTGGGAAAGGTCAAACCCTGAAAAATCTGACGAGCTTAATGTTAACTCTAAGAGGATGTCTACGACAAAGTTAAACAAGAATGGGGACAGTTAACATCCCTGACGGACACCACTTGATGTAGAGAATTCAGATGATAGTTTGCCGTAGGCTCTCACTCGAGTAGAGAGCTGGTATAAGGTTAATGTACTTCTTTGGTACACCTTTCAATGACAGACACTGCCACAGAACCTCACGATCCACTGAGTCGAATGCCGCCTTAAGGTCCAGGAACACGACTATTGTCGGACGTCTAAATGTGTGTCTGTGTTCCAGGACCTGTCTTAGTGTGAACATTTGGTCTATACAACCACGTCCAGGTCGAAAACCAGACTGGTTTTCTCTAGCCTGCTCTTCACGAGCTCTAGTTAGGCGTCTATCAATAATCGAGGCTAACAATTTAGAAACTATATTAGTTAAACTGATTCCCCTGTAATTGTCACAAGAAGACTTCTGTCCTTTCTTATAAATTGGGACGATCAGTGATTGAGACCAGTCGGATGGGATTGTATCGAGTTCCCATATTCTACCTAAGATCTCAGTCAACCTAGCTGATAAAACTGGACCACCATCCCTTAATATCTCAGCGGTCAGTCTATCAGGACCTGCAGCTCGTCCTCGTTTCAGATTTCCTAACGCTTTCTCAACGTCAGTAAGACTAGGGGCACTGACGTCCATTTGCCATTCAGGATGACTGGAGATCGTAGGTAACTGAAGAGTGGCTCGAGGCCAGTTGAACTGATCCCTAAAGTGTTCTGCCCATCGATCCAGTCTCCTGGATTGAGAATGGATAATAAGACTATCGTTTCCCGAGATAGTCTCACTCACATTGGGGTTCCTAATACCAGTTTCTTTAATAAGGCGGAAAAGTTGTCTAGTGTTGCCTATCGCCGCTGCCTTTTCCATCGCTTTTGCTTTCGCCACCCACCACTGTTCGCGGTCGTTACGTAGGCTTTGTATGAGTCTGCGCCCAAGCTGACTACGCTCTTCATCATGTTCAGAGTCAGGTGGGATACGTTTTCGAGCATCCATCAGTTCGGTGGATGCGACTGAAATCCACGGCTTATTTCTAGCCTTATGGTTTACCTTACTAACAGATATCACTGCTGTTTCCACAGCCTTTTTGATATCATACCAACCTGTTTCTGGATGGGAATCACCTGCATGGTCTTTCTAGTTGTTCCTGAAATATATTCTTCGCCCTACTATCGTTAAGTAAAACCATAAGAGGCTTTCTTACGGTGTCTTTCCTACGCCCAGTAAGCCTCAAACAGATACGCGCTCGCACTAGGGCATGATCTGAATCTAAACATATGCCCCAGAACGAGCGACAGTCCTCTATCGAACCCCTCCATCGGTGGCTGATGGCGATGTGATCTAGTTGCGTCCAACGTTGAGACGACTTCGGAGGTCTCCAGGTCAAAAGATGCTTTTCCTTATGCCTAAAGTTAGTGTTTGCTAGGAATAGGCGGTTGGCTGAGCATATTTGCGACAGACGGTCACCATTGTCTGTCCTCTGAGCCGCGACACCATAACATCCACCTACGTGTCTTTCATTTTCTCTCAGTCTACCTCATCTGGGCTGCAGTCAGTGGGGGCGTAGGCTGATATGACGAAGAGGTAACGAGTGTCCCTATCTTTCCGAGACCTTACTGTCCCGTTCAGTCGGACGGCGCACAAGCGACTATCTACAGGGATCCAGTCAAGGAGAGACTGTTCTGCCCTAAGATTCAATGCTATACCTACACCGGCGAGGCCCCTAGAAGCAGCATCAGCGCTACCGGATACACGAAGGGTAAATCGAGCTGCTTCTTTATCTTCACATGGTGAGGTCAAGTGTATGACGTGACTCGGATCCTGTATGCGCGTTTCCAAGACGCAGCACATATCGATAGAACGAGATTCCAAAGTCCTAGTTAATGATGCCTGTTGCCCTATTTGACACAATGTCCGTACATTGAATGCTCCAACATGTAGTTTGGAACGGGGTTTAAGGAGACCAGGAACGACGTTTCGCGAACTCGCATCGTTTGCATTAGCTGTGCACTGTGATAAATGAATGTGAGAAGAGTTAGTCGTGGAGATAAGAGAGGTATTAGGGAATGTAGGAAGGATTTGATTTTGAACAATTTGGTCTCGTGTGCTGTTGCGGGTATGAGGGCGGTTATCACTTCCCGGCTGCCCACACCGTGGAAGGTTGTTTCTTGAGGGACCTGAAAAGGAAGATAGATTAGTGTTGGTCTCGGAGACCTGGTTGCGTGACCGCAGAGTCCATGGGACAACTGCTTGAGGCCGGTCACGCACGGCCTTTTTATGAAACTTTTTTTGAGGATTAGCTCCGTTTTTAAAGGCCCTTAGTGGGCACCCTTACCCAAGGAGACGGAAATCCGTGAGTTAGGGGAGGTGTGACATTTTTAGGGCCGACCTTTTCTAACCCTTCCTTCCTTGTGAGAAGGCAGCATCGCTGCAGATGCTGGTTGTCCGAGGGAAACACCTTACTGCTGTCACACCCCTCTGCAGTCAGCAGTACGACTTCGCCCTCAGACCTTGGGTAGCTGCTTTTAGTCTCATCGTTCTCCAATCGACCTGTCTGGCATGGTAGGACCTGCAGGAACATGTGTTCCAACCAGTATAGCTCAGTTGGGTCATCACGATAGGCAAGCCCGACCACCACGTCAAGGTAGCAGCTTCGGTCGGGCTATATCGTTAATAGGCAAAGAGCAATGTAAGACAATCAAACCATGTACATTAGCTGTCCACACCATAGGAGGGCATATGCTAGAGGTGTTGGGGGTATCTAACAGTATTGTAAAAATGAGTGGAGCTGAGATAAATTTTCCGTTCGCGGTAACCACAAGCTTATCGAGACCGATATTAGGAGCAGATTTCCTAAGAGAGGTAAAAGCGATAATTGACTTAAGAAGCGGTAAAATGGTCACAAATTATGGTTCATTGCCAATACACGAAAGGGGAGAAGTGACTGAAATAAGAGTGATAACGGACGTCTCGACTAGGAAACCAAACATTAACGAGTTATGCGCAAAGTATGAGAAACTGTTCACTGGAGATGGGGAGCCGTATGGATCTTATGACAAAGTATAAAGCATGAAATTCCTATAAAGTACGACCGAGTAAATATACTTGCAACACGTCGTGTCCCGGTGCATTTAGAGGCCGAGGTAAATCGACAGGTCCAGGAAATGTTGAAGGAAGGTATAATTGAGGAAGCGGATAGCCCGTACAGCTCACCGGTACCCTTGGTAAAGAAGCCCAATGGAAAGTATAGATTTTGTGTCGACTTTAGAGAACTGAATAATATAACAGACCTGAAACCTTGCACAATGCCAACAGCAGTGGAAACATTAGATCGGCTACAGAATGCTACGGTGTTTACAGTGCTGGATTTACGGTCAGGTTATTGGCAACTACGTATAAAAGATAGCGATCGCAACAAGACAGCATTTACTATACGGGATAAACAGTATCAATTTAAACGAATGCCGTTCGGGTTGGCGGGTGCACCGTTTACGTTCAGAAGATTAATGACGCTCCTGCCCAAAAATCTGGATAACGTGGAGGTATATGGCGAAGATGTAGCTGTATACAGCCTGACGGAAACAGATCATGTCAAGCATGTGGAAGCTGTCTTAAAGCGAATTGTAGAATTTGGGCTTCGAATTATTAAGGAAAAGTCGCAGATAGCGAAAAACAGCGTCATATTGTAGGGACATAAAGTGGGAAATGGGGAAATAAAGCCATTACCAGAGAAAATTCTTACCATAAAAAATATTGCAGTACCTAATTCGAAAAGGAAGTTGAGACAGTTCCCGGGAAGAGCGGCGTTCTATAGTCGGTTTGTCAAGAATTTCAACGAAATAGCAGCGCCCTTATTTAAGTTGCTGAGCAACACCAAGTTTACATGGACTGAGACTGGAGAACAAACAAAAACATGCTAGACGATCGTCAGAGGACGCTGCGACTGCCTGAACCCGGAAAACTGTTTACAGTGGCCACAGGTGCAAGTGATCATGTTATAGGTGCGGTATTGAGTCAGGCTGACAGAGTGGTGGAATACGCAAGTCGCGTTCTCACACGCGCCGAGCAGAAGTATTCAACGATCGAAAAGGAGTGCCTAGCAATCGTGTGGGCAGTAGAAAAATGGAGACCGTACCTTTTAGGTAGACGATTTCACATTGAGACTGACCGTAAAACCCTGCAGTGGTTGGGAACAGCAAGAGACCCCCGAGGGAAGTTGGCGCGGTGGATGATACGTCTGCAAGAGTACGACTTCAGTACCGGCCATGTTCCAGGAAAGGAAAACGTAATGGCGGATTACTTGTCAAGATCAAACATGGAAGCTGACCTTCCAGTGACAGCATACGCGGTGAGTAGTTTAGAGGGAGACCCATTAGAATTCATCCGGTAACAGAAAGCTGACCCGAACCTTAAAGAAGTAATCAGAGTGATAAAAGGAGCAGACGTAGACAAACGAATGACGGACAAGGAGGTAATAATGTTACTTCGGCAAAAGGAACGACTGAGAGTGAACACATATGAAGTCCTGACCTGGCAGGACGATAACAAGAATTTGGTGGCTGTTATCTCGAAAGACTGGCGGCGTAAGATGATACACGAGTGTCACCAGGTAGCACATACAGGCATCGCAAGGACGACGGATTTATTACGACAAAGTGCATACTGGCCGGGCATGAGAGACGATGTGGCTCAATACGTGTTAACTTGCCAGCAGTGTCAACTAATGAAAAGCGATAGATACACACAACCGCCGTTACAGTCGATCCCAGTAACCGCAGTCGGTGAATATAATGGGACCGTTCCCACAGACGGCGACTGGTAACCGGTACCTGCTAGTGATGACGGAGTATGCTACACGTTGGATAGATGCCGTACCCATCGCAGACCAGCGGGCAGGAACATTGACCGAAGTGGTGATCCGGCATATTGCGGCGTGCCACGGAATACCGAAAATGATATTAACTGACCAGGGTCCCTGTTTTGAAAGTGACGAGTTTAAAGACCGTCTAAAACAGTTTGGCATCAAGCGGATACGAACTACACCGTATCATCCTCAGACAAACGGGCTTACAGAGAGAAACAACCGGACGTTAAAGGGATGGTTAGCATCTAAAGGAGGAGATTGGGAGAAAGAGTTACCATTGATTTTGCCGGCGCATCGTTCCTCCATACGAGGAACAACCAAGAAATCACCCTTCTCGCTCATGTATGGCAGACAACCACGACTTCCATTGCACAATAAGACCTGGCCACAACAACAGAAATGGACAACAATAAGGTTAAGAAAAGAGAGGAGGGAGGCAATCAGGAACGTGGGAAAGAAACAAATATCAGACATAAAGAAGGCGGAACAACAGAGGAGAACGTGGAAACGTTTTGCAGTGGGGGACCTAGTAAAATGTAGAGAACAAAATAGTAGCATAGCAGGGGGATCAGGGTGGGGAAAGCTGATCCCAAAGTGGGACGGACCGTACGTTATCACGGAGAGACGCGGCGCGGTGTACACGATCCGGAGAGAAGACAACCAGAAGCGTGTAAACGCCAGTCAACTGCAGAGGTAGTTTCAAGATTATCAAGCGTGCGAGTCACGGAAAGCACCAAGAAGACTGCGGTACGGCGATCAGACAGACTACGACGACAGCTTATTAAAAGGGGGGACGAGTGTGGTGCGCGCTACTTATAAGTAGTATATGACGCGAGTGAAAACGTAATGTCTGGCAGCAGAAGATGGGGGAAGATCAAGAAAGGAAGATTGGGAACACAATGGAATTTGTATGAAACGCATGAACAGTGAAATGTCAGACAATGGATTGATGTTTTGCAAATTAACGGTTTACGATATGGTTTTCCAATTTTACCAATTAACTCCGTAATTTTCGATAAATACAATTCGGTTGCCCTCACCTGTGTTCTCCTTCACTACAATACTATTAAAAAATTTTTTTACGAATATTATGAAAATAAAACCGTGGTGAATAGTTTTAACTTTGTATTCCACATTGTATTCTTGTGAATAAAATCTTGGTTAATATCATCGTATATTCTTGATCAACTGGTGATTCATTGACATTCTATGACTAATCATTACAAAAATAATCTTTTATCACACATTTGATGATATCAAGTAGAAAACGGTATCCGTAATTCAAAAAAACAAATGACTAAGAAAATTTGTAAAGTATAGTCAAGAACTATACGCAGAGATGGTTAGCAGCCAGCAGTGGAATCCAGGATCGATTGCAGTCCTATCAATGAGAGGAAGATTCAAACTACGAACATAAATAGTGTCAAGAGTTTCATAAAATTACCAGGTCAACATTATTATTTGAGTAACTGACAAAAAAACGTTGGCTCAAAATTCCACAGCTATGTAATCTTTGAAAGAGGAAGTTTATCCTGTTGTCAAAATAATTCATTCAGAGGTTTATTGGTAAGTTAGCTTATGGTATGATTCAGAGTTGTCAAACTGAATGTGAACGTGCAAATTAACATCAGCGTAAAAATTATATCTATAATTAACTTACATCCATATTGATTTCTAGTTTATACTTGGCAATATCTTCTGGGGTTAAATCATCTATATATTCATCACCAGAATGTTGACGAGTTTTAGAGTCTCCTGAGAAAAGAAAAAAAAACGAAAAATAGCTAAATAGTGTTGTCAGTAGGTTGTGTACTGAATTCTATTACATGTATTTCTTCAACATAGCTTGAGTATGAAGTGAACCCAAATAAATTTAACCATATTCTATGCTACTTGTCTTACCATCTCAAGTTAAATTAATTGAGATGGTTAGACAAATACATATCACCATTCATTGCAGTCACTGATTGTTACTGAAGGATTTGATTGTGACCAAAGTGGTCTCGTGTGCCGTTACGGTTGTGAGGACGAATGTCCCGTCCCAGATACATTGTCAGCCAGAACGTAGAACATACATACATCAGTTCAGGTCGCCATACCATATTAGCACAGAGACACCAATGTCGATTCGAACCCCACAGTGGTTGAAACCGTGCAAAAATTAGCCGTAATGGAGAAAATTGAGGTTCAAAGAACTTATTAAAGAAGTATAACCTCGCGAAAAAATTAAATAGAAAAAGATAAAGATGACACGAATTCGGAAGGATTTGAGAGATCAGAAAGAGTGGGTGCACCTGCACCATTGCAAACGGTTTCGAGCCACGTCATTGAGGGTCTCTAACCATCGATTATTATCATCTCGCAGACACCAACCAGGTGTCGACACCTACCAACATGACTCACTCCAACTGTAAGTGACTTCATGAATTAGCGCCATATTTGGGCTTGACCACCCCGAGCTTTCTTCCAACCCACTCCCACATCGCGAAACACAGCTAGCTGAGGCAGTCGTTCGTTAAGCATTAGTTACATATGTCCAACCCGACCGTAGCTGCTACCTTAACATGGTGGTCGAGCTTGCCTATCGTGATGACCCAATCTAGCTATATCAGCTGCAACATACGTTCCCGAAGGTTATACCATGCAAGGCAGGTCTATGGGAGGACGACGAGACTAAAAACAGCTACTCAAGGTCTCAGGATGAAGTCGTGCTGCTGACTGCAGACAGGTGTGACTGCAGTAAGGTGTTTCCCTCGAACAACCAACATCTGCAGCGATGCTACCTTCTCACAAGGAAGGAAGAGTTAGAAAAGGTCGACCCTAAATATGTCACACCTCTCCTTACCTCACGGATTTCCGTCTCCGTCGGTGAGCCCTTTTACACAAAAGCAGAGCTAACACTTTAAATACCACCCATTATTAGGCTGTGTGTGGCCGGCCTCAAGCAGTTGTCCCTTGGACTCTGCAGTCACGCTCCCAGGTCGTTAAGATCAACGCTAATCTATCTTCCTTTCAGGTTCCTGACGAAGCACCCTTCCACGGTGTGTGCAGCCGGGAAGTAACATCCGCCCTCATACCCATAAAAGCACATGACACCGGATCGGTCACAATCAAATGCTTCCTACACCTCTTAATAACTCTCTTATCTCCTCGACCAACCCATCTTTCAATCGTTTATCACCTCACACCACTGAAGCAAACGGTCTGACTTCACGAAACATTATTCCTGGTCTCTTGAAACCCGTTACTAAATTACATATTGGAGCTTTTAATGTTTGAAGCCTACGCAGAATAGAGCAACAGGCTGCATCAGCAAGAACTCTGGAATCCCGGGCGATCGACGTATGTTGCATCTCTGAAACGCACATACAGGATCCGAGTAAAATCACCAATTTGATCTCACCTAGTGCAGATACAACAAGGTTCACGCCTCGTGTTTCTGGAAGCCCTGATGCCGCTTCGCGTGGCCTCGCCAGGATAGGTATAGTATTAAGTCATAGGGCTCTATTAGACTGGATCCCGGTAGACAGCTGCTTACACGCTGTCCGATTAAACAGGTCTGTATGGACTCGGAAGGATAAGGAAACTCGCCGTTGCCTCTTCGTCGTATCTGCCTACGCTCCCACTGACTACAGTTCAGCCGACATGAAAGATAAGTTAATCGCTCTGATATAGTAATAATGGCTGGTGACTTTAGCGCTCAAGCAGGACCAGACAGCATTCCAGCAGAGGCAATGAAAGAAGATGTAGAAGCAACTGAGAAAATATTTCACAACCTCTTCAACCGGATATTGTTAAACAGCATGAAGGACTTCGTAGACGCCCAACTTCGAGATCAACAGGCCGGATTTCGTAAGGATCGATCGTGTACTGACCAAATTGCTACATAACGGATCATTGTGGAACAATCGATTGAATGGAACTCACCACTCTACATCAACTACATCGACTACGAGAAGGCATTCGATAGCGTGGATAGGAAAACACTGTGGAGGCTTCTTCGACACTGCGGTGTGCCTGAGAAAATAGTTAACATCATACGGAATTCTTATGATGGATTCAACTGCAAAATCGTACACGAAGGACAGCTAACAGACTCGAGGTGAAGACCGGTGTCAGGCAAGGTTGCTTACTCTCACCCTTTCTCCTGGTGATTGACTGGATTATGAAGACGTCGACATCTGGAGGGAAGCACGGTATCAACTGGACAGTTAGGACGCAGCTGGACGATCTGGACTTCGTAGATGACCTGGCTCTTCTATCGCACACGCAACAACAAATGCAAGAGAAGACGACCAGTTTAGCAGCAGCCTCTGCAGCAGTAGGTCTCAAAATACATAAAGGAAAAAGCAAAATCCTCCGATGCAACACAAAATGCACCAACCAAATCACTCTTGATGGAGATGCCTTGGAGGACGTTAACACCTTTACGTATCTGGGCAGCATCATCGACGACCAAGGTGGATCCGATGCAGATGTGAGGGCGCGGATTGGCACAGCAAGGGCTGCATTTCTACAGTTTTTTTCAATACAAATGTCAAAACAGTTCTACTGTATGGAGTGGAAACTTGGAGAACTACGAAAGGCATCATCCAGAAGATACAAGTGTTTATTAACAGTTGTATACACAAAATACTTCGGATTCGTTGACCAGACACTACCAGCAACAACTTACTGTGGGAGAGGACAAACCAGATTCCAGTGGAGGAGGAAATCAGGAAGAAGCGGTGGAAGTGGATAGGGCACACACTACGAAAAGCAGTGGGAGCGTAGGCAGATACGACGAAGAGGCAACGTCGAGTTTCCTTAACTTTACGAGTTCGTACCGTCCCTTTAAGTTGGACAGCGCATGAGCGACTGTCTACTGGGAACTAAAGAGAACTAGTTATGCCCTAGACTTAATACTATACCTATGCCAGTGAGGCCACGGGAAGCATCAGCGGGTCTTCCAGATACACGAAGCGTTAACCGTGGTGATTCTCTATTTAGTCTAGGTGAAATCAAATCATTGATATTTCTCGGATCTTGTATGCGTGTTTCGGAGATGTAACACACATCGACCGCCCGGGATTCCACAGTTCTAGCTAATGAAGCCTGTTGCCGTATTTAACACAAGGTTCGAACAATCAAGCTCCTCAGTGTATTTTCGATCGGGGTTTCAGGAGACCAGGATTAGCGTTCCGTAAACTCGCATCGTTTGCACTAGCAGTGCAGTCCCGACCGTAGCTGCTACCTTGACGTGGTGGTCGGGCTTGCCTATCGTGATGACCCAACTGAGCTATACTGGTTGGAACACATGTTCCTGCAGGTCCTACCATGCCAGACAGGTCGATTGGAGAACGATGAGACTAAAAGCAGCTACTCAAGGTCTGAGGGCGAAGTCGTACTGCTGACTGCAGAGGGGTGTGACAGCAGTAAGGTGTTTCCCTCGGACAACCAGCATCTGCAGCGATGCTGCCTTCTCACAAGGAAGGAAGGGTTAGAAAAGGTCGGCCCTAAAAATGTCACACCTCCCCTAACTCACGGATTTCCGTCTCCTTGGGTAAGGGTGCCCACTAAGGGCCTTTAAAAACGGAGCTAATCCTCAAAAAAAGTTTCATAAAAAGGCCGTGCGTGACCGGCCTCAAGCAGTTGTCCCATGGACTCTGCGGTCACGCAACCAGGTCTCCGAGACCAACACTAATCTATCTTCCTTTTCAGGTCCCTCAAGAAACAACCTTCCACGGTGTGGGCAGCCGGGAAGTGATAACCGCCCTCATACCCGCAACAGCACACGAGACCAAATTGTTCAAAATCAAATCCTTCCTACATTCCCTAATACCTCTCTTATCTCCACGACTAACTCTTCTCACATTCATTTATCACAGTGCACAGCTAATGCAAACGATGCGAGTTCGCGAAACGTCGTTCCTGGTCTCCTTAAACCCCGTTCCAAACTACATGTTGGAGCATTCAATGTACGGACATTGTGTCAAATAGGGCAACAGGCATCATTAACTAGGACTTTGGAATCTCGTTCTATCGATATGTGCTGCGTCTTGGAAACGCGCATACAGGATCCGAGTCACGTCATACACTTGACCACACCATGTCAAAATAAAGAAGCAGCTCGATTGTATAGACCACATTTTCACACTACGACAGGTCCTGGAACACAGACACACATTTAGGCGTCCTACAATAGTTGTTTTTCTGGACCTTAAGGCGGCATTTGACTCAGTGGATCGTGAGGTTCTGTGGCAGTGTCTCTCTTTAAAAGGTGTACCAAATAAGTACATTAACCTCATACAAGATCTCTACTCAAATGCCACTAGTCGAGTGAGAGCTTATGGCGAACTGTCACCGGAATTCTTCACTTCAAGTAGTGTCCGTCAGCGATGTCCACTTTCTCCATTCTTGTTTAATTTTATCATTGACATGCTGCTAGAAATAACCTTATCCTCGTCTGAATTTTCTGGAGTAGACCTTTTACCAGGTGGCTCGCTTATTGACTTAGAATATGCCGATGACATAGTCCTACTTGGTGAAGACGCTGACAAAATGCAGAGTCTTCTGACTACCCTAAGCAACAATGCAAGCATGTTCGGGATGCGGTTTTCCCCCTCGAAATGCAAAATGTTACTTCAAGACTGGGTTGCATCGGCACCTGAACTCGTGATAGGGAGTGGTGTGGTCGAACGTGTAGACCGCTTCACTTATCTGGGGAGTTTCATCAGTGCCGATGGCCTGGTGACTGATGAAATCTCGGCACGGATACAGAAGGCTCGATTGGCTTTTGCCAACCTGCATCACTTATGGCGTAGGCGAGATATCCGTTTGCTGACTAAAGGACGAGTGTACTGCGCAGTAGTTCGCTCCGTCTTACTTTATGGCTGTGAAACATGGCCAATGAGAGTAGAAGATACTCGTCGGTTATTGGTTTTCGATCATAGGTGTCTTCGAAGCATTGCTCGTATATCATGGGACACCCGAGTGAGCAACGCTGTTATTAGGAAACGGGTACTAGGTAAGAATGGCAGATTAATAGATGAAGCATTGAAACTTCATCAGTTGAGGTGATTGGGACATGTGTTGCGTATGCCCAAACACCGACTGCCTCGTCGAGCTTTGTTTTGTAGTATAGGAATAGGTTGGAAGAAAGCTAGGGGCGGCCAAACCAAAACATGGCAGAAATCCATGAAGTCATTGACGAGTGGACTTAGCCATGTCGGTAATTGTCGACTACCTGGTTGGGGTCCGCGAGATCATAATAATCGATGGTTAGAGACCTTGAATGACATGGCTCAAAATCGTTCGCAATGGCGCCAGTGCATTTATTCTTTGTGTTCTCTCAAATCCTAATCTTCTGGGTTCTTCAACACCTCTAGTTTTTACTTTCTAAACTTATCTCATTGAATCATACTTCGTGAATAATATCTTCTAATTCTAACGCCTCCGATTACTTCAAATACCTTTACTACCTCTTCTACTATTGGATTTGAATTGACGATTACTTCTCTGTGCTGATGTGGTATGGCGACATGAAATGATGTACTTACGTACGAAGTTCTACGTTGCAACTGACTGACTGACTGAGCAGTGCAGGGTGATAAAAGAATGAGAGAAGAGTGAGTCGTGGAGATAACAGAGATGCTAGGTGTGTAGGAAGGATTTAACTGTGACCGATTCCATCTGGTGTGCTGTTACGAATATGAGGGCGGACATCGCTACGGGGCTGCCCGCGCCGTGGAAGGATGTATTTTGAGGAATCTGAAAAAGAAGTTGGATTGGTGTTGGTCTGAGCAACCTGGGAGCGTGACTGCAGAGTCCAAGGGACAACTGCTTGAGGCCGGCCACACACGGCCTAATAATGGGTGGTATTTAAAGTGTTGGCTCTGCTTTTGTGTAAAAGGGCTCACCGACGGAGACGGAAATCCGTGAGGTAAGGAGAGGTGTGACATATTTAGGGTCGACCTTTTCTAACTCTTCCTTCCTTGTGAGAAGGTAGCATCGCTGCAGATGTTGGTTGTTCGAGGGAAACACCTTACTGCAGTCACACCTGTCTGCAGTCAGCAGCACGACTTCATCCTGAGACCTTGAGTAGCTGTTTTTAGTCTCGTCGTCCTCCCATAGACCTGCCTGGCATGTTAGAACCTCAACAAGCACATGTTCCAGCCAAAATAGTTCGGATGGGTCATTAGGATGGTCAAGCCTGACCACCACTTCAAGGTTGCACGGTTAAGGAAGTTACTGATTATTGGTCATTTCTGTGTAAAAAGCTGTAAGGAATTTACCTGAGGCATTTTTATGTACCCTGTACTTTTGAGTATCGAATTACACTAAATGGTTAGGTAAATGAAATAATTGATAAAAAGTGAATTACTATATACATTACTTAATTGAAGCGAAATACAGACATAAGATAAAGTAAATATCAGGATACGATCAATAGTCGCATACTTTCATTATATGTAGTAATTAAAAGATTGAATCGAAAGAAAACATTTCATGAAACTTAACTGGAAATTCAAGTGTTACCAAGGCGACAAACTTTATGAACTAATATAATTAATCAATTAGAGTTATGTTTCAGTTTTAATAAAAATACCAATCAGCAATTCTAAACCTGATCATAGATGAACTTAGTTAACGATTAATTAGTTTGTCACTTTAATTTTCTATCCATCACTGAATACAATGATTTTTTTTAAAACGTGATTAGATTGATCACACTGAAATCTCCATAAATTATTTTGATAGGTTTTGACAAAAACGTATTATCTATAAAGGTCATACACAAAGTGACTCTGAAACAGAGTTATAATATAATGATGAATTTATTAATCTTAGTTTATTAAAGTGCTTGTAATTCATACTCAAGTTAAACCGGATGTATGATGATTCATTTCTTGTATTATTTCAATTACCTATGAAATAGTTTATGGTTATTGAAATAAACTATTCAATTGTCAGTAATTAGAAAATTGCTTAAATGAGAACAAGAGTGTAATTCATGCTTGCAAATAGACAAATTCTAGTTGTTAAAAAACATATTTTATGTATGTAAATTAAAATTACGATACAAAAGTATCGTTACAGGATAATGATAAATAGAAATTTTTTGAATTATCAGTGTTGTGTCATTTAAAAAATATGACTATTGTACGGATTATATAACGTCTTAAAAGCCGTCTTGATGTCTCCCCTATGCCCTATCTCGATTGTGTTTTGCTGTTGATGAACATGGTTTTCTGTTACCCACGTTTATCAGATGATTTGATTTGGAGAAAACATATTACGCAGCTAAATTGGTTGAAACTGAAAGGACTAAGCCCATGATTTCACATAAGCCTAGGCATTGCACGAGCGATTACGTCATATTCCATTGCATTTATCAGTTTATAACATAATACAACGAAAGGTTATGGAATGCGTGCCTTAATAACTTCACAAACAGTTAATGTTAAATGACCTGATAAACGTGGGACATAGAAAACCTTGTTCATCAATGGCAAAACACAAATGAAACGGGGCATAAGATTGACATCAAGACAGCTTTCGAAACATTGTATAGAAATGCTCAAGGACGAATCCAGAAGTTTCTACAAACCTTGGTTATTCGTAAATTCAACTCTCCTTATACGTACACAAATAGTTTGTCGTAACCTTGAATTTACACTGATAATCTTTAAGCCATTTTATGGCTTACAGTAATGTGACAATTTCCTATCCTTTCCATACTATGTTGATTTTCTCTCTCTTTCATTTACACTTATCACCTTATGTATATTTGAACTCTTATTTAGTTGACCTTTTATTAGTTTTCATGTAATATTCCTTCATAAGTATATGTGTGACCAGATTGTTCAAAATATGTAGCTCGAATACATTGCATTTTTTAGATCAACTACATCTCATTGTTCTATCAAAATTTATAAAAGGGACTAATTGTTTAGATGATAAAACTTGTAAAAAAACTTAAAAACTACAGACAAAAGGTCACGATGAATCCTCTTTTTAAAACAGGTGGATAGATGTAAATGAAGGATACTTCGAAAATAATTTGCATAGCGTTTTAAAAATGCTATCTTTATGGTTATAAAAACAGGAATGAGAGTGATCGAATCATGATTTACTATGCACAAACCTGGAATACACTCTCCAGTGAATGGAATGAATCTTTTGAAGTTACTAGAATCGTATCACATAATACAGTATCTCTTTCAGGTGCTAAGAGGATGACTCTTCCTAGAAATATTCTTAAAGCAGAAATATTGGTCTGTCGCAAGATACATCTAAACTTTTTAAAAAATCCTTCTACTTAATAAACCTGCTTCTTCAAATCGGTTTCATTTTTATTCTAAACTGTATATACAGCAAACCGTCAATTCTTCACACTCTTAATTAACTAATACTACTGGTTATATCGATGTGTATCACCTTTACAATACATATGAGTCATAAAATACTGTTTAATTACCAATTCGCGAATAGTCGTAGCTCATCACGGTGATCTTCATGCTAAATTCATTCTCTACAGGCTTTTTTGCCTACATCAGGCTAAATATTATTCCGGTAAGTAATTTTTTGAAATCGGAAATGACGTTTTCAGCATTTTATTAAATATCTGACAAAATACTAGTTAACTGTCTGATATGCTATATCCAAAATGAGCGCCATAAAACCCTAAAGTGTAAAACAAATAGAAATGCACAACGATGACGTTAGCTACAACATAAACTCCATTTTTGGACTCGATTAGCAAAACTAATTTGCCACCAATTGCAATCATCAGGTAGCTGGTAAATTATAGTCATTGTATGGTCTGATCCGATTGAATATCGACCTAAGTTGTCATGTCTCATATCAGTACATTTAGAATAGGGATTAATAGAATGAAAAGTTACGGAGAATAGCTTTTCATTATAGTTAATTATATTCAAACATCAGTTGTGCAGCTTAAATGACCGCGTAATCACTATTAGAGCTTATCACAGTCGATAAATTTATGGTTAAGAACATACAAACTCAAACATGAAACGCACAGCACATGTCACTTTAGGTACGTCGACGGTAACCTTATTGTTTGTGATGATTTGAATCATGTTTCTCGTTTTCTCTGTCACTTCGAAAATGCTAATGCAGGTATAAAGGTTGCAGTGGAATATGAAAGATAAACCAGCCCAATTTTTTTAAAGACGAAAAAATGGTTGAACTATTGAAAAAGGAATATACATATCAAAAAAACATGAACCAGGAAGTCTTTAAACTAGGATAACTTTTGTTGTTCTAGTTACAAACCGTGTTTAGTTAAGACATCCATTAATAGAAATAGAATGATATGCTGAATTTAAAATAACTTACATTTTTTATTGAAAAAATGAACATCCGAAGGAATTTATTGAGGATTATACGAAAGAGCTTAAAATACTAATTGTAGAAGTTTATTATATACAGGAATACAGACCTTAAAAAATCGGTACCTAAACAATATCAAACAACATCATGGTTACTCATCACATGAGAAGAAAACAGTCTGACAAAAGAATGGATACATAAACAAGTTCTATCCCGCCCATTGTCAGCACTCTATCCTTTGAAACAAAAACGAAAAGAATCAATAAACATTAGTCAGTAGCTAAGCCAAAGGCTGCATGTTAATATCGATTTCTTTTATCACATAGTTTAAATATATTTCGAAATATTTTTTTATTCTTGAATAATATAAAGAGTTATGTTAGTGAAAATTTCTACAAGTTGACTTATTCCAGTCAAGCAAACTATTTCTGTTTATCTAACAAGTCGTTTTACAAGATTTCATCATTTTTTCATAAACTAAAACAACTAAAAAAACAAGAGTGCAATAAATTATACCAATAAAATTATACAGAAATGTATATGTTGACAAAGTAAACGCAATTTTAACAGAAGATAAAATAGAGTAATATTAATTAGGTATATGAAGTATTTTTGATTTTACTTCGAAACTTTTGTTTATTTTTTTCTTTATAAGATTAACTTTTTAGTCACATAGAACTAAATAAACATTGCAAAAATATTCAGTGAAACAAATTACGTGTGTAAATAAAAAAAATTTGAATTAGAGCATAACGAGGATACTATTACTACTACAGATAGGCTACTACAAACATACACTCTCGCTAAGAAGGATGTATTTGTCAAGCTCCCATTTAAAGATGATTCTAGTGTGCAGAATAGGCGTTGACTAAGTGTCACTATTTTGCTGACCTTCCTAGCTGTTGACTTAATGTGCATATGAAACTAATAAGACGTAACTTGAAGAAATCCTCTAGTTACCTCAAGTCGTATCAATCTTTTTACTCGTATCAGCAGTAGCATATAAACTGGATGAACTGAAAGCTTTTTAACTAAAAAGAATCTCGAAACATATCTCGAAGAGCATAATCCGGAATGACTTCATTGGAAGATATGTATTAAATATGTATCATTTAATTAATCGTGACAGCCTTACAAGCGATAAATAGATAAAATAATGGCAGACATCTATGAGGAGTGGAAGTAGACACCACCATTCATCGTCTCAACATCTATTTGTGGGTACAAAAAGAACTTGTTGTTCATCTAAATATCGTATAATCAAACAATTACCAATCTTCCTTTGAATCTTCTCTTGTTTTCAGAATAGTTGAAATTTTGTTTTGGATATTTCACCTTCACTTTGTCTAGTCACAATAGCACCTTGATTGTTTATTTTAGTCAAATACTAATTTCTAACTTGTTTATTCTAACTAGTCTTACTACTTTAAGATTAAATCAATAAAATATTCCGACCTTTGTAAATGTAAACATCTAACTGTGTCCATTTTCTTATACTCTCTTCAACTATTATCATCATTATGATGATCACCATTATTAAAATTGCTTTATTACTTTTTTTTTGGTAACTAATTACCATCACTTCTATCATTTTGTCTACTATAGTCGTAACAAATTGCAAATGTTTATTGTAGTCGACTAAGTTAGAATCTCCTTATCGCTGAATCCTACCATTTGCACATCAAATTTGTATGCATAAGGAAAGTATTTATAAGTGTTCCTAATTAGTGAACCTTTGTGAGATTATTTTATTTATTAACATGAATAAATATTTTTGTGTAAAGATCTAGAGCACGTGAAATGAAATGAATTCACTTCATCCCACAATGTTTGTTGTTGTCCCTCTGCAAAGGTTTATCAAAAAGGCTAATTGCGTAAAAAAAATTTACAGGTTTGTTAGATTATGATCGACTTTGTTTTCAAACTGTGAAATAATCTTTCAGTTGTAATGATAATGAAAAGAAATATGATTCAATATGTAAACTAATTCTACGCCCCTGAAGATTATAACACACCAAGTATCCAATAAATTGTTTTACCACTGACAAGTATACCGATGCGTGAATGGAATTATTAAGATATGGTACATCTTTAATGATTTCATCATTTTTCAATGAGTTGAATTTGTGAAGTAGAACTTCATCCAACCAAAATATGCACTAATCAGGTTACTAAATCAGTCACTGAAAGTATTCAGCTTTATGATGTTTAGGCTTCAGGGCTAGGTAACTGTAACGAAGTAACAAATATGCATCTCATTAGTTTCGTGAAATCAATTGGGTAAGCTATTGATTAATTAAATGTCAATTGATGCCACTTCAGTTTAATTAGATTTGACAGTTGACCAAATATTTATATACAGCTGGGGATTTGTGGTTAATTTGTAATAAGCTACTTTTTTGTAGTCTTACTTCTCTTCCTCAGATCGAGCAGTATCACTAACTATTTCGTTATACAGTGGCAAATAAACAGTTGTATCTGCAGTAATATCAAGTGGCAGTACCAATATTTTAACATGTTACTGGAGTAACAGAACTCTATTGATCAAGTCTGTAGTACATCCGTTAAGCTAAGTGACTTGGCATAATAATGCTCAACACAGGTAACAATCAGTAGGTCTCATAGTGAAGTTTCATATTTTTCAAACATACCAAATGAATCAACAGATGATAGCCAAGATTCAATGCCCTCTGTGAAACTAAATACTTCCGACGAACTCAATCTATTTATATGTTTGGTATGCTTCTTCATTCTCTATGAATTCAACAAACAAACCTTAGGTTTTTTGAACGCGTAACGTTGAGGAGTCGCATGCGAGGACGGAAGTCACATAGAAATTGGTCGTTCTACTGATTATGAAAAACACTCAATATGACCTTGGATTCTAGCCACTTTTTTGTGGAATTTAAAATTTAGCGAGACAAAGAGATTGTTATTTAAATGGAAGGTAACTAAACAAACTTGGTCAATAATCAGATTGCCGGTAGAGTAAGTAAATAACAAGCCAGAAAGTAAACACGAACAGACAATGCCATATGATCAAACAAAAAGGTAAAATGACTTACTTAGAACGCACCAACATGATATTAACGTTTTTCTTCTGTATATTTAACTAGGGTAAATAATTTTCTAGCTGGTTAATTAAATTAAAGGAAAGTAAACCTCTAATTCCTTTTCTTTTTTAGTGTTGTATAAGGTGTTCAACCATGTTAAAAATCACTGCCATTGAATTTACAATTAACCATAAATTCACATCCTAGAGACGTACATCTATTAGTCATAAAATGTATGATTCATTTTTGTCTGAAATCGCTGGTGCCTACAATGACCTTAACAAGCTCTAGTGTGTTCAAGCAATCGTAGTTGCTTTTACGAGTGGAGTATGAAAATGACTCACTGTTTAAGGAACCATCATAAAGTGTTATTTATTTTTGTAGAATACATTTTGTTCAAATAGTTTTTAATATCTTTTGTATCCGTTATCACAGTGTTATTATGACCCATATAAAAAGAAAACAATATTACAAAGCTCTTAATGACAGCATTTAATCGCATTTCACATGACCAGGATAAGCTATTAAACGCTTTAGGTGAGATTCTAATAGTTTACTTTTTTTAAATTCTGCACTAATTATTTTATGCCGGACTAAGCAGAAAGTGTACATTGTACCAGAAGACACGTTCTAAAAATAATAGATAAAAATTCTATGCATCAGATAAGAATAAGCAAGTAGGAAGACTAACCTGCACAACAAACTGAAGTTTAGTTCAGTGTAGGTGTATACCATATGGATAAATGCGTATTTATCATACTATATTGGCTAAAAATCTATTTATAATATCATAACTATAGTTGTGAGATGTAATGCAATTTAAATAAGTCTTTAGCAATTTTATTGAGGAATAAGTTATTCGAAATTATCATATGAGCAGTTAGTTATAGAAAATAAAGAAATGAAACAGCAAAGGGATTGTTTACATTATTTGTTTCTGCTTTTTTATTTTTTGTATTCCTTTCGCATAACAAACCTAGGTTAATCAACGATTTTAGAGGAATTAAGAGTACTGAACCTATTGATCCTCTGATTCCAGATCAGTTGTCGAAATCTCGAGAAGCACTTAGCGATTGTTTGGTATGTAAAATTAGTCATATTCACTATGCAAGGTCGTACAATCATGGACTATCTGGTTCGTATGTCTGGAAGGATTGCCACTAATAATTAATTCATCTTTCAATTTCTTCAGGATTTTTGTCAGCGTTTGCTTGATTTGTCTACCTGTATCATCTCCAGTGGATAGAACTGTTGCTGATTACGTCCATCTGGACGTAAATAGGAAGTCGATTCCCAAGTAACTACGGTGAAAAGAAAATAAACCTCAACTACATAAGCCTTGAAAAATCAATCACAGGTGCTAAGATTATCTCCATACAATGTATAATTGATTATCTAAAAATTAACTACTATAACAACATGAAAAAGTTCTCTAAATAACCAACTTGAAGAGATACAAATAGACGAATCAAGTAATTAATAGGAAAATTCCTTAAAAATGTCAAGGATGTGTTTTTCATTAGTGATTATCTCTCCAAGCATCTATAATCATCTAGACCAGATGATAGTCCTTGATTGCTTGACCTTGTTTATTGAATATGACTAACTTTCTATACCACGTGATTGCCAAGTGGTTGTCGAGATTTCGACAATTGATCCGAAATCAGATTAATATGTTCAGTACTAGTGGTGTTTTTAAACCCTATATAATCTACACGATTTATTTTCTTGGAGAACTAGACGTTTTCAACGGCACACTAACGTGTACATGCATGATATTTACTACAGATATGTAGGGCATTTTGAGTTCTCAGATATATGGAACGCCATGACCAATAACATAAATGGTATCTCATATGTCTAAAAACACATCATCAACCATTTTATACCAAATTAACATGGAGAAATAAAACGTTTTTCTGGAAACACATACTTTCCTACGTTAACACTTAAATTTATTGCTTGCCAATCTACCCTGTTATAACTAGATATTATAGTTACTATGATCAGAAATGTATTGCTTTTCGTCCACTTGAAATCATTTTTTCATAGGACTATTTACGTCACTGGACTTTATACCTACTTCACTCACTACAGATTGCATCTCACTTTATTTATCCAAAAATATTTGTCTATCTAATTTATGGAAGTGATATGAATTTTTTCTGGTTACCTGAAATTTAATGTGTATATTTCAATTTGTACTCATCTAGTTGCTTAGATGATAGAACATAAACATGTTAATAATTGTTCGATAGGCTAATATACGCTAGTCTGTGGGAAATGTAACACTGAACTAATACCTGTTTGATACCGTATCTTTCTAAGGTATTCATTCATAAGTAATTTACTGTTACCCGGCACAACTTATTATTCTTGAAAGAAATAAATCAAACACTAGTTGAATAAGTAATCATAATGTAGTGGCTTTCATAAGAGCCAGTATTCGTTCTCTGTTTACGTTATCATAGGTTGAATTAAGTAGACATCAGATGTTTAGTGAATTTTGGCTTTTCATTATTTATTCATTCACTGACAGGTAAATCATAATCGTCCTATTTTCGTTGAATATTTCGTACATAAATAATAACTTTGATTTCCAAATACACCATCACAAACTTAATTAGTGAGCTGGTGACTCTGTATTTTTATGATTCACAACAATTAGGATTTAGAATTTGGTTTAATGAGAATTCTCACCTCAAGCATCTCACATTAATTTTACACGGAATTCATTGGAAGTTTTAGCATCAGTGTGTACGTAGTAGTCACAGTGCTTGATCATCCAATTACGGAACATCATTTGCCAGAGTATGTCCGGATATATTAGAAGAGTTGTTAATAAGCTTTAAATGTAATTGTTCTTCATAATGCAGTAACCGCTGGTTGATTTGTATCCTCAAAACTTGCAAATACTGATAGAGGAATCAAAATAACAGTTATAAGTCTGTTGAATCTCTAATTCCATTTAAAACGTTCCATATTCAATCCAGTTTCTTATTGTTCCAATCAAACAACCTCCACACTATCTATTTATTGGCGTATTTTTCTTACTATGGTCAAGTATTTGTATACAATTTGATGAATGTTTCTCATGTTATATCCGTTTCTTGGGGCTGGGGTGGGGAAATGGAAACTAATTTATTGAAGAAATAATCGATTGTATTATGTTGGATTAGTCAAAGCTACTGCTCATACATTATTACTATTTATCTGTTTGCAATGATATATTATTCAGTCAATACTAATAACAACTTTCGAAATTCACACCTAGTCCATATATGGCTATGTGTAATTTACCAGTAAATGAACCTTCGACGATTGAAGCACTGTAAGTCAGGCTTTTTTTATATGTATTCAAATGAACGCATTTGCTGGTTTTTTTTTTGAAATATGTAAAACAGGAACAGAAAGTGATATTGTTTTGATCGATTAATATTATTATTAATCATTTCACATAGATCGTTGGTTTGTCATAATCAAAAGAAACAAAATAACTTAAATAAAAAAAAAGAAATTCAATAAATTGAATGATGCACAGAAACCATGTTTGTCTGTCCCATTTACTGGGCAGGATGTATCTATTTCAAGATAAACCATGGGTATAATAACAGAATATCTTGTATGATAGATATATTATACAATCGCACGGGATTGTGTCAAG
Organism: Schistosoma turkestanicum; assembly: GCA_944470395.2. NCBI lineage: Eukaryota > Metazoa > Platyhelminthes > Trematoda > Strigeidida > Schistosomatidae > Schistosoma > Schistosoma turkestanicum. The sequence continues at coordinate 48,851,715 of OX103979.1, forward strand.
CACCATAACTCTCAGACCAAATTAACAACTATAATGAGACTATCACTATTGTTACGTATCCCTTATCCAGTAAACCAATAGATGGGAACAAACAGGAAGATAATAAAATGTTAAGTTGCTTTTTACTTGTGTTTAGTGAATTGTTTAATTTATAAAAAAAAAGATTTTCTTGTTCTGGTAAATAACATGATAAGTATTTACCCACCAATAATCAAATTTTAAAAGTATTATCTATTACTCGTGTAGGACTAGTCAGTTGAATGTATTTACGATACTTTGTGAAATTTATTTGTATCGAGAGTGCAAACGTTTTGTGTTTTATTATTTCTGTATTATTTTGACCTGTTATGAACAATACGTTTCCTTCATATGGGTAAAAAAAAGTGTAGATGGACGGTTAGATTGCTGTGAAGATAAAAAGCAGATAAATAAGTAAAGAATACTATTTCGTATTTACGAATTCCTCAGGCATTATATATATATATATATATATATATATATATATATATATATATATATATATATATATATATATATAAAGTTATAAGAGTATTACCGTTGCGAAAAGAGTTTTGAACACGAATCCCTGCAGTATTCTCATGATTTTCAAATCTGTCATCATGACCCCAATACTGTTTTGAACTTTGTCCACGATGAAAATTGTTGTGAGAAAGACCTCGTGGATGTCTTGTAAAGCCACGAGAATTTGTGGATAATGCTCCCCGACTATCATATCCTACAAATAATTAACACAAATTAAATTAAGGAAATGAAATGAAACAAATACGAGAATAAACAATCGGTGAGATAAACAGAAATCGAATAAGTTTGAAAATGGTTTAAGCTAATCGACAAACCATAAAGTATGAAATAATAAAACAGATTTACTCGAGTTAAGGAAGAAAATATTAAATAGTGTAAGTGAAAAGCCAAAAAGACATTGTCAGAGTCATCTGCCCAATCGGCTATAAGTCTGAAAAAATAAAAATCTAATAAACTCATTCAGAGTCAACTTAATCTAAATTACTGAAATTAATAATACTTTCGCAAAACTACAGTCAAAAGTGGCAAAATATATTGTTTCGTCGAAACTTTATTTGGTTCGATTTTCAATTTCGTTTGTAGTTAATGTCATCATGCATTAGATATCATCATGCGCATTTGCTAGTAAATCTGTAAAATGTAAAATTTTTAATGTGAAGAACTTTCTTTCAATCTTTATATTAGTAAACCGATAATTATGTTCTCAGTTTACACGAAATCCACTTTCGGAATAGAAGATGAACATACTGAATCGCTATTATTGAACTGGTTAGTTAAGAGAAGTTTTAACGGAAATCAAGATTTAATCATTAACCAGAAACCGATACATTCAAATGGCCACAGAGACTTCCACTGTTTACATTCATTCAGTTTCAAATCCCCCTGGTTCTAAAGCTATACAGAAAAGTCACCAAGAACAAAACCTAAGAATATAAGCTAATGAAGCAAAACTACATACTCAACATCTTGTGATGTAATACTTTTCTTATAAATCTGATTAATAAGGCATAAAAATGAAACGTTCTATGTTTGCGCAATAATTCGAATGAAATATCACAGAATGATATGGTGGTTTTACTAAATCGCTATCGTATGGAGAAATTGCAACGTAACTTGAAGCTGTACAGAATTAAGGCTTTTTAGAAAATAACCAACACTCTTAGAAACGCTTTGGTTCGGGTAAAGGGAAAGATCTTCGTTAAATCTGCACAGTATTTTATTTTTAGATCGGGTTGAGTCTATTGCAATGCTTACATGCTAGAAAATATTCTTGTGAAGTCTCAACTTGTTCTAAGGAACCACTAAGCTACACAAAAAGACCACATTATCTTGTAGAACTGGAAAATCTACGAATCAGATCGGCAATAGCAGTGTGTCTGATTTTTAACTATCACTGAATCGATATTAAAAATGTTGAAATAATCAAGAAATATTTGTCTAACTAAAAAAAGAAGCTGAAACGTTTTATATAACGTTGAATCTCTACCCTAAGTAAGAAAGGACAGCCTTGTTATCTATCCAGCTTGGACCGTTTATTCAAACTATATTTCATCCTATTTATTTCTCGCACTGTTAATACACATACGTACAAACTTAATCTGTATGTCTAGACAAACAAATTTCACATCCACTAGTATACACACAGTGCTGTCTCACACAGAATAATCACGAGTAAAAATAACATGACGTTGACACAATCACACCTAGGTTGATAGAAAATTCTGAGATATCAAAAATATATTATTTTATCATTACCAATCTACCTAACACTCAATGTATTTGAAACCATCAGACCTAACCTTGATAATGATCATCGATTAGTTGCTCAGGGTATTGAATTGTTTGTCTGGCGATTACTTGAGTGTTTTAGTGACTGCTCAGTAGTTGTTCAAAAAACCAATCTAAGATCGAAATTAATATGGAAATTGAAAAATTGGAGTTAGTTTCAGCATTACGTCGCCGTAAACAAATGCGATCACTCAGTTGTTTCAGACACTATTCAAGGTAATTTGAAAATAAATGTAAAACTTGTAGCATAGAATGTATGTCTTTTCGTCATTCGTATGCTAACGTCCACTTAATTGAATGGGTTGGTTTAAGTTTATGGTTGAAATGACCAAATAATAAAGCAAATAACAGACAAATAGATGATCTGAAACTTTCTAATGCATTAAGACCGATGCAGGCCATAGACCCTGAAACAGCATTTACATAATTGTATGAGGGTCCATTTTGCAACTAAAATCAATGATATTTCAATCTGAATCGCCAAAACAACCCTTAGTTTGCATTGAACTCACGATTAGCGTCAGCGCTTATTTCTAAGTGATCTGATTTTTAGGGCTTGTCACCCAATCAACCTAACCGAGTAGACTAGCCAATTAACAATGGTCTATACATCCATTAATTCAAAGAAAGAATTATCACAGGACCACTTACAATGTTAATCAATATTAGTGTACAAAAAACGTACCGGGTTTTGAATTGTGGAATGTACGCTCTTTCATTGACTTTGACAAGAACTTATCACGCTGTTGATCGAATGGTGGTCGAAAAACTGCTGAACGATCAGTACGTGACCCATTTAGTATAGGTTGTTTGAAGGAATTGTTTTGTATATCTATTCGACGGTTATCATTTACCTTATTATCATTAGTACGAGCACGATTGCGACTAGCTAAAACTGATGGAGGTGGATTAGCCAGAAATAAGGCTCGATTTATTTCATACTGAGTCATCAAGTCACGATTATACTGCTCTTGGTCTTTGTTTATGGAATGTATGCCATGTATAGAACGACGATTATTGCGATAATCAAATTCTAAAATGGTATGAACGAAAACGACAAGCCATTATAAATGAATTGGAAAAATGTATTAGGTAGTTGTGACGATGTCATAAATGTCACTTTAAAACTGAAACTTCAAGTACTACTTACCAAATACTTTATAATTGATTGCTTAAGACACTTAGTGTAATGATTGTATAAATAAATGTGGATTAGGAGAGGGCAAAGTACTAGTTATTGTTTTCAGCTCAACCTTTTGAGGATGTGAATGAGGCTTTTAGAAGTTCTTTACTTAAATTACCTAACATAAAAACTCAGTGTCATAAATTTACTGAAAATTTTCAATATCCCAACTGTTCTATGAATATTGAAGTTTAAAAATGAAAAAAGCCATTCAAATTCAGTTGGTATACACACAATCAGTTATAAATTGAGTTAACTAGTTGAATGTGATAAGCAAATTATTGTTTTCATTCAAAGGATAGGTTATTTTCAGAATCCTACCACAGGTACTATAAATATAGGTTAACACAGATGGCGAACTCTACTATTAATGAGGTCAGTAAGAAAATCAATTGTACACTGAGTATGGAGTGTACTCGTGATATATCGCAATAAAAGAATTTGAAACCAGAATAATGGTGAACAGAATACGAAAAAAGTGGTTTTTGTTAACTAATGCCTTCGAAGTACAGCACATTTATCGCGAAACGTGTAAACTTGCATTGACTATGATATGCAGATATATTGTGCATGAATAACCTGCGTACGCATAAACGTGCAGCAGTAGGGTTAAACGTTTTGAGAAGACTAAATTCATTAAAAAGATAAACGCGCAAAGTGGTTGATAATAAGTACGCTTTTGAAATTACTTAGCCAATGACATATATAACAAGATCTTCCAATCTAGTCCCACATCGCAAAACATTGCTCGTCAAGGCAGTCAGTGGTTAGGAGTAAGCAACACATGTCCCAACCACCTCAACTGATGAAGGTTCAATACTTCGTCTATTGATCTGCCACCCTTACCCAATACCCGTTTCCTGACGACAGCATTACTTACTCGGTTGTCCCAGCATACATAAGCAATGATTCGAAGATAGGTATAATCGAATACTAACAACCTACGAATGTCCTCTACTCTCACAGACCATGTGTCGTATCCATATAGTAGGATGGAGTAAACTATTGCGCAATGGACTCGTCCTCTGGTTAGCAAATGGATATCTCGCCTACGCAATAAGTGACGCAAGTTGACAAAAGTCAATCCGGCCTTCTTTGTTCGTGCAGAAATTTCGTCAGTCACCAGGCCATCAGCACTGTAAGACTCTAGAGATAGGTTATTTGGTCGACACAATACACCACTCCCTATCAATAGTTCGGGTGCCTAAGCATGCCAATCCTGAAGCAGCATTTTGCATTTCGAGGGGGGCAACCGCATCGCGAACATGCTTGCATTGTTGCTTAGGGTAGTCAGAAGACTGTATTTTGTCAGCATTTTCACCAAGTAAAACTATGTCATCAGCATATTCTAACTGAACGAGCAAGTCTCACGGTGGAAGGTCCACTCCTGAAAAGTCAGAGGAGGATAAGGTTATTTCTAGGAGCATGTCTATGATAAAATTAAACAAGAATGGAGAGAGCGGACATCCATGACGGGCACCACTTGAAGTAACTAATTCCGATGACAGTTCGCCATAAGCTCTTATTCAACCAGTGGTGTTCGAGTAGAGAGCTTGTATAAGGTTAATGTACTTCTTTGGCATACCTTTTAAAGAGAGACACTGCCACGGAACCTCACGATCGACAGAGTCGAATGCCGCTTTAGGGTCAAGAAATACTACTGTTGTGGGACGTCTGAACGTGTGTCTGTGTTCCAGGACCCGTCGTAGTGTGAAAATGTGGTCTATACAGGATTGTCCGGTTCTGAAACCAGCCTGGTTTTATCGAATCTGTACTTCACGAGCTCTAGTTAGGCATCAGAGTATTGCGATCAAAATTTTAGATACTATTTTAGTTAGACTGATTCCTTTGTGATTGTTACAAGAGGACATTTGACCTTTCTTATAAAGTATGACAATCAGCGACTGAGACCAGCTGGATGAGATTGCGCCCAGAACCTACCTTTGATCTCAGTCAATCTAACTTTTAAAACTAGACCACCATCCTTAAAGATCTCAGAGGTCAATCTATCAGGACCCGCTGCCCTCCTTCGCTTCAGATTTCCTATAGCTTTCTCAACTTCATAAAGAGTCGTAGGACTTACATCAATTCACCACTCAGGTTGACTGGAAATTGTAGGCAACCGAAGTGCGGCTGAAGGCCAGTTGAATTAATTCCTGAAGTGTTCTACCCGTTGATCCAATCTCCTGGATTGAGGATAAATGATACAGCGATCCCTTTCTGAGATAGTTTCACTAACGGATAGATTTCTAATACCGGTTTCTTCGATAAGTCGGAACAGTTGTCTACTGTTACCTATCATCGCTGCCTTTTCTATCGCACTCGCTTTCGCCACACACCACTGTTCGCGATCATTGTGTAGGCTTTTTATCGGCCTGCGCTTAATCTGATCTCGCTCTTCGTCATGTTCAGAGCCAGCTGGGATAAGTTTCCGAGAGTCTATCAGTTCGGTTGATGCTTCTGAGATCCAGCCTTATGGTTTACCTTACTAGCAGATATCACTGCTCTTTCCACAGCTTTTGGATATCATTTCAAGCTACCTCATATTGGGCACCACTTTCTTAATGACTGCTTAACTGGTTTTCTATCTGTTCCTGAAGTATATCCTTAGCTATGCTATCATTAGGTAGAACCCTTAGAGGTTTCCTTGCAGTCTTTCCTACGTCCAGTAACTTCAAAACAAATACGCGCTCGTACTACAGCATTATCAGGATCTAAATATAAGCCCCAGAATGAGCGACAATCCTCTATTGAACACAACATCGGTGGCTGATAGCGATGTGATCTAGTTGGGTCCAGTGTGAGTCGACTTTGGTGGTTGCCGGGTCAAGAGATGTTTTTCCTTATCCTTAGAGTTATTGTTTGCTAAATATAGGCCGTTATCTGAGCATAGCTGTAGCAGACGGTCGCCATTATCTGACCTTTGAGCCACGACACCATAAAATCCACCCAAGTGTCTTTCCTTTACACTTAATCTGCATAATTGAGCATTAAAGTCACCAGCCACTGTTACTATATCAGAGCGCTTAATACTTTGAAGGAGGTTAGAGAGGTTTCTGTAAAACTCATCTTTTTTATCTCGTCCGGTTACAGTCAGTGGGAGCGTAGACAGAAACAACAAAGAGGCAACGGTGAGTTTCCCTGTCTTTACGAGTCCGTACCGTCCCATTTAGTCGGACAGCGCATAAGCAGCTGTCTATCGGGATCCAGTCTAAGAGAGCTAGTTCTACCCTAGGACTCAATGCTACACCTGCACCAGCGAGACCACGGTAAGCAGCATCAGGTCTTCCAGATACACGAAGAGTAAATCGATGTGCTTCTTTATTTTTACAAAGTGAAATCAAATTAATGATTTTACTAGGAGTCTGTATGCACGTTTCGCAGGCGCAGCATACATCGATTGAGCGAGATTCTGAAGTTCTAGCTAAGGAAACCTGTTGCCCTATTTGGCACAAGGTTCAAACATTAAAGCTCCAATATTTAGTTTCGAGCGGATTTTAAGACCAGGAATAACGATTCGTGAACTCGAATCGTTTGCAATTGCCGTGCGGGGTGATAAAGGAATGCGAGAACGGTGAGTAGTGGAGATAAGAGAGTCACTAGGAGGTGTAGAAAGGATTTGATTGTGACCGATTTGGTCTCGTATGCTTTTATGGGTATGAGTGCGGATGTTGATTTCCGGCTGCTCACACCTTGGAAGGTCTCTGGTTGACAAAAGGGGAATCAGCGTTGTAACTTCCGAAGGAACTCGGCTTTCATCATGAGACGTCATAGCTCTTCTAAATGAAGACGTTCTATTTTACGGAGCAGAGTTTATATTGTTTGAATAGTTTTTGTTATTGACGCCAACCCCAACTCTCCCCCTTTATGCGGGCTTGGGACCTGCAGTAGCTCCGGAGGGTTCACAGACAGAGTTTTGGGGACTACCACTTAGTAAACCAGCGTCAGTCAGCTGGAACGAAGAACTTCGTACGTTCACGTCAGCACAGTGATGGAACTTTCAACCAAAACTCCATAGTAATAGAGGTAGTATAAGTATTGGTAGTATTCGGAAAGATTAGGGTTCGAAGATATGTTTGAAGAAGCATAATCCAGTGATGTAAATCTAAAAGGAGAAAAAAAGGTGATATAGGTAATGTAGAACCTAACACATGCATCAGTTCGAACTGGCACACCACATTACCAGAGCGGACATTTTGTCGCCCAACTTCGCTGCTTTTCGGGTAAATTCTTAATATCCAAAGTTTTCTCAAATCGGCTATCTTCTTTTTTTTTGATGGATCCTTGGGAGCCATGCCGAAATTGTTCTGACCGTCTAGCCAGTAGTAGCATTAATTTGTAACAGTCAGTCAGTCAGATGCAACGTAGAACTTTGTACATGAGTACATCAGTTCATGTTGCCATACCACATCAGCACAGAGAAGTAATCGTCAATTCAAATCCAATAGTAGAAGAGGTAGTAAGGGAATTAGAAATAATCGGAGAGGTTAGGATTAGAAGATACTATTCAAGAAGTATGATTCAGTGAGATAAGTTTAGAGAGTCGAAACTAGAGGGGTTGAAGAATCCAGAAGATTAGCATTTGAGAGAACACAGAGAATAAATGCACCGGCGCCATTGCGAACGATTTTTGTAACAGCCAATTGTTGTTTGACCCTAATTCTATTGCAATATCTATAAAGGTATTTTGGAATCGAAGTAAAGAACGCCTAACCCATTAACATAGATCGAATAACTGATTTAATTATGGACGATTACAATACAAACGATAATATCAACGGTACTTAAAAACGAACAAAAATTGGAGAAACTATGTGCACCAATATTTTAATATTAATCAGTCATTAATTTTCTACTAAACTAAAACAACTATTCTAATGGTTTTAACGAAGTTCGAAAAGATTATCTCGACTGGAGCATATTTTATGTATGATAAATAAATCGTCATATATCAATGCATTTGTTGATCTGGCTAAGATACTGAGTTTTATTTAGTATGATCTAGTTGATTACGTAAACACACTGAAATTCATACAAATAACCTCATTACAAGTCAAACGAATTGTTGAGCAAGGTCCTAAAGTGTGTGAGAGAAAATCGAACTAGTTTTAACTCAGGTGCACTTATTGATTTATTCAAGGTCAAATGAAACATAAATTTCATATTATGAAATTGTGGACTGAACAAAAACACAGGGCGATCCAAAAATTCATGTCTGGGCATATATACATGATCATGGGGTTTAGCGGTTTACAACTAAACGTAAAGTATCGGATAAGAAATTTGGAATTTCATACCTAACAACCAAATATAAGTAAAATCAATCCTGATGTGTTTTAAATAATTTAAATGATAAATATTAAGTCCGTTACTTTATAAGCAGTTAAGGTAATAAATGTCTGTAATTGAAGATAAACTGACAAACTATTTATTTGCTCTCATTCGAATTTCGCACAAGTTCTGGTAAAACATACTAACAGCCTTGATCTGTTGTTAAACCAGCGCTTTGATGGAGGAGTTTTCGAAATGCTGTACTACGGCGAAGTTTCGTTCTCCGGGCTGGATGGTTTTATCAGAGAACAAAACTTCACCGTAATCATTAACCTGAGCTAAAAATTTTCTCCACCATCTCGAAATAATGTGTCCACAATTAGAACGTATCAGTAAGAAAATCCATATTAATTTCGCGTACCGGTTTAGGGTGACTTTGTTCAATCAACTCAACAGATTTTCATTAGATTAGTTTATTGTAAGTGAATCATATTGATCCACTTCCAGAGTATTTTAAATTGTAATCAGTTATTTGATTTTTAGTGCATTTTTCCTTTTACTGATTAATTCACTGCGACTTTGAGGACAATGACTACTTAGTTGGTAAATGTTAGCAGGATATGGTTTGGATTTAGGTGTGTTCTATTCAGGAATATGTTAGAGTACGTTAATTAACCCATTCCTAACCAAACAGAACTAGCAGATAATTGGAGAAGACTCTGGAATCCTGTTGTGTAAATGATAAGTTTACTGACGCTTTTAGTACTGTAATTCACTTTTATCTAACTTGATTTATTTAGAATATAGATAAGCTTATGCCCCAGCCATGTTCTGATTTTGGCGACCAGTCGAGCAGGACAGTGTTCCAAGAATACTAAGCAATAAGAGACATTGGGTCGGATAAAGAAAGATAGTAAACTTCTCGATCAAGAAAGCTCCCATAAATAATGCACTTCTTGCTCTAGTTAGCGGACGGCGAAAAAAGAGGATAAAAATAGTCTCATTGAACATGCTGAAGTTGGAATTGCGAAATGGAAGTTTAGTGCATGAACGTATTGGGAAGGAAAATAAAAAGTTCCAAAAGAGAGTTGAAACGAATATTAACATCTGGGATGTTGCTTTCCGTGAACTAGATTGATTTTGAGTCTTAAAATCGCTCTAGACAAAACAGTCCGCTCGTTACAATGCAGAGGTCGGTTTTTTAATTATTCAACAAACGCTAATCAGACTGTTTTGATAACCTTGTTAGTGATTTGATATCATAGGTTTTGTGATTTCTATTTGGCTATCTCGCAGAACAGCATCAACATATGTATCATAATAAAACTGCCCTCCTCCTTGGAACCATAGAAATAAACTGGATTGAAAACTATTTCGAAAATCGTTACAATGATTTTAAAACATTTTGGTATTCATGTTCCTTATAAAGTCAACATCGTTTCACTTGATTTGATGCAAACCGAAAAGTATAATAATGAAGGCATATAAACGAAACATCATTAAAAGGATAAAATTACATCGATCGCAAGAGGCATTGCATTAAAAATAAGCCCCCTTTGTCAACACGTACATGAATTCCGAATAACAGTGAAACCATGCTGTCATTCGATGTATCGATGTACGCAGACAATATTGTGGGATGAGATTTCGGAAACATCAGAGAGCTTCTATAATCATGACACTCAAATCAGACTGAGATCAGTGAGCATTGAAACAGATGTTTTATTAGCCTGCACGATAAGTCAGTGATTTGCACGGTTAGGGATCAATCGGAGATAGAAAGTAAAAATATAAAGAAAAGTAAAGGTGATAACCTGAAAAGACAATCGCTCACATAAAAGGTCATTAGAGTACACTGATGATAGCGTCTGGAACAATGAAAAAGCTCGCTTCCAGATGAAGCAGGTTTGGTGATATGACAGAGTGGGTTGTGATACGATACTTGGAACGGATTGATACTGGCAGTACATAAATAGACATCAACTATGAGTACAACCCCAATCCGGAACCTTGTACCTTACACAACATTAAGAAACAAAACATCAGTTCGTATCTACAAAGAATCATTCAATTAGATTCATTTGGACCACGGAGTAGCATGAATCACAATATTGGCCTCACTGGCCAATAAAATTTCTTTTTCAATAGTTCTTTTACCCAGAATGAAAATAGAAGCTCTGCAACAAAACTACCTAGCTTAAAGGATACTACACCGTCACATAGGACTTACATTTTAGTCTTGTGTATAATAATATTAATGTCAACAGCTATTTGTAAAAAATATAGTATTATTTCTACACCTAAGACGTTGTAGCCCAGTAGAAAAGTATTTCCACCGATCAGTCAGTCAGTTGCAACGTAGAACTTCGTACGTATGTACATAAGTTCATGTTGCCATACCACATTATTAGCACAGAGACGCAAATGTCAAATCAAATCCCATAGTGATAAAGATGGTAGAGGTATTAATGTTATAATAAAGAAGACTAGGGTTTAAGATATTATTCAAATAATATAATTCAGTGAGATAAGGTTAGAAAGACAAAGGCAAAGGAGCTGACGAATCCAGAAGATTAGGATTTGAGAGAGCTCAAAGAGTGGATGCACCTGCGCCATTGCAAACGATTTTGAGCCATGTCGTTCAAGGTCTCTAACCATTGATGACTTTCGTCTCGCGGACCCCAACCAGGTAGTCTACATCTACCAACATGACTCAGTCCACTTGTCAGGGACTTCATGGATTTCTGCCATGTTTTGGTCTGGCCGCCCCTAGCTTTCTTCCAACCTACTCCTACACCACAAAACATAGCTCGTCGAGGCAGTCGGTGGTTAGGCATACGTAACACATGTCCCAACCACCTCAACTGATGAAGTTTCACCACTTCATCTATTGATCTGCCATCCTTACCTAGTACTCGTTTCCTAACGACAGCATTGCTTACTCGGCTGTCCCACGATATACGAGCAATGCTTCTTAAACATCTATGATCGAATACTAGTAACCTACGAACATCTTCTACTCTTAACGGCCATGTTTCACAGCCATATAAGAGAACGGAACGAACTGCTGCGCAGTACACCCGCCCCTTGGTTAGCGAACGGATGTCACGCCTACGCCATAAGTGACGCAGGTTGGCAAAAGCCAATCGAGCCTTCTGTATCCGAGCTGAGATTTCGTCAGTCACCAGACCGTCAGCACTGATGAGACTCCCCAGATAAGTGAAGTGATCTACACGCTCGACTACTTCACTCCCTATCACTAGTTCAGGTGCCGAAGCAACCCAGTCTTGAAGCAACATTTTGCATTTCGAGGGGGAAAACCGCATCCCGAACATGCTCGCATTGTTGCTTATGGTAGTCAGAAGACTCTGCATTTTGTCAGCGTCTTCACCGAATAGAACTATGTCATCGGCATATTCTAGATCAGTAAGCGACTTTCCTGGTAGAAGGTCAACCCCTGAAAAATCTGACGAGCTTAATGTTAACTCTAAGAGGATGTCTACGACAAAGTTGAACAAGAATGGAGAGAGTGGGCAGCCCTGACGGACACCACTTGATGTAGAGAATTCACATGACAGTTCGCCATATGCTCTCACTCGACCAGTGGTGTTCGAGTAGAGTGCTTGTATAAGGTTAATGTACTTCTGTGGTACACCTTTCAATGACAGACACTGCCACAGAACT